>PVJH01001808.1:8347-191607 GCA_004026705.1 Nesogale talazaci | reverse complement strand
GATAGCATGTTGGATCAATTCCTGACTGAAGTCATTGATATAACTCTTTAATTTCTTCCCTAGCTTTTGTGGTCAGTACATAAATTTGAAGAACAATTGAATTGATTGGATTCCCTTTGAGGCAGATAAATGAAATTCTAATACAAGCCATGCTGTACTTCTTATAGACGACTAGCTTCCATTTCACCTACATTAGTACCCATCAACAGTCAAGTCCAGTGCTTTCGTTTCCCTCCCTTCCCTTCCTCTGCTTGGCAAACTGCCAAGATTGTTCCCTTTGCTATGAAAGTCTTCATCTTAGTCCAACTCATTCTTTATAATAGTGATTTCACATAATATTTGCCCTTTAATGATTGCCTAATTATGCCAGCCTAATTTTCTTCAGGTCCATTCTTGTATTCCTATGTGTGCATATGTCAGTTTGTTATCTAATCTTCTCCTGATTAACATTTAGGTTGCTTCTATTTTCTTACTATTGTGAACAGTGCAATAACGAACATGGTGCATATATGTCTGTTTGTCTTTTAACTATTGTTTCATTAGGATGTACACCCAGCAAGGAGATTGTTGGATGATACGGAATTTCTATTTCCAGTTGTTTGAGATGGTGTCATATTGCATCTCATAGTGATTGTACATAATTCCCATCCTAACAGCAGCAGTGTTTTGTTTTGTTTCTACTTTTTTTAATTACCTGTCATTGCTGATATAAGGTGGCATCTCACTGTTGTTTTGATTTGGATTTGTCTCTTCCAGTTGGCTAGTGATCACAAGCATTTCTGTATATGACTATTAGGAGAGGAAGGAGGAACAGATTGCAATGATTGACACATAACCACACACACATACCCCTCTAGGGGGAAGAACAACAGAAACTGTGGGAGAAGGGAAACAGTGGTCAATGTGAGATACGAAAATACCATAATAATAATGTATCATCTCTCAAGGGGTAAAGGGCGTGGGGAGCTGATACCAAGGGCTCAATAGCAAGTTAATGTCTAGAAAAAATGATGGCAATATATGTACAAATATGCCTCATATAATTGATATATGGATTGCAATAAAATGGTAAGATTCCCCCATAAAATGATCTTTTAATTAAAAATGAAAAAGACTTACAGTATTGGAAACTCACAAGGTCCAGTTCTACCCCATGCTATAGGATCACTGTGTGCCAGAAACCACTCAATAGCAGTGAGTTTAGTTTTGAGTTATAGATTTGAGAGAGCAGTCCCTTGCCTATATATTTTTCAAAAATATTTTCCCATTCTATGAGTTCTCTTTTTACCTGTTTTACAGTTTTTTAATTCACCTAGTGTCTTATTTTTAGACAATCATCTATTTCTGTATGCTTCCTTTGTTGTATTCAATAGTGTGTCTGTATCCTGTAATAGAGCCCTGAAATTTGTTCCTATTTTCTCATTGATGATTTTGATTGTTCTGGGATTTACAACTAGGTCTTTGGTCTATGTTGAATTCACTTTTGTACATGAGTTGAGGTCTGTTGTTAGAGATCCGATTTTCCCAGAGCCCTTCATTAAAGTGATTCTCTCTTGTCCATTTAATGATTTCTGGCCCTCTGTCAAAGATCAGTTGACTGTAGGTAGGTGAATGTACTTCTAGGTTCTCTGTTCTGTTGCATTTGACATTGTCTTGGTACCAGGGTGTTTTCACTACTGTGACTGGATAAGAGCCCCTGAAGTCAGGGAGTGAGTAGCCTACTATTTTGTTCTTTTGTCTTAAGTACTTTGCTTATCCTGGGTATCTTTTCTCTCCATATAAAGTTGGTTTCCATTTCCTTAAAGAGTGAAGTTGGGATCTTGTATTTTAGTCACTTGGTGTAATGCTGATATAATATTATGCCTTCCTATTCATGAACATGAAAGATTGTTCCATTTCTGTAGGTCTAGAGACTGTGTTATGAATAAGAATGAGGCATCGGAGTTGGAGAATAATGCAATGCACAGTTAGAACAACTTTGCTTGCTGAAAGTGAGGAAGATTTGAAATACTTGCTGATGAAGATCAAGGATCTTCATTATGGTCTACAACTCAATCTTTTTTTTTTTTTTGGTCCCAAATCCTCACTGCTGAAGAAATCAGTGACATCAGGTTAAATGGAGGGAAGATTAATGTTGTCAAGGGTTGTACTGAGTAAATCTGCTGCAAAAGACTCTTTGAAGTGTTGAAATCAGGGATATTACTTTGAGGATAAAGGTGCACCTGACTCAAGCTGTTCTATTTTCAGTTGCCTCATATGCCAGTGAAAGTTGGATCCTGAATAAGACTGAAGAAGAACTGATACACTTGAGTCATGATACTGGTGAAGAATATTGAAAGTACCATGAACTGCCAAAAGAATAAACAAATATGTCTTAGGAAAAGTACAACTAGAATGCCCCTTTGAGGTAGGGATGGCAAGATTTCATCTCACATATTTTGGCCATGTTGTCAGGAAAGAATAGTCCTTGGAGAAGGACACTGGGTCTGTTAAAGTTGAGGGGCCTTGAAAAAGAGGAAATGGCTTAGTGAGATGACTGATGGAGTGACTGCAACAGTGGGATCAGACGTCAGAATAATCATGAGACTGGTGCAGGACCAGACAGTGTTTGGTTCTCTTGAACACACAGATGTTCACTAGGCAGAATTGATTCAATGGCACCTAGCATCAGCAACAACAACAATAGTTGGCTTCCTTAGAGTAGTGTTGTTTATTACTAAATATTTACTTATGTGTGACTATTTTAGATAGCCTTGTTTTCTTGATTCATTTTTCAGTGTTCTCTTCATTCAGATTCAGAAATAGGATTGATTGATTTTATGTCAATCTTCCATGTTGCTGAATTATTGGATGATTTCCAACATTTTTAGGTAGAGTCTTTGGGATGTTCTATGTATAAAAGCATAATAACAAGATTACATTTTCCTCACACCAATTAACAAGATTTGAGATTGCTTACAGCACCAACTATTGCAAATATACAAAAATGGAGATTTTGCTAGTGAGAATGTAAATCTAGACAACTATTTTGGAAAATAATTCAGAAATCATAGACACTTAAGCAACATTTCTGCTATCTAGAGAACTTGGAAGAGGGTGGGAGTGGGAAAAGGTATACACTATGAGTTTCAACTATAACTGAATTGTGGTTTTCAGTTTTTTGAGATTAATATAAAATAATACTGAAATTTGCTACCTTAGGATTTTGAGGTTATTTATTTTATTATTTGCTATTATTATGTCTTTATATGAAACGTTTAATAAGAAGCAAGCTAAAAAGCTAAGTATAAAATAAGAAGGGTCTTCACACACCATCTAGTGCCTTGGCTCTCCAGCTCTATGCACCTTCGGGCACCAGGCATGAAAGTGGAATGATGGCATCATTGGGACTTCTCTAATTCTGGGTGAGAGAACAGAGAGACTTAACAACCTAAGCCCAAGGCTGATTGCTATGAGGTAGAGATCAGACACAACTCCACTCTCCATGTTTTCCCCTCAATTCAGATAAGAGTCCCCCCATAGCACTCAACTCTGCTGGTTTTTCAATCCCTTGCTATGGCTACATAGAAGTCACAGGCTATACTTGAAATTATAGGGTTTTATAAAGAAGTAGTAATTTACAATTTAAAATCATGTATGGCAGCTAAAAGATCACTAACAGAACATTTTCTCAGTTAGGTTCTTTTTCTTGGCTCTTGGCCCCTGGATCTTTCAGCCTGATTTCTGTCTTGCTTGGGCAAATTATATAAAACTCTTTTGTTCCTCCAGTAAGTGTCTAAAGTTATTCCACCATTGACCAAAAGGCTTTTAGCTCTCTCAAACCCTAAGACAGAACACCCACTGTAGCTACCTTGTTCTCTGGAAGTTGGAGCCCGATATCCTGTCTTGCACTGCTGCAACCATTGTTCTGCCTTTCCTGCTTCTTGTCATCTATCGCTGTCTCTCTCTCTGACTCTTAGGAAGTTCTCAGTATGTGACACCTGCATCCAAAGACATGTTGCCGTTCTGATTTTTATTCCAGGTGGTAGGGAGAACCTCTTTCCTGCTCTGGGATAAGCTCTGTTTAAGCCAAGTGGAGGGCAAAAGTGACTGATCCCTCATTAAGGTTTCATACACTTTGTTTGCAGGGCCCCGCCCACACAGCGGATCATGTACCTTATTTGGACTTGTAGCAGGCTGTCCCTTCCCTTGATAGATCGCCAATACTGCATAGATGTAGCCCTGCCTAATTATTATGAAGGAGTCACAAAGATGATAGCTAGAAGTATTTTGAGTAATTACTCTGTGTGAAGTCACCTGCATATGCAGTCACCTTCAGATTCCTGAGTCTCAGAAGCTCTATCAAGTTGGCCTAAGAATGGGCATTTATCACACATTCTCAGTTAATGCTAGTGCTGATTGTCCAGGGACCCTCCCTGAGAACCAATTTTCTCTTTCATTTTAGAGACAACCCAAGGCTTATAAAAGAGGAACTATCTCATTATATTTTTTACTTTCAAAAATACCTGTGAGACACTTGCTGTATGCCAGGTACTTGCTCCAATAGACAGTCTTAGTTATCTAGAATTTTTTCTCAATTTAGGAGGAGGGAATGGAAGGGTATGGGAAGGGAGGGAAATCCAACAAGAAGACAAGATCATTTCAGACAATGATCCCTGGCTCTAAGAAAAAAATAGAGTGACCTCATTTTAAAGAGATAGTGGCATAGTAGTGGGCATTATTCCACTGCTCAACTAAGTCTCTCTGAGGAATGACATGTAAGAAGATATGGAATAGTTAAGAAGGGGCGGTCTTTCTGAGAGCTTGAGGAAGTGAATTCTAAGGAGAATAGAAAGAAAACTGAAAGTCATTGTGGCAGTGTGGCAGTCATGTGCTTATGTTAATTTTATGATTGAAATGTAGGGATGGAGTCTAGCCTGTTAATCTGGAGCTAGCCATTGAATAGCCAATGAGGCCTCTATGTGGGCAGGGTTTTCTCGTGAGACTTCTTCCCTCGTGAAGATTAGAAGCTATCTTCCTTAGTTGTTGGGAATTAGTCTCAGAGACAAGGGATTACAGACAAGATGGCAGTATCCGAGCTGCTGCAGGAGCCAGAGGAGAAGCCACACGACCTTGCTCTGATGGAACCACACCTCTGAAGCTGGAGAAGCCCTGGGGAGACTCCTGCCAGTGATGAGTTGCTTCGGCCACCACTGAATGCCTGCCGGTGCCAAGACTCTGCATTCTGACCTGTGACTTTGTGAGTTGGAAGGAGACTTTATAGACTGATATTGGGCATATGGGTTAATATCAGACTTATGACTTTGTACTGGACTGTATTGGGATGCTTTCTTAATGTCCTATTTCTTTTATATATAAACCTTATATCCATATGCATGTCTATGAAATTTGTTCCTCTAGTCTACCCGGGCTAACACAGGCAGTCATGTGCTTATGTTAATTTTATGATTGAAATGTAGGGGTGGAGTCTAGACTGCTAAATCTGGAGATAGCCATTGAGTAGCCAATGAGGCCTCTATGTGGGCATAGCTTTCTCCTGAGACTTCTGGGAAATCTCGCGATATTTCCCTCATGAAGATGAGAAGCTATCTTCCCCAGTTGTTGGGAGTTAGTCTCAGAGATGATTAATCACAGACAAGACAAGATGGCAGCCTCTGAGAAGTTGGAGGAGCCGGCGGAGAGACCACTCGACTTTGCCCTGATGGAGCCAGACCTCTGAAGCTGGAACGGCCACATGGAGACCTCTGACAGCAATGGACCCTCACCCCTGGAAGTAAGGAGCCATGTGGAGACCCCTGCCAGCGCCGGGATTCTGCACCCACTGACCTGTGACTTTGTGAGTTGGAAGGAGACTTTATAGACTGATTTCAGACATATGAGTTAATATCGGACTTATGACTTTGAACTGAACTGGGCTCAATGTCCTCTTCCTCTTGTATATAAACATTTTCCCTAATCTTTATGCATGTCTATGAAAATTTGTTCCTCTAGCCTACCTGGACTAATACAGTCATCATTGGTTATTAGGGGGAAAATGATTTAGTAACCACACTCACTCTTCACTTACTATCTTATTATTTGATAATCCACATTTATGATTATAGTTAAAAAGTCTATTATCCAACTGTTTTTTTTGCATTAACAACATACATGTGGCAGTAGCAAAGGCTGAGTTGCTAGGTGAGTGTGACATTGGTTGTAATAGCTAAGGTTATGTGGTAGCGTGTATGAGCAATGAAAAAATTGGCAATTGTGTAATATGTAATCATCTTTCATTTTGTGATGTAGCTATCCTGTATTTTGGCATAAGCCTGTGTGAAAGTTAGATTTTTTTGTGCCAACATGACACCTATAGGAAGATATAGGTGGAGTAGCCTGTCTTTCAGGGTGCAACTTGATGACCTCCTTTGAAGGTGTGACCAAGATAAATGGCTCTCTGGAGGCAGCCCCACCCCCGCTCCACTCCCTGTTGGTCAGACATGTGCACCGCCTGATCCAGCTACCCTGCCTCATCAAGTGTGCTGTGCCACCTGTGGGTCATTCAGTACACTACTGCACTTGGTTGAGTCAACCATGGACCACAGTGGACATTGCCTTGCTGCTCTACTCCACAGTGCCACTTTGCTGAATCTGTTATCAGTGGGCTGACTCCCCATTTCTTGCCACTACTCCAGAGACTGCAGCTCTAGCCAGGCACTTTACATAGTTACATTTTGAGACTCCACAGAGATTCATTTCACCATACTGCCTTCTGTTATAACTCACCACTTCATCTTCCAACTGTCTGCATCCTTGGCCTTGGGCTAGTCTCCATGTGAGGAGGAAGGACCTATAGTATACTAACTGCCCCTTGAAAATGAGTTGAAGTGAGCTCTCTGTATTTCTGTGTCGATTAATTTGCTGTTATATTCCTTTATACTATATTAACCTTATATATACTACATATCATTATATAAAATCATAAATGTCCTGGTTTTACTTCTCTAGAGAACTCTGCCTAACACACACTGATTTTTACATAAGGACATGGTCTTTGGAACCTAATCATGTGAATAAGTGAGAAATGTGTCTGGTTCCTCTGATAGTTCTTATGTGCTGCCGTAACAAGTTGCCACAAAGTAGGGGATTTAAAACAACAGAAATTTATTCTTCATATAATTCAGAAGGAAAGAAGTTCAAAATTGAGGCTTTACAGAGTTACTTGTGTGTGTGTGTGTGTGTGTGTGTGTGGTTGTGGTTTGATTTTTATTGTAGCACAGATTCACATGGCCAAGTTCTTTTTATTTGTCCCCCACTCATTTTCTTGGCAAGTAATTTGCATATCATATAATTTATAAGGTCAATCATTCAATCACATCAGAGAGAATTCTGCAATCACCACCAACTCAATTTTAGAGCTTTCCCACTCCTTCATGGTTAAATTGACTTTAAGATGATTTCTGAAATCATAATTCATTCTAGTAATCCCTTTCCTCCCATCTTCATTAGTTACTCCTGAAACCCCGTTTCCCTCCCTGTCTCTCCACCACACTGTATTTCTCTATATGGCCTTGTAGCCATTATTATCATTATGAATCCATTCCTCCTGTGCTTTACAGGTGAGAGACACAATACAAAACAAAATCGTGTGAGGATGGTAAAGTTATAAACTTATTACTATAGAGACAAAAATATTAATAATGGGTAAGAAGGAAAACACCTCCAACAATAATCAAAGAGCCAGGAAAGACGTTTCTCTCATGGAACAGGTTAGAGATACTTGCACTCAGAACAAATTCATGTTGAGTCCACCGAGCAGTCAACTGGCCAAGTCTGACCCAGCATAACAAGATGACCATGGTCTTTGCTGGATAGGAAGGCCAATCGAGATTCTTGCCTATGGCTAGAGAGGATCTCTGGCAATGGCTCAATCTGACCAGCTCTGCAGATGGGTTTGGGGTTCTCACCATCCATCATAGTCCTCCACAGATTGGGGGTTCATAACTTTGCTCTGATGCTTCACTCCTCACTATATCAAGTTTTGTCATTTCCAACTTTGGATCACCGGTGTGATCACTGATCACAAGTGGACTTAGTTGAATCCTCACCAAGATGAGATGGCTGCTTGTTTGAACACAAATCTTTAAGATTCCAGATACTATTCCAATTGATAGATGGACCCCATCTACTTCTTCACCACACTTTGCTGTATCTTCATGATCATTTCATGAAGGTATCAAGTAGGACCATGATATAAATATGAACTGATTGTTTTAAAATTGGGGACATGATCTAGACCCATTTCTGGGTCTATGATTTTATTTTGTTTATTTTATGTTTAATTAATTTGCTGTGTTTGAGGAACCAATTCATATGTCATATTGTTCCAAAATTCAATTACATCAAATCTAAGTGTACAAATATCTACATACACATGCATATTTTCCAAAACACATTTTTCCTTCTGGCATTTCTTGACATCATCTCCCTCTTTTTTTCCCCACCCCTCAATTACTGCCTCCCCCCAAAACCTTGTTATATTTTCTTTCCCTGTAGGTTCAACATCCCCAGGTTTTATTTTCTAAAAAATAATAAACAAATAACAGCTTCAGGAAGGTGAACCCCAGTGGTGATGCACCTCTGACATACTCTCTAATGTAAATAATCATAAGCAGCATATAACAAAATAGCCATCACGGGGTTTCTGGGATCCCGCCTATCTTAATTCAGAATACTGGGCATTGATGTACCAAGACCTTGTTCTTAAAGCATAACAAATAACAAAGAGTATACCGCTCTTGGTACAGCTGTTTTCTTCTACCTCAGATACCTTGTGTTTTCTGGCTTAAGTCCTCAGATGACAAGTGTCCCTGGGATAGAGTCTAGTTCCGCCAGTGAAGTTCTCATTTCAGGTCTCACCTATGCAACCTGTGGAACAGGACGTGTACCACAAAGGTTGAAAGTCAGGGTTCAGTTTTCCCGGTGGTCTGTGGCATCTGGCCTGGGTTCTTCAATTACCTCTAGATGCCCTAGGGCAGTGGTTGGCAAACTGCAGCTTGCAAGTCATATGTGGCTCTTTCAGTGTGAATGTGTGGCTCTGAAGTGACGCTGAAAACACTTGAAGGTTATTATTTCAGATCGTGGTGATTTCATTTGTTTGGAATAATATAGTTCAGGCTCTTGAGTGATTTTAAAGTTGATAGGAGGGACAGAATTGGCTCTTTGGTCTCAAGAGTTTGCCTTTTGCTGTCCTAGATCAGTTTTGCCCTCCCACTTCATGTCACTAAAGACCCTCCTTACCTAATGATCCCAAGAGCACCCTCAGTCTCTCTTCACCCCACCTGGAGGTCAATTGTCCCTCCACTCCCCCCACAGACATGTTCCTATGTTCACCCAAACTTGACCATCCCCTGCCCCTCCCATCAGTAAACCTCATCCCTCTGATGGTGCCAACTCCCTTTCTGGAGGATCTCATCCCCCACCCCTCTCCATCTCCCTTACCCCCCCACCCCCACCCCCCACTCATACACACCCTTTCCTGCCATCTGATCCCAGCTCTCTTGAGGCATTCTCTGGCCAAGTGACCTACACTATACGTACCTGCATCAGATGATGGATGGTTCATTGGTTCTGGTGTGGCTCCAAGTTGTCTGGTGCCTGTTGAGAAGACTGGATGACCTGCAGGCTTGAGTCTGTGCCTATTCTGCTGCAAGTGGACTCAGTTCCAACCGAGTGGACTCAGGCAGTATTTGTCCTTCTGTGCTTGACTAACTTCACTCAGCATAATGGCTTCCAGATCCCTCCATGAGCTGAGGTGTTTCATAGTTTCATCACTGATTTTTAGGAATTCATAATACTCCATTGTGGGTATGTACCAGAGTTCTGTGATCCACTCTTCTATGGATGGGAATTTAGACTGCTTCCATCTTCTTGCTATTATGGACTATACTGTGAAGAACATGGGGGAGCACACATCTATTTGTGATCTGTTTCTTATTTCTTTGGAGTATATGCCCCAAAATGGTATTGCTGGATTATATGGTAGTTTGATTTCCATCTGTTTTAGGAATTGCCATATTGCCTTCCATAGTGGCTATGCATGTGTACAAGACCACCAGGCATGGATAAGTTCTATCAGCACCATACTCTCTCCAACAATTGTTGTTCTCGGTTTTATTGTTGCTGTTATTTAAATTGGGCTACAATAATGAGTGTTAGGTGATAACTTATTGTTGTTTTGTTTTGCAATTCCCAGGAATAATAATCAGGAACTTTTCTTCATGTGTTTATTAGCCATTGGCATGTCATTGTGAATCATCTTTTCAGGTCTTTTACCTACCTTCTCAGAAGTCAAGTAGTTTTTTTCTTGTTGTAGGCTTATACAATTCTGTAGATCTTAGTAAATAGTCCTATGTCTGCTATTGACAGAGTTATTTTTAATATGTAAATCATTTTATTGGGGGTTCTTATAACTCTAATAGCATACCATGCACCAACTTTATTAAGCATATTTGTACATATGTTGCCATTACCATTTTCAAAATATTGTCTTTCTAGATGAGCCCTTGGTTTCAGCTTCTGTTTTTCCCCCTCCCTCCTCCACCCTCCTCCCTTCATGAGCCCTTGATAAGTCATGAACTATTATTCTTTTCATATCTCACACAGCCTGCTGTCCTTCTTCACCCATGTTTCTATTATTCTTCAGCCCCCTCGGGTGGTGGGTGGGTGACTTTAAATGTCTATCATTGTGATTAGTTCTCCCTTTCTTCCCCTTCTCCTCCCACCGTCCCCCTACCCTTGTGGTATCTCTATTTCCATAATTGTTCCTAGAGAGATTATCTGTCCTGGATTCTTGTGTCAAGAGCAATTATCTGCACCAGAACTGAGAAAGTAGAATTGGAGTCATGATAGTGACAGGGAGGAAGCATTAAAGAACTAAAAGCAAGCTATGTGTTTCATTGCTTGCTGCTCTGTTGTGCTCCCTTCAGGTTTCACCGCAGTGGAGGAGTGAGAAGAGGAGGGTGGTCAGACTCAGCACAAGTTCTACACTGTCTCCATTGCTGTCCCCAGCACTGCTGTGGGTCAATGAGGGGATGATTGACAAGAGTTCTTGAAGCACTGATGGAGCGTATGTTTTATAGGGATCACTGGCAATTCTTGGTATTTCTTAGCTGTAGATATATTACTCCAATCTCTGTCTCCACCCTCTCATTGCACTCTCCTTTATGTGTGTGTTTCTGTGAATATTCTCTTCTTAGAAGGTCACTAGTCCTTGCACATCAAGTTAGTTCTCTTTCAGTATGATTTCTGTTATTGATTAAATTTTTCTCCCCTCCCCCACCCTCCAAAAAAATAATGTTCGAATGCTAGTCCCTACAACTTTGCTTAGAAACCTGTTTGGAAATTGCATTGTCTTTGCCACATGAATTAGATCATACTCTTATAGGATGGATTCTAAATCTAATGATTTCTGAGTTATAAAAGGAGCTGATTAAACATACAGATATCTATACATGGGAGCCCTGGAAGTATAGTGGGCTACACACTGGACTTCTAAGAAAGAGGTCAGCTGTTCAACTCTATTAGTTTCTCCATGGGAAAAAGATGCGGTTTTGTACCCCCATAAATCATTAAAAAAAACAAACATACTGTGACCTCAAGTAAAAATGTTTTGGAAATGATGGCAACATGTGTACAAATATGCTTGATACACTTGATATAGGAGCTGTTATAAGAACTGTAAGAACCCCCAATAAAATGAAAAAAGGGACTGAGCTCCGGTGGCATAGTGGTTTATTGCAGGACTGCGGCCCACGGGTTTGGTGGTTCAAATCCAGCAGCAGCTCTCCAGGAGCAAGGCTGGGTAGCTCCCACGACCACCAGAGGGAAAAGGAAAAAAAGAAAAAGATTGCAGCTTCAGAAACTCAAAGAAAGAAGCAGTTCTAATTCTGATCTAAATGATTACTATGAACTGAAATCCTCTTGATGGCAGTGGTTTTATTTGTATTTGTTTTATTTAACCATTGAACCAACTCACTGCCATCGAGTCATTGCTGACATGTAGTGATCCCCTGTGTTTTTCTGAGATTTTAGTCGCAGAGTAGAAAAAAGTTCAATATTTCTCTCTTGGCACTGCTGCTGGTTTTGAACTGTGGACTAGGCAGATTGCAATTTGTAACCACTACACCACCAGGGCTCCTTCTATTCATCTAGTACAATTAATAATAGCTATTAGAGAAATATTGTAGTTAGCTGCTAACCAACAAATGGGAGAGGTAAGTTAGGAAGTTAAAGAGGTGAGTGGAAAGTAAGGTAAGGAAGGCAGATTCCATTCTCGGTGAATATTCCATATGCCCGAGTTATCACTCAAGTTATCTCTTCACTCCTAGTTTCTGGTTCCTCCAACCAGAACACCGCACATACGTAAAACACAACTTCAACGAAGCAAAGCAGGTCTGTCTCTAACCTCAAGCTACCATTCTCCTGATCTAAGAAAGTAAATAAAATAAATCTTCCAAACCAACCCCTTCCGTATCGGAAACACTTTTCAAGCAAATGTCCTAACAATGGCTAGAGATATTAATTCACCAATAAAATTTATGATGTTTTTCTTGCGAAGAGTTGTTTTCTTTCTTTCTTTTTGGAGAGATTATAACTATCATAGTAGATTTACAATGATTCAGAATCTTCTATGTGTCACTAAAATGTCACATTAGTGTTCTTGGAAATTTTTTCCGTATTTCTTTAATTCATTTAGCCAGGACATAAGCCTGGAGTCTTTTCTTGGTTTAGTATTTTTATCTTTCTCCAAGTGACAGTTATGTGCCATGTTCTATTTTTACTGTTTTGAAATGGATCTTGTCCAAACTAACATCTGAATGTGTTCTTAGAAATATTTTAAAAGGGTTATCAACACCATTTTTATAAGCAAATATCTTATCAGTTTCTTAATAGTTTTATTTTGCAGTTAGTGGTATTATTCCAAAGAAAATACTCAGAAGGAAAAAAAAATCATAGTGGCTAAATCAACAAGTGAATGTAATTAAAAAATTCTAGCCCTGGCGGTACAGTGGTTACTTGCTGGGCTGCTAACTGCAAGGTCAGCACTTCAAAACCACCAGCTGTGCCATGGAGTAAATGTGAGACTTTCTACTCGCAGACGGAGCAGCCGTTCCAGAAACTCAGAGGGAAGGTCTAACCTGTTACCCTGGGCTGCTCCGAGGCAGCATTGACTGAGTGGCAGCAAGTTTAGTATTACCGTGACCATTCCATCAAAAGTTCATTTAGGCAATGCATGTTTATTAATCAGCTACAAACATCGCAAAACTCTTGAGATACAGCAGTTAAGTGTATTTTCTAGTAGAGAGAATAGATAACAAACAGATCAAATGATGTCAGGGAGTGCTAAATGTCATGAGGAACAGAAATCAGGAGGAGACCAAAAAAGCGGTAGATGTGGAGCTACTCTGAATGGGATAGGAAGAAAAGTCTTTTTAATCATTTGACATTTGATGAGAGTCCTGGAAGAAGGGAGATGACCAGCTATCTGGGGAAGTGAGTGCAAATGTCCGTTGGTGATAAATCCAGGAGCTGGAGCTGAGTGAGTGGGAGAGAATTGCACAGCAGAGGCCGCAGAGCAGCAGAGGGCCCATTCATATTGTGAAAAACTTTTAATTTCAGCCTGTCAAGAGATTTGGAATCTCTTAACAGATATGAGGTAGAAAGATAATAACCTTGTTTATATTTTAGAAACACTCTAGTTACTATGTTAATTTTTTTAAAAGTTGATGGGAAGCCAATCAGAACCAGAAAAACAGTTTAAAATAGTTGCAACAATTTTGAAATTAAATAATGGAAGAGGAAGCAGACAATAGGGTTGAGGAGTAACACGATTTTGGTTATAATCCAAATCCAATACAGAGCCTACCACATTTAATAGTGAATTGGAAGAAGACTCTGAGAGAAGTGCCCACGCCTTCAAAGGTTCTCGTTTGAATAACTGGAAACATGCAGTTGCCATTTCTTGATATGGGAATGGTAGAGAGAAAAGCAAGTCTGGCTTTAAGAACAGAGAATTGAGCATTTGAACATATTATTTATGCAAAAATGATAACTAAACCTGGAGCAGGAACATGGTGTCGGCTGCAGATAAACATGTGAAAACCATTGGTGCATAACTGGTTCTTAATGGCTGAGATTTTATAGAGAAAGAAGAGAGAGCTAAGGATGGCGCCATTTAGAGGCTAAGGGGAAGTGATCCGATAAACATAAAATAATTGAGGAGCAGTGACAAAAGTGATGAAGAGAAAACAGTGCTCTGAAAACTAAGTTTCAACAAGTACTTCAAGAAGGGGGAAATGACCAACTGGTGTAAACTGCATTGAAAATGCCAAGAAGAAAAGCATCTAAAAATGATCACTGTCCTGGTGCCCCCAGTTGTTTTGCTAAGTACTGTGCAGTAGGTGCCAACTCAGAGTGCCCACGTGGGCAGCAGAATCAAACCCTGTCCAGGCCGGTTCCCTCATCACACCATGGCTATGCTTAAACATGGCCAGTAATTCGTGTCCTGTGGTTTGTGGCCAGCCTACACTTGTACAATGTCCTTTTCTCGAGTGTCTTAAATTCTACCCTGTTTGGCTAAATTAATGACACTCTCAGTAAAATTCCTTATGCCCCAAGAGGATGGTTGATAAAATTCTTTAATGGGAAATGATAGTAATGTCTGTAAAGTGAACCTGAGATATATGTAGATCATAGATATATGGATGGATTTGGAGCTCCCTCCTAATTCTAACCCCAATATGAGAACAATTAATTCTTACGACATAGCATCATAACTTATGGCACTCACCCTGATGAAGGATATGAGTGCTGCAGCCAAGTGTGGTAATACAATTAAATTGTGCCCAGCTTTTAGAAAAAATAGTGTCCGGACTCTTAACAGCTTATCTTCAAACAAGCTTCTGTCTGGCTGAAGCCTCGGCAGGGCCTTTGTGAAAGAAGCAACCAGTCTGCATGAACCCAGGATTGTGAATGATCAAATGTAAACCCGAAGGACGCAAGGGTATCAGAGACTAACTGGTGCACACCTGGTTTATGGCAGACCTTGCCCATCCATGGAGGAAGCCTCTGGTAAACACTGACTAGAGACCAGTGATGTGAATAGACTTGGTGAGTAAATTGTTTTCCATTTTTATTGTTTTGCTTCATTTTTGTTTTTTGTGAGATGCCATTTTATACCCACAGTGATAAGAAGACTCATAAAGACAGAGAGCCACAGCCAACACAGGGGGTGTTGAGAGACTGGTACTCTCGTACACTGCTGGTGGAACTGCCAACATGTGCAACCATTAGGGAAAGTGATACGGCACTGTATCAGGTAGGGTCCTCTTAGAGAAATAAAATCAGGACACTAGTAATTCTTTTTATATATTTATATATAGAGAAAGGTATATAAGATAAGAAAGAAACAGTTAACTATAAAACAGTATAGATTGCTCGGTGCAACTCACTTGCGTGAGACAGCTAGAAGACTGGTGGTCCTTCAAGTCTTGAGGGCCGCTGAGTAGTCCTCTGTAGAGCAATTCAGACTATCTGGTCACAGGCAGCAAACAGCAGAGTAGGTCACCTACAGTCAGCCAGCTGACAGAGTCCGACAGTCCCCAGCTCAAGAGATGTATATCCCAGGAGCATGGTGAAGCAGGGCTTGAAGGAACCTTCATTCACAGTTCCACAGTCCACGATTAGGTGTCCCATGGGTAGTGTTCTTTGGAAGTCAAGGCACAGGACAAACAAAGCAGCTCTTTGGTCCAAAGATCCAGAAGCAAAAGCCAGGGTGGGACTCGCTGAGCGCTTCCTATCTCTGCCCTTCAATTCATCCCGTGTGTTCACTGGCTGTGCCGTCACAACAGACCCATCAATTTTCTGTGGCCATGTTGGCATAACAAACCTATCCATCACAGGTACTATCTAAAATAGTTAGTACTATAAATATCATTTCCTCCAACAATACCTCTACTGGATGGATGCCACAAGGAAGCAAGAGAAAGAACATGATCAGATGCCCCGTGTTTACAGTAAAATAGTCCACAGAAGCAAAGAGTTGGAAGCATCCCAAATCCCCACCCCAAATTCCATGATCAATGGATACAGAAAGCCCAATATATAAAAAAGATTCTGAAAGAACAAATCACCTGATGACATGGAAGTAATTGTAAACAATTCTGTTAAGCAAAAATAGTCTGTCTGAATTCTTAATCAAATCCTCAATGAGACCTGAGTGCTAGCAGACAACTCCATACATTTCTTTGGTCCATTCACATTGGTTATCTCTTCATGTACTATTCTTTAATTTCCTGAAAGGACAACAATTTATTCCCATTCCTTTTCATCAAGCAAACATCATTATTTCAAGGAAGAATAGAATCAACAATATGAAAACTTGAAAATTTCCGCCTCCAGATCTATGAAACTACATACATTTGGTAGGGTGTTCTTTTGAGAACAACTGCCTTGTTTGCGAGGACAAGCTGGATATTGAATAAGGAAGACTGAAGGAAAACACCAAAAGTACGGTGGACGACCCAAATATATGGAAATCTGTCTTCGAAAAAAATGCAGCCTGAATGCTCCCTGGAGACATGGATGGTGAGATGACTTCTCGCACTCTTTGAAAAGATTGTCAGGAGAGGTAAGTATTTGTTTTCCTGAATTTTTTCCTGGGTTTCTGTATCTGAACTCCAGGATGGGTAGAGAAATAGAGACAGTGACTTCAAGCATGATTTCTTGTGGGGGCTGGCCAGGGAGCTTGGCACAAGATACGGCACTGATAACAATGAGTACAACAAAGAGCTGCATGTTCTAAAATTGGTTGTGGAGATGATTACACAAAATTTTTAAATTGAACTGATGGATTTATGATATGTGAATTCTAAGCCAATAAAAATGGTTTGTAAAAAAGAATTCAGTTTATATTATCCAGTAGGTACAAGTTCTTAAACTTTCCTGTTATCCTGATCTTTTACACAACACACACACACACACACACACACACACACACCAGAATTGGTTCAGTAGTCTCTTAACTGCTCTTATGTTTTCTCTACTTGCCCTCTGCAATCTATTCCCAAAATAGTTGTCAAAGTGAAGCTTTTAAACACAAATGAAATCATGTCCTTCCTCTGTTCCAAACCCTGTTATGAATGTCCTTTACATTCAGAATCAGACTAAAAGTTTGTGGCAACATGAGCTGGACCATCATTTGCTGTGACCTCGTGTGCTACTATTTGTCTTCTTGCCGTGCATTATAATTTTGCCACACTGACTCTAGGTGTACTTTTGCCTCTGGGTTTGTTAGTCCTGACTGCTCCTCCACTTAAAATGATCTTCTCTGGGATATCCGCACAGCTAACTGACACACAAGGAAGTCTGGCAGCACAATGGCTCAGGGTCCATGAATGACTGTAGTCAGAAGTTCAAATTTACTAGCCTCACTATGTGAGAAGGATGTAGCAATCTGCTTCTATTAGGATTACAAAAACAAATAAATATAAAAATGCTGAAAGAAAGAAGGGAAGGAAGGAAGGAAGGAAGGAAGGAAGGAAGGAAGCTTACAGTCATGAAAACCCAATGGGGGTAGTTCTCCTCTGTCCTTTGGGGTTGCCATATGTTAGGACTTTTTTAAAGACAGTGGGAACCCCTTCACATTTTTCAAGGTGTTGTTTAAATATTACCTTATTAGAGAATTGTGGTGATAATTTATTTTAAAATAATTAATGCCAGAGTTGTGTTAATGTGTTGGATGTTAATGGTGTCCTGAATGTCCAGTTCCATGATATTATAATGCTTTACTTTCTACCCGTCACAACCCTGGGTCCCCCAGGGTTCACAGCAATGTCCCCCAGAAATTCACAGCACTTTAAGGAAATGCCTTGTGTGTTTGTATGTGCTGTTAAGAATCAGATACAAAGGTCAAGCAGAGGGGAACCTAATGCAAGGTCTAGATCCAAAAGTCAGAAAATATCTGAAACTCAAAGCAGGTTTTCTATCTTCTACCAAAGCTGAAACAGAAAACAGAGAAATGGCTTTACAGAACTGTGGTTTTGGTCTTTTTGCAGACTGTAGTCCCAAGGAAAGTGATAGTGTGGTTATGCTTTGGGATCCTAACCACAAGGTCAGGAGTTCAAACCCACCACCCACTCTGTGGAGAAAGGCATGAGATGTTAAAGTGATAGAAACACAAAGGGCAGTTCTACCCTATCACATAGGGTCACTAGGAGCCAGAGTCGGCTCGATGATGGTGACTTTGGATTTGAAGGGAAGTAGAATCTAAAATTTCCTCTAAAGAAACCAAGAATGGGATTTGGTTCCCACCCCTTACTGAAATCAGGTTGTCATCCCATCCTGATCCTGGCCATTAGTCTAGTAAGTCTAGTCTAGTAAATCATTAAGAATGGAATTATGGCTACAGGCAAACAGTCTAAAATATAATATGCCACATGAGGAATTATGGTTAGAAAGGTCATATTAATTGACTACAATTCAGAATTCTTTTCTTGCCTCCCTAATTAGGATCACAACTCATTCTTTTCTCATTGTGGACAAGAGGAAGGTTTATAGAGCAAATCAGCTATTGCTTTCCCTACAATCCAATGACCTGTACACATTTTGCTTCATGTCATTTTAATCCCCACAACGTGATTGATATCACTCATCCCACTTCCTCGTGCTGTTTCTTTTTCTATTCCTATTTCTTTCCTTTACCATTTCTGCTGTGAAATTTGACCTTGGACACAAGGCTTCCCTTCTGGTCTTCAACAGGTGATTATTCTAAGGAGTGGTGCCTCCGTAGTATTGTTGCTGTTTTATAGACCTGTTTATAATGCTTGTTTGATGAGTGGAGCCTTGGCGGTGAGTTCGGTTCCAGGTGTAAAGAATGTATAAGGGTCATAGTGCCCACCCTGGTAGCTGACATAGTCCTGGGTGTTGGAAGGAGTGTCATTGGCCCAGAGAGTGACAGGGGGCAGCATGTCCATGTGACACTGCATGTTCTGTTGGCCTGAGCAGATAGAGAGCATTCACTTCTGGACATGGGAGTGACATGCATCCTTTCCTGATGCGTGAGGCATGTCTCCAAGCTCAGGCAGAGGAGAGACTGCACAGGGAGTTTTGCCACCTGGTGGGTATAAGTGGGGGCTGGCCACACTTCTGGTCACCAAGAGAATGTCGGAAACAGGGGAGAGATTGTAACTTTCTGGTTGCCAGCTGCCTTTCTGGGTATTTGTGTGGTCTTGTGTTAGTGATGTTGATTGTCAGTTTGGTGCCCTGATTGAAATGCTTCTTGCACAACTTTAAATTGGCCACCCTGTGTCAGGCCAGCTGACAATTTACTGACTGTTCCATTTCTCTTTGTTTGCCATTTATATTTAGTTTCTTCTCCTAGGTGATACTCAATCCATTTCTCAACCTTATCTTCTGAAGCTCAGAGTTCTGGAATTATCATCTGTACCTGCTTCATTTTGCCTCTGAGAGTGAGAATCCACACCTGTGTCTCTTAGTGCTTATAATCTCCCATACCTTATTCTAAATTTGTTTTTTCCCATGTCCTTGTTGCTGGATGCTGTCAAGGGGCTTATGGCCCACAGAAATTCCATGTGGCACAGTTTAATTACTCCATAGGGTTTTCTAGGCTGTCTTCTTTCAGAAGCAAGCCTCTAACACATGTCTCCCTGCTGTCACTGGTGGGTTCTATTCACCAAACTTTCAGTAATCCACAGAGCAGAGCATGTCACTAATGCAGCATCAATGAACCTGAAACGTGTATTGTTTCTGCCTGAATTTCCTCCCATCTTGCACTAGACCATAAGGTTCACAGGGTCAGGAATCATTATCTATTTTGTCCCTTGATAGATCCTCAGCATCTAATATGACTCTTTGTGAGTACTCAAGAACATGTGCTGGTGAACGAAACAAATAGTGGCTGGTGATAGGACCATGATCCATTTTGGAGATCTAAAAGTGAATGGCCTAGAGGTTTTCAGCAGCTCTATTCCTGATTTAAAATTAAACTCAAAACTCATTTAGCTCCAGCAGGTTGGATTTGCTAAGCTGGGTATGTGGGGGATTTCTGAAGTGATGAATTTTCTATAGCTTGATCTTGGTGGGGCTTACGTGGCCATGTATTAGAGATAAAATTTACAGTTTTGCTCTTTCGATTTGTGCATTTTAATACATGTAAATATAATAAGACAAAGAAAACTCTATATGAAGTTGAGAAAGTCTAGAGAGTTTTCCCTGAGAAGAATACTTCTTTGTCATTTTATGGGAGATAGACAAGGAGAGATGTGGAGGATCATCTGAATGCAGGCATGGAGGGAGATTTTAAAACCTTGGCACAACCGAGCATCTATTTATTGATCTTAGCATTTAAGACTTGATTGTATCTTCATATCTCTCCCCATTCCAAGGAAAAATAATAAGTTATTGAGTAAGCCCTTTATATCTTATAAAAGTGGTTAGTCAAGCAACTGAATGAGTTATGCGCATGCATGTATGTGTGTTCAAGCACATGTAACTGAGCTTGTTCATACATTATGAAGATCAAGCCAGAAATTTTGTTTTACTGTCATCTCCCTAGCTTTAAAATAAACTCATTTACTTAGAATTCTAGAAATGAATCTGCAGAGTTGATATTTTATAGATACTTGGGTTTCTTTGGAATTTGAGCTTTTTACAAATGTTTTCTCTACATGTAAAAATTGCCAGAAGACAACAGGATAAACAAAGTTTTTGTGTTTTTAAGAAAATTCAGCTAAAAGTTAAACTGAAATGAATGTTCATCTATTGATGGACATCCTTTAAATTCTTCCATCAGCTTTATCTATAAATTTTCCTTCTTTTGTTTTTTTTCTACTTTTAAAAAATTATCTTTCAACCCATTCAATATAAAAATAAAATAAAATCTAGTTAGTCTTATGTTCCATTGTTCAATACTGTAGCACAAAATGGCATAGCATTTCCACTCTTGAAGAATATTCTTGGTTTCCTTCTCTAAAATTTTGGGTTCAGTAAGTACCGGAAAACAATGTTGTTATAAGAAATGATCAAGTGATGACTTGGCACTTCTTATATACCATTCAACGCCAAGGGATCAATCCCTCAGTTGAATATGTGCTTGCAGTATGTTTTAATTAAGATACTACAGTGATATAGTTCAGATATGAGCTAATTCTCTCTTTCTAGCAGGGAGAAGCTGTGATGTTTTCTTCATCTGCCTTTGCCCAGTGCATGAGAAAATCATTTGTTTGGGATAAAACTTGGATGTTCCTGTTGCCCATGCTTTACCTTGACTTATTCTGATCCTACAAGATGTATTTTTGGCCCCTTTCAGAGTGAAAAAGCCTCAAATAATCCCTCCCACTGACTATCATTATCCCAATTCTCCCAGACAGATTTGGCTGGACCAGGGGATGCACACTGGAGTCGAAACGTGGAAATTTAGGATAGATAATCCCTTGAGACTAGTGGGGAGTGGTGACACTGAGAAGGTGGAGGGATGGTGGAGTAGAAAGGGGAACAAATTTCTAGGATCTACATGTGGCCTCCTCTCTGGGGTGTGAACAATGGGGGAAGGGGGCGGGTGAGTGAAGTGACACATTAGACAATGTAAGATATGAAGAGGTAATAACAATTTGTAAGTCATTGGAAGTTCATGGGGAAGGAGAAGGGGGGAGGAGGGATATGGGGACTTGAAATTAAAAAATAAAGAACTGGAGGAAAGAGGGCAAGGGGAGCTTATGCTGGAGGGGTTCATGGAGATAATATAGGTGAATGTGGTAACATGAGTACAAATATGCTTAATACGAATGATGTATTAAATGTTGTAAGTGCCCCCAATAAAATCTTCATTAAAAAGAGTGAAAAAGCAAATATCTTTTTTCTTGATAATTTGCACTAATCGTCAAAGCAAGCTTAGGGTGTCTTCTAAAAGTTGACTACCCAGGAGGATAGTCTTCTTAATGTGGTAACTGTAAAAAGAACTACAATCTCTGAAGTCACTCACATTAATAGGGCTGTTATTATCACAAATACCTCTGATCCAGAAGAGGCTTTGTCAAACAGTGGTTAAACACTAGCTGTTAATCAAACGGTCAGTGGTTAGAACCTACCAGTTACTCCACTGAAGAAGAATGCTACAATCTACTCTAGAATTTTTCTACTCTACCACATAGAACTATAGGGTCAGTATGAGACAGAATGGGTTTTGGTGAGGGGGACGTAGTTATGACATGGAGGCAATGGCAATTCAGTAAGAACATTCTCCCCTTCCATGCAGGAAAAATGGGTTCAACTCCTGATTAATGACCCTCAGGCACAGCCACCACTTGTCTGTCAGTGGACCATTTTTTGTTATTATTAAGTTGAACACAGCTTCCAAACTAAGACAGACTAGGAAGAAAGGCCTAGAGAGCTAGTGAAAATCAGCCAGTGACATCCATACATATTACAATGGTCCAATCCTGTTGTACCTGGGTGGGAGTGGGGGGTTTTCATTATGAGTTGGGGGTTGACTCAGTAATTGCTAACACTAGTTTTCATTTACAAGCAGGACTGTCTGTTTCACTGGTTCCAAGAAAAAAGAGACGAAAAGACAAGGGAAATGTTATTATACCTAAGGCCTGTCTATCTCCATTTAGTCTCTGTGTCTTACCAGATACATTTTTGGATGCTTTAAGCATTAAAAAAAATATGTTTTTGATAATTTGTACTAGTCTTCATAGAAACTTTAGCGTGTCTTCTAAAAGTCTTGACTAACAGCAGAGGAGGAGGAAGATTAGTCCATATAGTAGTACAAAGGACTCAGTTCAACCCACTTTCGTGGGACAGCTATATACTGGAAGTCTTGCAACTCCTGTGGGCTGCTAGATCCAAGATCAAGGAATCAAGCAGCAGAGTCCTCATGTAGGCAAGGCAGGCAGAGTGTGCCTGCAGTTAGCAGATAGAAGGGTGGGTCAGCAACAATCAGTAATTCAGGATCTTAGAGAAGCAGACATGAATGAGATCTCAAACTCAAGTGATGCATGGTGACAGGTTGCATCAGCCTCTAGTTCAGGCAATGTCCACAGCAGCAGCATGGTGAAGCAGGCCTCTAAGGAGTTTCAAATTTTAGCAACCTGATACAGGTTGGCTTGGCCCACAGGTAATGTAGCACATAGGTTGAGGCATAGAACTAGCTAAAGCAACATCATGCTGATCTAATCACCAGGGAGCAGAGGGAGATGGGATTCCAGCTGTTTCTATTTATTTTGGTTATCCTCCAATCAAGCTGTAACCTGATTAACTCTGTCCATATGTTCCTATTGGTGTAGGTGGCAAAATAAATCTAAATATCACACCACAAAACATGTACAAGTCTTAAACTTTTTCCTTGTGGATGTGACTTCACTTGAAAAAATATAATTTTTCTTGTAGATGTTCTGCTATATTAAAGAAGTCAATTTGGAGCCAAAATAAGGCCTTGCATATATTCAACTTGAATTTTGAGAACATCATAAGGCCAGATACAATTTATTAGTAACGGATGATCTGATAAGCTATGGGATGCCATCAAAAACATCATTCATGAAGAAAGCAAAAGGTAATTGAAAATCAGGAAAGAGAGAAAATATCAAGGTATTGTCAGAAAAGACTCTGAAATTTGCTCCTAATTGTCGAGTAATTAAGGTAAATGGAGGAAAGAATGAAGTCAAACAGAAAGTGTCAAAGGGCAGCTCAAGAAGACAAAGCAATGTGTTATAAGGAAATGTTCAAAGACCTAGATTTAGAAAAACAAAAAGGAAGAGCACACTCATTCCATCTTCAACTTGAGTAATTCCAGACAAACTCAAGCCTCAATGCTGCAACATTGAAATGTTCTAGGGGCAAAACATTAAACAATGCAGGATGCATTAAAAAAAAGGATGATAGGAATACACAAAGTCACTCTACTAAAAATAACCAGTTGATATTCAACCATTTCAGGAGGTAACATATGATCAGGAACCAATGGTATCAATGAAGAAGTCCAAGTTTCACAGAAGGAATTCATGAAAAATAAGGTTATAGTAATTAACTGAATACTAACAGAAATGTTTTAGCAAGTTTATGAGGCACTGGAAGCACTCACCCATCTATGCCAAGAAATTTAGAAGACATTTACCTAGCCAATTGACTGGAAGAGGCCCACATTTATACTAATTTCAAAGAAAGATAACCAAACAGAAGGTGCCAATTGTAGAACAATGTCATTGATATCACATGCAAGTAAACTCCTATTGAAGAGCATGCAACACCAAATACAGCAGTGCATTGACGGGGAGCTGCCAGAGGTTCCAGCTGATTTCAGAGAGGATACAGAAAAAAAGGATATAAGCATAGAACACAAGAGAAATGTTTCCTTGTGTTTTGTTGACTATATCAAGCCATTGGACTATGTGGATCATACAAAATGGAAATGAATTGGAAAGAAATGAAATTCCAGAACAACAAAACAAGGGAATACTGCATGGTTTAAAAGAGGTATGTGATGGTTTTATCCTCTCACCATATTACTCAATATGTATGCTGAGAAAACCATCAGAAAATCTGGCCTATATAAAGAAAAATTTAGTCTTAGGATTGGAAGAAGGCTTATTAACAATCGTAGATAACGCATACTTGCTTACTGAAAATGAGGAGGACTTGAAGCCCTTGCTGATGAATATCAAAGATTCCAGCCTTTAATAATTTACACATTGGGAGATATGGCGAGTTGGAACTGGGGACCTAGGGGGAAGAAGGAAGTTTTGAGAGTGATGATGACAACAAGTGTGCAAATGAGGCCTGCATACAATTGACGTATGTATGGATCATGAGGGAAGGTGTATGAGTACCCAATAAAATGATTCTTTAAAAAGGGATGGGGAGGAACTTATACCAAGGGCTCAAGTGGAAAATGTTTGGAAATGAATGTGGCAATATGTGTGCAAATGTGCTTGATAAAGATGATGTATTGAATGTTATAATAGCTGTTAAGAGCCCCCAACAAAATTATTTTTAAAAAAAAGAAATACATTTGTAAGTTGGGATTGGTCACTTAGTTTCTTTGATACACCAAATTCTCATTTAGTAAATTAAAAATAAATAAAAACTCAGCTCACCAAAGGAAAAAAAAGATTGCAGCCTTATATATGTATTACAACTCAATATAAGAAGATAATATTCCTCTCAACTAGATGAATAAGTGGCATCATGAGAAATGGAGGAAAGATTAAAGTTGTCAAAGACGTCACCTTTCCTGAATCCACAATCAATAGAGAAGGAAGCAGCTGACAACAGATAGAACTACACATTGTATTAGGCAAATGTGCTTCATAAGACCTCTTTACAGAGTTGAAAAGCAAGGATTTTTTTTTTGAGGACAACGCTGTGCCTGACCCAAGCCATGGTATTTTCCATTGCCCCATATGCGTGTGCAAATGGAACATTGAATAAGTAAGATTGAAGAAGAATTGATACATTTCAATTATGATGTAAGCAAAATGGACTCTCAAAAGAAAAAACAGTTCTGTCTTGGAAGAAGTGCAGCCAGGAGACTCCTTAGAAGTATGGATAGTAAGACTTTGTCTCACATACTTTGGAGATGTTAGCAGGAGAGACCAATCTTTGGTAAAACAGAGAGACAGCAAAAGAGGGGAAGTTCCTTAACAAGATGTATTGACACAGTGACTGCATGATGGGCTCAAACAGACAAGCATTGTAAGGATGAAGCAGGAATGGACAGTGTGTGGTTCTGTTGCATACAGTGTTGCTATGGGTCAGAGCGGCTCATTGGCATCACTATTGAAGTAAAGTGTATTCGGCTTCCTTATGAAGGACACCTTCTAACTAGGAGAACAGGAAGACAGAGTCACACAGCCAAAAACTCCATGGGAAACTACATCTACAAGGAGCAGAGAACACCAAACATTACTAGTGGCAGAGTCGGAAACATGGGGAATTTAGGATAGGGGATCCTTTCAGGACCAGTGGAGGAAGTGGTGATACCAGGAGGGTGGAAAGATGGTGGAGTAGAAAGGGGGAACCAATTTCAGGGATCTACATATAACCTCCTTTCTGGGGTACAGACAACAGGGAAGTGAGTGAAGAGACACTTTGGACAGTGTACAATATGAGAAAATAATAACGATTTGTATATTGTTAAGGGTTCATGGATGGGGGTATATGGGGAGCTGGTACTAGAGGCCTAAGTGGAGGGAGGATGTTTTGAGAGTGATGATGGCAACAAGTGTGCAAATGTGGTCTGCATACAATTGATGTATGTGTTGATCGTTATGGGAGTTGTATGAGCCCCCAATAAAATGATTAATAGGAAAAAAAGAGGGGGGAAGGAGAGCATATACCATGGGCTCAATGGAAACTATTTGGAAATGAATATGGCAACATGTGTACAAATAGGCTTGATACAAATGATGTATTGAATGTTATAAGAGCTGTAAAAGCCCCCAATAAAATCATTGGAAAAAGAAAAGATCACCAAAAAAAGGCTACTAGAAACTAAAAGAAAGGCATTTAGCACATTTCTGACAGTCCTCTGACACAACTGATACCTTGATCTTAACATCTAGCCTTCTCCAGAACTATGAAAAAATAAATTACTAATCTTTGAAAAATCCACTTTGTGGGATTCTGTGGAATCAGGAGATGGTAGTTGTATGTATTTTTTTAGTGAATAATCCTGTGGCTAGCTATAAACAATCAATTCATGATACCTCAAAACCACTCTCATTACTAAGAGGAAATCAACTCAGTCTACTTTCTCTTTACCTTCCCTTGTCTCTGGGCCTGTCTCCTATAGCATCTTCTCCTCTTCAACTATTTTAGAAAAGGCAAGTTTGTGGTGGTCAGAAGCCAAGGGGAGAAGAGATCAGAGGATTTTAGAGCTGAAAAGAGAGACAGAGACCTGGTGAGCAGTGAGAAAAAGGAAAACTTTCAAATGCAGATTCTGATTCAGCAGGCCTATCCTCACCTGCATTTTCTTACAAGCTCCCAGGTAGTACTGATCCACAGATAGGATGGCACAGGACGAGACGGTGTTGTTTATAGGTACAATTGACTTGACAACAATACCTGGACACAGTGGCTGCAACAGAGGGTTCAAATGAAACAGCAACAAGGGGTTAGAGTAAGTATCTTATTTCAGTTTGTTCAGTAACCACTAGTTAGTGGTTATCATTGTAACCTAGATAATGACCATAAAACACTACCAATCTACTGCCATTGAGTATATTCTGAGCCATAGCAACCCTGTATGTGGGAATCAAGTCAATTGCAGTAGTTTGCTTGCTTTGTTGTCACTGTCTGCTCTCGCTGAAGATCCACAGTCTTGAAAACCATTTGTAAGGTGGTTATTAGTCAGAATTATTAGATAGTGGTTGAGTTAGTATGGGTTAACTAGAGAAACAAATTCATCGCAATCACTTGTGTATAAGAAGGAGTTTTATATACAAGAGCAATGGAATATTGAGAAAACATTCCAGTCCAGTCCATCCAGATCAAGTCCCTAAATCCAATATTAGCCCATATATCTGATACCATTCTATAAATTCCTCTTCAGAGTCATAAAACATGCGCAATGATGCCGGATGCAGGGGATCACAGGTTGACAGTCTTGGGGATCCAGTGGAGGTGTAAGCATCTCAGCACTGACATGAGTCTCTACGTGGCCCCTCTAGCTCCAGGGCTCTAGTGTAGCACCATATGTTTTATCATCAGCAATACCAAGCGATGACTATGTGCCCCACCTCCAGGATGGAAGATAGGAGTTCCCAGAATGCTTGGGAGAAGGCCATGCCCACAGGGAGTCCCCATGGGGTATGGTCTGATTGAAATGCTAGACTCCACCCCTTCACAAGGTGACAGGAGATTATGTAACTGCCATAGTGCTGGAAGTTTTTGTTTATATTACACAATAACTAGTTGTGCAACTAATTTCATAGAGCTCAGAACTGTGAACATCTAAGTGTCTTAAATTCTCTGAGTTTTAAAACAAATCTTTATTGTAGAATAATTTGTATAAAAAACAATTGACCAATTTTAAGTGGACACAATGCTGGTTTCCTACTGCATTTTTCCTTTCTTGCTTCCAAATCCCTTGGTAGCTACCAATCTGCTTATCAATGGATTTACTTATAAGATGAACCTGCTTTTAGCTCCATGGATGAAAGCATTTCTGAACAGGAACAGAGACCCACAGCTAGGTAAAATTCTGTGGGAAAAGATGTTCACCTTTTATATCCCACTTGATGACCTATTTTGTCGAGAAGAAGGGGAAATTGGGGCACCAATATTTGCAGGTTGATACCATTCCGGTAATAAAGTATTTAGTATGCCTTCTTTTAGTTCTTTCACCCTAAATGAGTACTCTAATTGTGTCAGTACGTGTTGGTCCACAAACCACAGATTAGCAGTTTGAAACCACAGACTGCTCCTTGGGAGAAAGATAAGCCTGTAGAGAGTTACAGTCTTAGAAACCCACAGGGACAGTTCCACTCTGTCTTAGAGGGTCACTGTGAGTCAGAATTCACTTGAAAGCCGTGAGAATTCTTGGGTGTTACTCACGAGATTACTCTAGTTCCTCTAACTGAAATTTTTTTTCTACCGATGCCCTGTGGTCCCAGCATGCTCAGGTGGGCCACAGGATGCATGCATCTCCCTGTCTCAAAAGGTAAGGAATCTTGCCAGTAACCTGTCTTTTCCGACAAGGAGTGCTGTTGGCACAGTGGCTAATCACAAGACCAGTATTGCGAAATGACCAGCTACTCCACAGAGGAAAGACGGGGTTTTCTACTCTGCTAAATAGTTGTATTCTTCAAGCCCCCAGTGGCAGTTCGTCCTGTCCTCTACAGAGTCAGTGTGAGTCGGAATTGACCCAACAGCAATGAGTTGGATTCTTCAAATGAGCTGGAATTGACTCGATGGCAATGCATTGCTGTTTTCAAATAAAAGAAACAGAATTTTCGATGTTTTACGTAACTTCCTCCTTCATAGTAAATAATAAAGACCACTAAAGGCCTTTGGGGACTTTTCATGAAATGGTGTAATAGATAACACCACTGCAAACTAACTCTTTCTGTCCGTCACATTTCATCCGCTTAGTAGCCCAGAGAAGCAGCAACATCCCAGACCCTTTTAGAGAGGAAGGAACTGGAGCTCAGGACAGTGATCTAGGAGAGTCAGGGCGGTCCAGGCCCGCCCCTGTTCTCTGGTCTAGCCCTTCTTTCCCCCAAACCATGGCCATCATTCATACAAACGGTCTGTGAAGACTGCCACCTGAAATGTAGGCTCGTTTCTAAGTCTGTTTACTTCTTACTCTATGGAAAGATTTTGGAGACATTAATAGCTTTCTCCCCCTTCTTTAAAGTTTCTGTGAAGAAGGGCCTGCATCTGCAGTGCTCCTTTTCTGGGCCCTGGATTCACTCCAAAGCTGTCAGTATGTTTTCCATCTGGCATCCTTTCAAGAATCTCTGCTCGGCTGACTGTCGCCTTGAGGCTGTGCTGAAGAACACTCTCTATAGAGAGGAACACAGCACATGGGCATTTGCAAGGAGGACAAGGCAACTGGCTGTACACTCCACTGTGTGCCACCTCACATGGTCACAGCAATAGACTCAAACCTACTGCCAGCTATATCAATCTGGACTCATGGTGACCTGCATGTTACAGAGTAGAACTGTTCCAGAGCGTTTTCTCGTTCCTGATCTTTATAGAAGAAGCCCCAGTGACATGGTGAGTTGTGGGTTGGACCGTAAACTGTTAGGTCAACAGCTTGAAGCAACTATCTCTGCAGGAGAAAGGAGACTTCCTGCTCCTGTAAAGAATAACAATCTCAGAAACCCCCCAGGGCAGTTCTACCCTGTCCCAGAGCATCGCTTTTTAAAGGAATTCACAGGATGGAGTGAATTTGGTTTTGAATTTGAGGCTGAATCTTTACAGAAGAGATGGCGTGGTGCTAGGTGAGTCTGGATTACCAGACTCTAGATTAGCAGACGAACACGTGGGACAGAGGAGAACTGCCCTCCAGAGCCTTCTTGGTTTGGGTTTTGCAAAAGTGGATACCATGTCGTTCTTGTGCAGTGCCTGTGGGTGAACTTGAACTGCCAAACTTAAATTAGTAATGACCTCTCAGACAGGCAAGGGACAGGTAGGCACCATCAAACAGTGTTCCCAAAGTTGTCACCCTTGGACTTGACATAGAACTTCATAAAACTGAAGTGCTCTAGCAAATTTTAAAAATATAATTGAATATATATATATATACATATATATATACACTTTCCTGGAACAGTTATATAGAGGCTATGAGTTTTAAAAACAACACTAAAAATGGACATTTGCATTTTCAAAAACAGGCAGAAGGTGAGGGAGTTTAGCATTACAGAGGTGGGACTATCCACTGCTCCATGGGCCCTTAGCATCTCGGAAGACCCAATCCCTAAAGAACAATGAGATGATAGATGCCAGAAACTCCAGAAAATTGGATACAAACCCTCTATCTGATGCCATTAGTGACCAGTAGCTTGATCTCCGCTTCCCAGGGGTAGTATCCCTGGGAATGCCACCCCTTCATGCATTCCCTTCCTTGCTTTTGAACAATGCTCTGATGAGTTCTCCTCACGGTCAGCAAGACTCTCACCTTCCTAGCAATGTCAGAGCAGAGGAGGGGTGCTGATAAGCATGCCAATCACAGTTTCATAGAACATTGTGAAGATTAATTAGTCTTTGAAAAATTCAACCTAAGAATATTAATAAATAATGATTTAGAAATAACATCAGCAAAGATGATTGAAATTCTTGATCACCCAAGTGAGCTACCAAATCAGATTTGGTGCTGAGGATCCTGAAATGAATGAATATACACTTGGGAAATACCATGCACCATATCCTGTTCCTGAAATGCCATGGCGGCCATTGACGTCTTAAAAGTGCTGTGGACTCTTACACTTTAGAAAAGCCAACAAGCAAATGAAAATGGCTCACTGATTTGCTTTGTCATGCACCAAATGCTTTTCCATAGAGTGGATTCCATTGCCTAGTGACTCAATGTTAGGGGGTTGCTGAGATTGTAAGTCTTTACAAGAGCAGACAGCCTCATCTTTCTCATGTAGAACAGCTGTTGGGTTTGAACTACTGACCTTGTATTTGACAGCCCAACATCTTACCCCCAACACTGCCATAGTTCTCAGGATCATTTGACCAAGAAACTTACAATCTTTAGAAAAAAGCTCTTAAAAACTGCTGGCAAAGTGCGAAGCCTGGGCTCATTGTTAAAACTTGGACAAAGATGAAGTTCTCTGCTCCTATAATGATTTATTATCAATTGAAAAACTCTTCTTAATGTGTTTAACTTATTGAATTATATGATATATAAATTCTATGTAAAAATGCTTTAAAAACAAAAATTTGTAGGCTTAGAAACCCATAAGGGTAGGGACAGTTCTGCTTTATCCTGAGTTAAAATTGGTTCAATGTCAGTGAGTGAGTGAATTGAGCTTAGATGGACCATTAGGAATGCAGATCTTCTGATGATAATTTGGTAAATCCCGTTAAATTATTCTTCATAGATTATCCCCTGTCCATGAATTTCCTTCTGATGTTTTATTTTCTTGAACTAATTCAGGAGGAAAATGAGAAGTATCCTCTACTGAAATACTTTTGCAAATATGCTACCAATTTTCTGGAGTTTCTGGCTTCTATCATCTCATTGATCTTTTGGGATTGGGTCTTCTGAGATGCTAAGGGCCCATGGAGCAGAGGATAGTCCCACCTCTGTAATACGAAACTCCCTCACCTTCTGCCTGTTTTTGAAAATGCAAATGCCCATGCTAGGGGCTAAGAGGATCATCTATGTACATGTCTCCTGCTTCTCTGCATTCCTCTTCCCTTAGCCTTGTCCTAGTCAGGCCCTCCTATTCAGAGTATACTTTGAGTCCTTGCCCTATTATATCTGCTCTGGGGTTGGCAACTTTGAAGTGTATGTGCATGAATGTGTGCATGTGTGTCCTGTTTATGGATTCCTCCGAGAGGAGGTTTTGAAATAAAGTCTCAAGTGTGTGCTTTCCTATGGGAAGTGGAATCCAGAGAACCCAAATATAGGACAAGAAGCCCAATCTGATATAAACGAAGGAAGCTCAGTGAGTGTAAGTTGCCTCCAGGGTCTGATGTCCTCCAGAGACTGCTCCAGTTCCTTGATGGAATGTGTCTTCAATTATCCACTGTCTTTCCTCTACAAGGATTTTGCTTCACAGGCCTTAACTTCACTACCTAAGGTTTTGCAGTTTTGAGCACCTCACTGTTTCCTGCTCTGGGCCAGGCATGGTGTAGCACAGCCCAGACCCCTGCAGAAAACAGCTCAGCCTAGGTTAAGTTTGGCTTGATAAACAACAAAGTCTGCCGCTGGGGTTGCAGGGTTGTTTTTTTTAAGTTCAGAAGTCTTTAAGAAGTTGAGACTGAGTCTATGAATTGAATTGTGACCCTCCAAAAATATATGCTGGAGTCCTAACCCCTGTACATACGAACATGACTTTGTTTGGAATTGGGGTCTTTGAAGATGTTATTGATTAGAATGAGCTCTCACTGGAATAGACCCTAAAACCTCACTGCCATCAAGTTGCTGCTGACTTGGAGACTCCAAAGGACAAGGTAGGACAGCACGCGTGGGTTTCTGAGATTGTACCTCTTTCCCAGAGAACAAACCTTCGTCTTTCTCCTGAGAAATGGGGCGGTGGTTTCTACTGGTTTCCCTTGTGGTGGTGTTCTTAATAAAATGCAGGGACACAAGGGTCAGAGAAAAGGAAGACAGTTATGTGACCATGGCTTTATTCTGTTGCTACAAACCAGGGAATATTTGGACTACCAGAATCCTGGAGACAAGAATTTGTTCTAGAATCTTTAGAGTGCACATTGCCCTACTGACACTAAGAACTAGGATGCCCTGTCTTTAGTGTGAAATGATACACTTCTGTTCTTTGTAGTGAAGGGATATGGTAGTCATAGGAAACAATCTGAAAGTTAACAAAAAACTATTCCTACCAAGGTGGTTTGGATTCATGGTTGCCCATCTGCAAACAATTGGACATCCCCTTATAAGGGTCACAAGGAAGAGACGAACCAATCAGGGTTAAGTACAGCACAGATGAAACACAATCTTTTCCCCAGGTTTTTAATGCTCTCTGCTCACTATCATGACTCTAATTCCACCTTACAAATGAGGCTAGACCAGAGCATGTACACTGGTACAGATAACAGCTGGAAACACAGGGAATCCAGGACAGATAACACCCCACACACCCAGGGCCAATAATGAGAGTAGCAATAATGAAAGGAGGGGAAGGTGGGGGTTGGGGAGGGAGAAAAGAAGGAAGAACTAATCATGATGATCTACTTATAACCCCCTCCCGAGGAGGTAGACAATAGAAAAGTGCATGAAGGGAGACAGTGGTTGGTGTAAGGCATGAAAAACAAAATTTATGAATTACCAAGGGTTTAGGAGAGTGAGATGGTGGGGTGGGGGAAATGAGTTGATGCCAAGAGTTCAAGTAGAAAGAAAATATTTTGAAAATTATAATGGCAATATATGCAAATGTGCTCTACACAAAAATTGTATGTATGGATTGTAAGAAGAACTGTAATAGTCTCCAATAAAATGATTTTAAATAAATAAATAAGAAACTGATGCACTGGAGAGACCTAAAACTGTGAGTCGGCAGTGTCTGATGCAGTCCTGGTCCTAATATTTCATAGCCCACCCCCTATAACAGCTCCTTCAGGAAGGGCCTGAAGCATTGGGAATTTAATTTTAATATTATCATAAAATGCCATGATGTGATAATTTAAGGAAGAAACTTCTAGCTCTTAAAAAAAAGTAGCTTCTCTATTCCTGCTTTGTATTCTGGTTGTATACTATGCTTTCTCAATCCTATATGCTTAGGAGTCAGGTCGCATGCTGGTTGAGCCATCAACTGCCAAGCCATTCTGCACTCTATTGGAACAAGCTACGTCGGCCTGCTTCCACAGAGGGTCACAGACTGACAGTAGCTGGGCCATGCAACTCCCTCCTAAAGGAACACTCACTGGCCATCGATTTCAAACACATTTCTCTCTCTCCCTCTCACCTCCTCTGCTGTTAGCATCTAGTATGAGTGCATTCTTTGCGGACGATTTCTGCCCACTAGAAAGCAGGTCCTGAAGTGGATTTGACTTTAACTTGACATTGGGAAGATTTCTTAAGGGTATGGAGTACTTCCAGTCCTGCTCTCTCAGCAGTGCAGTAAATATCATCTTACCGATGGAGAAGGGGTAAAGAACACTGCAGTTTCATGTCTAGCTCAATGGGAGGAAGACAGAGAAAAGTGAAAGTATAAGAAAAGAGAGATGCCTGTTTCGAATTTTGGGACACTTACATTAAACAAAAAGGTCAGACAATAGAATTTACTCTCTTGAAATGACTGTAATTATCTAAATGTTGAGGCTGAGGAAAAGTAATGATGGGGAACAAGGCAGGCGTGGGTATCAATTTTCTCAGATGACGAATGTTACCATTTGAGAGTCATTCGGACACATTTTCAAGTAGAGAGACAGACATTATGAGGAGATGGCTTTGCAGTGACCTGCTTTTCATATAGCAACAACCTTTCAGGGGTGCTTGGTTTGGGAGGGAAGCTGTGAATCCGTGCGAGCATCCTTCCAGGAAGGCATAAGAGGGAACATACGAACTTGACCAAACCCAGAGAGTAGCAACTATGAGGAAAGCTTGGAGCAAACCACTTTTATTCAACCTGACTTCGGTGATACCTTCAAAGAAAACAAGATTAAAGCATGAGTGTATGGGGAGGAAGCAGCCAGAGATGGGGTTGTGGGGTTGTGGGAGTCTCATTGTGGGTAAAAGTCATGTTGTAGTTAAGACTCCAGAACTCTACTTTTAGAAGAGACCTGGTATAATGAACCTACCCTTTGTAGCCTTGGCAAAGAGTCAGCACTTTTTGATCTATCGCTTGTGAACTACCAATTTTTCACTCGATGATTAGGCTTTTCCTCTGTGTTCCCATAGCACCCTACTGATCCAATCAGTAAAGTACTAAGGAGCATGTATACAAGAAAGTACAATATGAAGTCCACTTACTGCAACTATTGTTTTAAATAGGAACCAGCCACGCAGATGAGTGATGAAGAAATTGAAGAACACTATCAATGGTGGTGGCTTTCATATTGATGTGGTGCTAAAAACTATGCCAACAGTATTTCAATCACTGATAAGGTCACTGTGGTCACAAGTATCAGTGGAGATTACAGAATAAGAAGGAATAGATGTTCCATTTCTGAGGGATTAGCAGAAAGCCTATAAGTAGCAGAAAAGCATTTTTTGATATATATAGTGCCAGCAAATGAGTCCCCCATGTTGGAAGGCACCTCAAAACTAGGGAAGGGCTATCTCCTCCATTCAGAGTTGACTTTAGTGATGTGTAATAAGGAAAGCTTTTAGAGCAGTGATTCTTGACCTGGGAGTCATGACTCCTTGGAGTTCCAGTGACCCTTTCACAGGGGTCACCTAAGACCACCAGAAAACACATCATTTCCCATGGTCTTAGGAATAAAGACACCATTCCTCTATCTGTCCCCCAGCAAGTCTGCCCACATGCAGATAGGACCACATATGAGTACCCAGCATAATGACTTTTATCCATGCTACACCATGCTTCAACACATTTCATTTATCTGTAATTAGAAATAAATATTTCACAATATATAATTACATATTGTTTGTCATTAATCACTATACTTTAATTATGTACAATTTATAACAATGAAAATATATCCTGCATATTATATATTAACCTTATGATTCATAACAATAGCAAAATTATAGTTATGAAGTAGTAATGAAAATGATTTTATGATTGGGGTGACCACAACATGAGGGACTGCATTAAAGGGGCTCCGCATTAGGAAGGTTGAGAACCACCGTTTGAGAGCTTTTACCTATTCATGGAGAATGACTCAAAATTAGAGGGAACAGCTGCAAATAACCATGAGTGATCAAAACCTGAAATGTACAAAGTATTAATCTAGGAAAATTGGAAGTCATCAAAAATAAAATGGAATTCATAAAGATCAATATCTTAGGCATTAGATGACATAGAATGGAATTGGCTATTTTGAATTAGATATACTAGCACTATGATGGTAATGAAAAATTCAAGATAAATTCTATATATTTTCAAGGAAATATTTACTTGAATTTCAAGGGGGTATCCCCCAAAACCAACAAAACTTTTTTCACAGCTATGTATTTATTTATTTTTTTTTAAATAAAACAAACTTATTACATTCAAAGTGCTTTCCATTACACTAAATGCATTTGTCATATAAGTGATTCTCTTCTTGGAAACATTCTTCAAACTTATCTGTTTGGATCCCTGACAGTCCCTCCCCCCTTTTTTTTCTTCACCTCTTCTAGAATAAATTTCAAATGAGTTAAAGGGAAGTCAAATGATAAGGTATTAAACTGTAACCTAAGTACATCTGCAGCAATCCACTTGCCCAGTGCACTCTGTATGATAGCAAGGCTAGTCATATCCCTGGACTGTAGTCAGAGGGAATTCACTGGAGGCTTAATCCATGTGTATTTCCTGTTCACTTTTTTTTAATTGACCCAACATTTAAATGGGTCAAAGGGAGTTCGAATGATAAGATACTATATTTTAACTTATCTATATCTAAAATAATCAGCTTTACAAAGCTCTTTGAAGATTAAGAGTGTAAGGGTGGAGTCTATCCTGTCAATTTGAAGATAGCCAGTGAGACCTCTGTGTGCGCATGGCCTTCTCTTCTGAAAATCCTGGGAAATCTGATACTTCTTCCTTGGGAGCAAGAGACACTCACTCACTCCCTTGGAAATGTTCTACTGACAAGACATATGGCACAACACTGATAGACCCCCCCCATGCCCTGCGAACTAAAGGAGCCCTGTCAGCACTTAGATGTTTACATCTGGACCCAAAGACTTTATACCCACTGACCTGTGATTATCCTGCATTCGGCATCATTGCATGTGTTTCATGAGCCTGAAGAGGACTTTATGGATCAATATCAGACATATGCGCTAATGTCAGATTTATGGACTTGAACTGGACTGGGTTGGGATACTTTCTCAATGTTCAGTTGATCTTGTATATAATCCTCTTTCTTGTACACATATGTGTGTTTATGATTTTGTTTCTCTACCCAGACTAACACACTCTCTGTCTGAGAGAGTGAGACTAATCACATTCCTCAACTATGGTCAGAGGGGAGAGTTGGGGTGTAGAGAAGGGGAACTAAAAAGAGTGAGTACAAGAAAGAACAAAATGTTCTAAAATTGATTGGGCAGTGATTGCACAGTTATTCTTGAGATGATTAAGCTACTAAATGATATAATATATGGATTAGATGACAATAAAACAGTTTTTAAGTATCATATTTGAAGAGCCAAAGGTTATTCCATAGACAGATGATAAAGAAAAAAACAGAGTGAATGTCAGAAGAAACTCTGAAACTTGCTCTTGAATGTAGAGCAGCTAAATTTTATGAATGAAATGAGGAAGTAAATCACTGAAGAGAAAACTTGGGAGAGCACCTTTACCAAAGTAAAGTATTATAATGAAATACACAAAGACTTGGAGTTAGAAAGCCAAAAAGAAAAAAACCTACACAGAATTTGTCAATCTGAAAGAATTGAGGAAAAAATTCAAGTCTCAATAATGATGGATTCTCTAGGAAAATATTAAATAATGCAGGCAACATGAAAATGACATGGAAAGAATACATAGATCACCAAAAAATAATTGAGAGACACCTTATCATTTCAAGAGGTATCCTATGATTAAGAAATGATCATATTGAAAGAAGACATTGAAACAACACTGAAGGCATTAATAAAAACATGTCTGTAGGAATTGATAGAATACCAAAGGAAATGTTTCAAAAAATTGATACAATGCTGGAAGAACTCATTAATCTACGCCCCCAAATCTAGAAGTTAGCTAACAGGACACATGGATGAAAGCAATCCATATTTGAAAACATTCCCATCAAAAAAGATGACCAAACAGAATGCTGAAATTGTCAAATAATATCATTCAATATCATATGCAAATTAAATTTTGCTGGTGTTAATTCAAAAAAGTTGCAGCTGTATATTGACAGTGAGCAGCTGGAAAAAATCAAGCTGGTACAGAAGAGGACATGGACTGAGGCATATCATTGTTGATGTTGGTAGATCTTAGACAAAATCAGAGAATACCAGAAAAGTGTTTATTTATGTTGTATTGATTGGCAAAGGCTTTTGATTGTGTGAATCAGATAAAAACTATAGACATTATTATTTAAAAATGGGGATTTCAGAATTCCTTCAAGTGGCATGCTACACAGGCCAAGAAACAATTATTTGAAAAGAACAAAAGAATATTGTAAAGTTCAAAATCAGAGAAGATGTGCATCAAGGTTCTATACTTTCATCCTCCTTACTTGATCATTACACTAAAATAATTCAAGAAGCTAGACTGTGGCATCAAGATAGGAGAATGTGGCATCAAGATAGGAGGAAAATTCAGTAACAACTTGTGACCTGAATGCAAGGAAGACTTGAGGCAATTACTGATGAAGATTAAAGATTGCAGCCTCCAGTATAGACTGAAACTTATTGTAAAGAAAACAACAATCCTCTCAATTGGACCAATAAACAGCATCGTGATAAATGGAGAGATCAAAGTTCTGCAGGATTTCATTTCACTTGAAGTTGTGATCAATGCTCATTGAAGCAGCAGTCAGGGAATCAAAGGATGCATTACATGGGGCAAATTTTACATTATAAAACCTCTTTTCAATCATCTTAGAAAAGCCTGTAAAAACTGGGCAATGAATAGGGAAAACTGAGAAGAATTGATGCATTTGAAGTATGGTTTGGTGAAGAATGCTGAAAGTACCATGGAAAGTCAGAAAAATATGTCTGTCTTTTAAAAACTATAGCCAGAATGGACTCCTTAAAAGCAAAGGTGATGTGATTTTCTCTTCTGATCCTTGGGCATGTTATTAAAAGAGATTCGTTTCTTGGAAGAGGTCATCATTCCTAGTCAAATAGAAAAATAGGAAGATTAAGACCTTAAATGAGATGGATTGACACAGCGTCTTCAATAGGCTCAAACATAATAGTAACTGTTAGGGCAGCCCAGAACTAAGAGGTATTTTACCTTGTTCCACATGAGTTCGCTATTAGGAGAGTCAGAACTGACTCAATAACATCAACAAGAACTGTACAAAGGCCAGGTTTCTCTTGTTTCTCAGCGACAGGGTTCTTTATTATTGATGTTTGAGTCTTGGTGCCTGGCTCCCAATAGATATTTGGGGAGAGAGTGCTGATGACTTGCTCATTTTCAGTTCTCTCTTTCAGTGGTGAAGGCACTGGTGTTTGTGGGCATAGCTTTACACTTCATTTGAAAACACTAAATTTTCTTAGAAGTAGTACAGCAACAGATGCAAAGATAAACAGATCCAAATTAAGAACCCAGAAGTAGATGCACCCACCTATCAACAAGTAATCTTTGACAAATGGCCCAAACTCATTTAATGTGGAGGAGATAGCCTCTTTAACAAATGGATCTGGTGAAAGTAGATTTCCACTTACAGAAAAGTGAGTCAAGACCTATATCTCACACCATGAATTAAAACAAATTCAAGGTAGATCAAACACATAATTGTAAAACTTAAAACCCTAAAAATCATCAAAGCACCAAAAATAGGAACAAATGTCAGGCTTGCCCACCTTGAAATTCAGTCTCCCTTTGTCTTCTGCCTGCACTTTCTCAGTAACCCCTTTCTTCCCAGAATCCTTCCCAGAATCAGTGAGCATTGACTATGTGGTATGAGAGACTGGATAGAAGGTGACAGATTTCCCACATCACTTCATATTTGAACAGGCCAAATGAATTATTAGGTTAGTCCACTCACATTCTTTGTTATTGTGCAGAACTTTGGGTAAAAAGAAAAATTATTAAGAAGGGCTTAGATTCCTAGCTAAGTGCTTAACTACTGCACCTCATTGTCAAAGTACTAGCAATGTAGAAGTATAAATGAGGAAGAAGTGAGGTGCAGCAAAGGAAAAAGAGAATCTGCAAAACATACTCATTTTTCAACATGATAAAATTCAGTAAACTCTTTTCCCTCATTAAAAAAAAAAATCCCCTGGTTTAGAGCCACTTTGAGGAATTCAAACCATTTTGAGAAGTAACGTTGCCATTCTACTAAGTGCTATATTTAGGCACAGCACATTATGTGAACAACAAATGACCCATCTGCTTGGGCCCAATCCAAACTCTCCATCAGTTAGAATGGCCCATTTGAGACCTTGCTTCTTTGTGCTCATATTGCATTTCCCCATAGAAGAGACAGGATGTATTTGGCCTAGGTATTTTTCATTATTTTAAATTTATTGGAAAGCCAAAATTTACATGGCTCAATGTAGCCAGTGAGACTTTCTCTCTCTCCTGGCAGCAAGGCAATGCCTCTACTTTTTATAAATCACTCATCTTCTTCTCACCTTCTCCAGAGGCATTGTTGGTTCCAGGGTTGAATTCCTGTCTCTCATAAAAGAGACCTGAGTTTGAATTCCTGAGTATATACACCATGCATAACTACTGCCCATCTGTCACTGGAGCCTTGCCCTGTTGTATAATGATGAGTAGGTTCCAGCAGAGCTTCCAGACTGAGACAGACCAGGAAGCAGGAAGTGGAAATAGACTTCCCCAAATGAGTCAACGAACACCCCATAAATGACAACCATTCGATCTGGGGTGGAGGGTTCAGAGGATGCAGCAGGCGGCAGTGTTTTGTTGTGGTGATGGCTTAGGAGCTGGCTAGACAGCAACCAGTAGCAGTCCTCTCACAGGCAAAGTGGATTTTAAATTATCCTCTGTCCCAATTTGAAACACCAGCTTAACCCAGGAATGAAGAAATGTGTTTGGGGAGGTTCTCATGAGATCTTCAGAACTACAGTATTCTCTGTAGCAAATGATTGCCCCTGAGAGCCAAAAAGAAGCACTTTCCAAATTGATAGGCCCCAAGGGTGGAAGTGAGAGCAAGCTGGACTGCAGGGCCGTGGGGATCCATGCATGGAGAGTGTCCTTGGGGAGGCAGGGTGAGTACGGTGCTTTTTGGAAACTAAATCTAAACTTCCAGTGTTCACTCGCATGTCATCAGAGTGCTTCGTGGTGCACACACACAAACACACACACTTCAGCCCAGGGGGTTTGAAAGAGTTCATAGAAAAGTTCCACTGTCTTTCAGTTCCACTCCTTCCCAAACTTTCTGGAGCTCTGTCATATGTTGTTGGTGGGTATGCTTTTCACCTTCCTAATTAGCATTTTCACTTGGGCAAATTTCCTTTATAAAGGCACCATGGCTAAGTCTGAGAAGATATCTTTTATCATATAATTAAGCTGTTTCACGGTTATTTTAAAAGCATCTTCATGTGAAATGTGTCAGTCTGGGAAAACTAGAAAAACAAATCCATAGAGATGCATATGTGTGTAAGAGAGAGTTTTATATAAAGGGTAATCGTACATTAAGAAATCATCACAACCCAGTCCAATTCATGCCCTTAACTCCTATATTAGACGATATGTCTGACACCAATCTTCAAAGCCCTCTTCAGACTCATGGAACACATGCAACGATGCTGAAGACAAGATGATCACAGACCAGTGGGTAGAATATCTTTTTAGATACAGTGGCATTACAAGTATCTCAGCGCTGCAGAGGTCTCCACATGACTTCTCCAGGTCCAAGGTTCTGGCTACATTGGGGTTCCATGTGGCTTCTCCAGCTCAGGGCACTAATGTAGTTCCATGTGTCTTATCAGTTGCGATATCTCCCAGAGAGATAGTGAACCAAGAGAGACAATGTGCCTTCTGCTGCCAAGAGGGCAATACAGGAGTTCCCAGAATTCTCAGGAGAAAGGCCAAGTCCACGCAGAGACCTCATTGGTTATGACCCGATTGACAGATGAGACTCTCCCCTTCACACTTAATCCTCCAAAGTCCCAAATTGACACCAGATTATGTAACCACCACATGAAATCTTCCAGTTTGTGGAAGGCTATGGAAAACAGTGACAGCCCAAAACCCATCTGCAGAGTAGCTAGTCAGATTAAGCCACTGACAGGTCCATTCTAGCCACAGGCAAAGGTCTGCAACAGCTTTGCTATTACACCTGGATCACTGTAATGTTACTTATGCTAGATCCAACTTGATACTTGGTTACCTGACCTCCCTCTAGATCCAACCTTAATTTGTTCTCTGTGCCAGGAGCTCTTTCTTGTTCCATGAAAAAAAAATTCCTTGCTGGTTTTTTAAATATTGATTGTGGTCATTTTTTTCCTGACTCATTTTGGTATTTTTCTTTTTATCTTATGGTTACCTTAGTCTTACCACTCCATTTCATTATTGTTTTTGTTGTTTCTATTAGTTATTTTTCTGCTTGTGAAGCATAGAAGGAATGGATGCATGTGGAGATGGTAACTGATGCAAAGGTTTGTAGTGGACGAAGTGTGGTAGGAGATGGGGAGGCAGAGGGAATTTCAAGGGAAAACAATGAAGGCAGGAAGAGAAGTAAGCATTTGAATCATGGGGGAGCAGGGAGAAAAATAAAATGTTTTGAAATTGATGTGGTAAGGATTATATAATTCTTCTTGATATGAATGAACTGTTGAACTTTGTGGGTAAAGTGCCAATAAAGCTTTTAAAAACAGCAACATGTGAATGCCAAGCCATTCCTCCTGAAAACTGTTGGACAGTGGGACAATTTGTGTTTCCACTGAAACTTAAAAATGGCCACATTAGCTTGGAGAGATTTGCAGGGAGACATGCGAAATACTAGGTAATGGATACAGGTGAGGCCATGTAGAATGAACCACTGGATGGGGATGTCCATGGTCGGGGTACCATCATTCATCAGGAGTGAATACAGTGAAATGTAGTGGCAGAAGGAGCAGATCAATTTGGGACAGCTTTTCAAATGGCATTGAGGGACGGTTCCTCGCCTCCAATCAAACTTTTTTGCCTTTCCGGTGTCCCCTCCGGTGTCACCCCTCGCAAGTTGCTACGGGAGAGATGCTCTGTGGTGGCCACACCCCTCTTGGGCTTTCATTGGCTGAGGGTGTTGCCATGTCGACCAAACAAACCAAGCTGACCTGCTTTACTCCACATTGCCTGAGAGAATGTGTTGAAAGAGAGACTGCTGTTTCCAATATAAATGAAGTGACGGAGAAGGCCAAAATGACTGAGAGGACTCAAGACAAGGACGTAGATAATGACCACACAGCCACAATGGAGCCACACAGCCACAAATCCGAGCACCACAACCACAAGCACTGGTGGGAGTGAGAAGAGGAAAAACCCCCAACCACAGAGGGTTATGGACAAGATGAAGATGTTGCAAAAGGGATAATCTGTCCTTGAACAGATTCAGAAAAATAACTGTGCGGAGCAAAGAAGTCAGCAATAGCAGTCTCTAGCTGCGGGAAGAATAGGAAAGAAGATGAACATCCACCACGAGAGAAAGAGCAGGTCTCAGAGAACGCCAGGCCTGAAGGTGATACTTCTTGCTCGCAAAGTGTTAACAACCTTGAAGTACCTGGTGTGGCCTCTGAAGAGGTTCTGCAGAAACACTGAACAATATAGACACCAGCTTGTACCCTATGAGGGTATACTGGTGATTCGTTGGTGATTTCTATAAACTCCACAGGTTTTTAAAAAAAAAAGCATCATCAGTCAGCTATGAAGGATGAACTATTGCAACATGCATTCCTGGTTCTCAAAATGCAGAGCAGCACATGACCCAGGAGCACAGAAGTATGCACAGTGCATGCATCTCATTCAGAAGTTTAGCACAAGGATAAAATGTCTTTAAGGAGTTCTGTTACCTTAGTCTCAATTAGTCCCCTTCTTCTATTTTCTTTCTCCACTTAGAATTGTATCCACATTGCATCCTACTTCAAATAAAAACTGGAAATATGGTAACCTGCTTTGTTTTGTTCTAACATTAACAGTGCTGAGAAACGAATGTCCCTTGGAGAAGTCCTGAATGACTATGTAGAACTGATGTTTAAATACTCGAGTTTCCTTACCCATTAGGTGAATAGCAGCTGAGCTGGGTTCCCTCAGTTCCATAGTGGGGTTAGGTTCCATTTTCCCACAATAAGAGCTGCCTTAATAGTTCAATTTGTCTCCTTCCCTTCTCTGTGTCAATGCAATCTCCTATACATGCATGCTGCTCTTACTGACAAAATACTCTTACTTAAATCTTTTTTGTGGAGTCAGCTTCTGAAGGGGCTATATTGTGGGCATCAGGATTCTAGGCACAAAAACGTTGACAAAATCGTCAGATAATGACCACACACCTAAATTGCCTTTGTATGAAAATACCTAAAGTAGTTTCTCATGACCTTCCTTAAGTCCTCAATTGAAAGACCTTTTTTTCTATTAGCTGATTCACATTTTACAATGATAATTGTCAATATTTTACTGGAGTTTATCATGAGCCTGTGCATATAGACAAGACAAGAATATCATTCTATATTTGTGTGGTACAGTCAGATTGAAGGGTTTTTGTTCTTTCAGAAATAATTGGTGAGCACCCCCCAAAGCTGAAAGGATCATTTTTGCTCAGGCCTCACACTTGTTTGGATTCTCCATCCCTTTGCTTTGTCTTGATGAGAGTCTTTTTCTGTTCTCACTCTGGAACTCATCACTTACTATGCTCAACACCCCCCCCCCACCCACCACACACACACACATGTCCTTAGAACAATTCTTGGTGATCTGAGCAGTAATTGCTCATAGCTTACTTGGTGGACAACATAGGGACGAGTGGGCTTAATAATAGCCATGGATGTTATTTATGCAGTGACTCTGTTGTGTTCAAAGATCATGTTTAATCCTCGCAGAGTCCTGTGAGGGTAAGAACTTTGTACTTGTCACCCACTCCACCCAAATCCACCACTGGCCAAGTGAACTATTGCTCATATAGGGATTTATGAGCAATAGAATGGTCCAGGATGAAATCCACCCTGTAGAGGCAAAGACCACGCTCCCAATCACCAAAGCCATTCCAATCATAATTGCAATAAGTGCAGTAAGCCAGATATAAGATGAGGACTGACTAGAAGCAAAAACAAATTACCATTCTAGGGATGGAGTGAGGAAGGAGGAAGAACATGTCAGGATGATAAATCCACCTGTAGCCAATGACAATAATAATGATAATTAACATTTTTAATACCCACTTGTACCAAGAAGCATTCCAGATACTTTCACATGTTGTGCCTAATCCTCTGCATACCAACACTGAAGTTAGTATTTGCCCATCCCTCCTTTCTTCCTCCCTCTCCTGCCTTTCTTCCCTTTTTCCTTTCTTTTTTCATTCATTCTTTTTTTTCCCAGTAGTACTGAAATTGGAAAACTCTGTATATAGCTCTTAAATGAGTTATGTCTTTTTCTTCTTTTAAAAATCATTTTATCGGGGGCTCATACAACTTATCATAATGTATACATACATGCATTGTGTCAAACACACTTCTACATTACTTGTCATCATCATTCTCAGAACATTTTCTTTTTCTTGAGCCCTTGGTTTCAGTTCTTCCTTTTTCCCCTCCCTCTCATCCCACTCCCTCACGAACTCTGGGTAATTTATAAATTATTATTATTTTGTCATGTCATACACTGTCTGATGTCTCCCTTCACCCACTTTTCAGTTGTTCGTCTCCCAGGGAGGAGGTTAAATGAAGATCATTGTGATCTGTTCCCCCTTTCTCCTCCCATCTTCCCCTTCCCCTCCAGGTATTGCTACTCTCAGTATTGATCCTGAGGGCTTTATCTGTCCTGGATTCCCTGTGTTTCCAGTTCTTATCTGTACCAGTGTCCATGCTCTGGTCCAGCCAGATTTGCATTCATCCCGTCTTGTGATCTTTGTCAATTTCAGCAATGGGAGTGTGGGGGGTAGAGTCTAGCCTGTCAATCTGGAGATAGCCAATGAGGCTTTTATCCATATGCGTGTTTATGAATTTGTTTCTCAAGTCTACCTGGATTAACACACTTCTTTTCCCTCTGTCTTCCCCTTTTAAAATTTCATTTCCTCTTCCTTTTCTTTGCCCTTTTCTCTCTCTGTCTTTCACTTTTCTATTATTGAAGCAACCACGGTTCAGAGGAATAAGCTTGCTTGATCATAGTCATGACTGTACCAGTACAAACTTGGATTGAAGCCCAGATGCATCTGACTTTAAATTTTGTACTTTCTGTTGTATTTTTCTTGACTATGTAGTCTATTTTTTCCAATGTCTGCAGCATACTTTTAAGACAACAAACACCTAAGCATAAAATTTTCTCAAATAGAAAGTTAGAAAATTTCTTTAATTGCTAACTCTGAAAACACACACAAAAAGCCTAGTAGCACAGTAGGGTAAGCATTTAGTTGTTAACCTAAAGATTAGTGATTCCAAACCATCAGTTGTCTGCTTCTGTCGAGATTACAACACCCAGAAACTCTAGGAAGGCATTCTGTTTTGTCCTATAGGGTCAGTATTAGTCAGAAGCGATTCAACAGCATTGGATTTTATGAAAATACAAATTATTGGCATTTCTGCACCTGAATTTCTGGGTAATGAAGAAGTTCCTGAGACAAATTTTACTGAATAGACATTTTCTCTTCTTTTACAAACAACTGAGGCATTCACCACTCAAACAGATACTACGTGTCACTGATCTTATGGCCATTGAACAATTGTTATCTTGCATCTTCACTTCTCTGAGTCGCATCTTTAACAGAGTCTTTGAAAAATAAGCAGCAATTTCTAAAAGAAATCTAGCACTAAAGAGAATGACATGCACATAAGAAGTCTCTCATTGAGGATGCTCTTCCTTTAATATGTGCAGAATATAGATAGTTTAACTTGGAAGCCCAACTATGGGGTGCATTTTAATATTTCAAGTTAGTGCTATCTCAGAGTGATCCCAATATTTTGGCCCCCTTTTTTATAACTTCCAAGCCAAACAACCAAATTCATTGTCAGTTCCAACTCATAGTGATCTTATAGGCCACCGTAGAACTTCCCTGGTGGGTTTCAGAGGCTGAAAATCTTTTTAAAAGCCTCATTTTTTTTGCCCCCTCAGAGCCACTAGTGGTTTTGAACCACTTGCCTTGTGATTAGCAGCCCAACATATAACCACTAAGACACCAGGGCTATATTTTAAAACTTAGTTAAGTCTAGATGTTGAGGCTCAGGAATAACTGCCAACCAGCAGCAATAGAACAAGATAAACAATTTTCATGGAGTCAATTCTGACTCTGTGGGTGGCCCAGATGTGGCAGAGTAGCCTACTCGATCGAGTTTTCAAGTCTGTGACCTGGTGAAAACAGATTTCGAGACTTTCTTTTGAGGTGCCTCTGGGTGGGTTCCAAACTCTGGTCTTTTGGGTGACAAATCTCTCAGTCATTCGTGCAACCCAATTAGCACAAAACATCAACAGTAACAACAAAACAAAAATCATTTTGCTGTCAAGTTGATCCTGACTCCTGGTAATCCTTGTCAAGTTGATTCTGATTCCTGATACTTTGAACCTGGGGCCAAGTGTAAAGTACAATTCCTCTATGCTCTTGACTGTAATCTTTACAGAAACAGATCACCAGACCTTTCTCGGGTGACATTGCTGTATGTGCTTGAGCTGCAGCTTTCAGACTGATAGTGGGGTAAACCCCGCTATGCAGGCACCTGAATGATTACCAGTCTGAGCCAAATCCACTGCCCTAGAGATCCTATAGGGCAGAGTAGAACTGTCCCATTGGGCCTCCAAGGCTTCCCATCTTTAGGGAAGCAAACCGTCTCCTTTGTGGATTTGAACTGCCCATCTTTTTGTTAGCAACAGGATGCTGAACAACTATGACACTGGGGCTTCTTCTATTTAGCACAGAAGATTTAAAAGATGTTCTGAGAATTGCTGGTGGAGGGCAAAGTTAGGCCTGGTTTCTTTGGCATGATGGTATAGGTTCTTTTTTCTTCCCTTCTTTCTGTCTCCCTGTGTCTCTCTCCCTTTCCGATTTCCACCTTCTTTTGCTTCATCTCTCTACTGCTCACCTCTCCACTGAGAACTTCTAATCTTTGCCTCCTGAAAGCTTTCTCCGGGTCATGTTCACCTTTGTTCCTTTGTTGTCAGCAGTGCTCAAGGAGGCCTGTGGTGCTGAGGTACAATGAGGTTGATGGTCCAAATATCATTTCTTGGGAGAAGGGTGGGGCTGGATGCTCTCCTCAAGCTGTGAAAAATAAAGTCAAGTGAAATAAAAATTATTTCCAAAAGAACCAAAACAAAATCTTACAGTCTTGGAAACCTAATATGAGAGAACAACTTGATGGCAGAGATTTTCATTTCGGCATTTTGCTTGTTTGTTTGTTTTGTTTTTTGGCATTACTTGGAATCTCTAAGCATCAAGGTTTAACAGTAACTACCATTGAGCCATTGCCTAATTCACAGAGACTGTGTGTGACACATTAGAACAGCTCTGTAAGTTTTCAGGGGAATTATTTTTCTGGAACACTTCACCCAACTTTCCCTCAATAGAGCTGGTAGCGACCACTCAGTATTTCCTTGTACCATCTAGACTCCACTTGCAAGTGGTTATCAAGCGAAATTCCAATCCATCATCCAATAAATTCTAACTCACAGTGACCCTATGTAGGGTCTCTAAGACTTGTAAATCTTTCTGAAAATGCCTCATCTTTCTCCATCAAAGCAGTTAGTGGATTTAAGCTGCTGACCTTGAAGTTAGCACCTAACCCATAGAAAAAGAAAACAGAAGAGATTATCAGAAGGAAAATGTGCCGAAAGGTATTTCACAATCTCCATACCAATCACACTTGATTTTTCTCTGCTCTGCCTCTACCCTTGAATTTAGGAGGCATCATTCCTCTGTTTTTTACCACCTTCCTTCTCCCACAGTGTCTGGCATGCAATAGGCCTTCATGGAATGTTTGCTGAATGAAATGTGGTGCAAAAATTCAGCTTGGTATGAAATTGACTAGTACAGGTTTCGTTAAGAACTAATTCCTCTGCTGGCTCTGGATGCAAGTATATGATAATGTATGACTACAAAGTTAAACTAAAGAGACTGGAACACAGAATTCTCTACCCTCAATCCAAGGTGTTTGTATTAGTCCAGGTAGACTAGAGGAACAAATTCATAGACACGCATATGAATATAAGGAAAAGATTTATATACAAGAGGAACAGGACATTGAGAAAACATCCCAGGCCAGTCCAGTTCAAAGTCATAAGTCCGATATTAACCCATATGCCCAAAATCAGTCTATAAAGTCTCTTTCCGACTCACGAAGTCACAGGTCAGTGGGTGCAGAATCCCGGTGCTGGCAGGGCTCACCACATAGCTCCTCGCTTCTAGGGCTCAGGGTCCATTAACAGCATCCTGTGGTGGCAGAAGCAACTCATCACTGGCAGAGGTCTCCATGTGGCTACCCCAGCTTCAGAAGTCTGACTCCATCAGGGCAAAGCCGTGTGGTCTCTCCACTGGCTCCTCCAGCTTCTCAGATGCTGCCATCTTGTCTTGTTCATAATTCCTTGTATCTGAGACTAACTCCCAACAACTGGGGAGATAGCTTCTCATCTTTACGAGGGAAATATCGCGAGATTTCCCAGACGTATCAGGAGAAAGTCACGCACACACGGAGACCTCATTGGCTACTCAATGGCTGTCTCCAGATTAACAGGCTAGACTCCACCCATACATCTCAATCATGAAATTAACATAAACACAAAACCACCACAGTGTTGACCACTTGGATTCAGTTACAGATTGTGATAGTTACATAATCTCATGTCAACTTGATAAATAGACTGAAGGGGTAGAGTATAGCTTATCAAACAGGACACAGCTGGATGAGGCTTCCTTGTGGAAATGGCATTCTCTTGAGGATCCTGGGAACTTCCTCTCTTTCAACCTGGAAGTGTCCCACACACTCTCTCTGCTTCACTTTCCTGGAGAAGCGCCATGTGAAGCTATGCTGAGAAGTGAGCCCGTTTGCGGAGACAGCCCTGTGATGTTTCCATTGCCATTGGAGCCACAAGAGTTTTCACCGGCTGGCCTGGGCTCCTTCTTCATTTTTCACCATAGCTTGTGGCTGTGTGAGTCTAATGATGAATTTATAGACTAGTTTCAGACAAGTGGCCAAATATTGGACTTATGGACTTGATCTGGACCTGACTGACCTGAAATGGAATGTTTCCTTAATATGAAATTGAAATTGCTCTATGCTATAAAGCTCTCTTCTACACGAGTGTCTCTGGATTTGTTTTTCTAGTCTACTCAGACTAACACAGAGATAATGAAGAACAAAACATGTTTTCTGTCCAGAGGAGTTCATAGGCTGATAGAAGAGGCAACTTTGAATTTCAGTGAAGATAATGATTTTTTGTTTGCTTTATTTCCCCAAATCCTATAATAGAAATGGGGCTATAATTTGTCACTGTAGCACAAATACCACAGGTAAGCGAGTTTTAGCTTATACTGTTAGGCTAAATTGTAGCACCTTATCTGTGATTTTGACCCATTTATATTTGTTCCAGTTTTAAAATACCTTCTGCTTTCTCTCTTATTGAGTTTTTTCTCAATAAGTTGAGTTGTATTTGTAGTTAGGGCATTACAGTTGGGTCCATTTTTGTTTTAGCTCTGTTTATATGATTCTCTGTATCAGGAATCCAGAATAGATAAGTCCACAGAGACAGTAACTGGATGAATAATTTTCTGGGAGGATGGAAGGGGAGTTTGGGAAGAAATAAGGAGGCCACAAGGAGTCCAAGAAAGAAGAGAATGTTCTGAAGTTGATTGTGGTGATGCATTCACAACTCTTCTGGTTAAACTGTTGAGTTGTATGAAATGTGAATTGCATCTCAATAAAACTCGTTTTAATACACAACAGAAATGTTTTGTCCCACAGCTTGAGTGGCTGAATGCCCAGCAGGGACTTGCTGTGTGGAATCCTTCCTTGCTGGTGCTCCAGACCACTCTGCAGCTCCTTGGAGATGCTTGTGTGCACTTACCGAAGTGGTACTTGCCCTCGTCTCACTCAGAAATGACTAGGTTGAGGAGATAACATGAGTCAGCACAGCTGCACATACATGTGTCTAGTGTTTTTGAGTTTTACCACTGATAGGGCTTCATGGATATAACAAGAGACCTCTGCTCTCGAGAGTCCACCCTAGATAAAGGAGTCTGAATCCCAATATGTATTTGATCTAAAACATAATGTTAATATAAAGATAATGGTGTGAATATGTGCAGGTCTCAGACCCATGGGAGCTTGTCAAGAAAAGAAATCCCACCGGTGATCTGGGCTTCAGGGGAGGACAATCACTAGTGATGGGTAAGCTATTGTCTTCCTAACACTTGTCACATTATCACATTAATGCAATGCATGCTTTTCTTCACTTTGAAATGTCTCCATAATACATGAACTTAAATTCACTTTCCAAATTTCTACACAATTGCCAAATACTTTCTGCATATTTAGAAATAACAAAAAAGAAAACTCTCACTTTGGGGCTGTATAGTGTAGCATTCCTCATTCTGGCACTTTAATTTTCTGTGGAGCAGAAAGTTGGTTTTAATAAAGCAGCCTGATTTTCCTATGATTTGATGCTCATTCTCTATAAACAAGGTGACATTCGTAGGAGAAGGAATAAATGACATCACTGTTTGACAAAATTTCATCCCTTGTGGAAAAAGCTATGAAACAGAGACTGTTTTCCGTCTGGTGGAAGAAGTAGTCTTACATAATTTCTCTCCTTTTAAATAGAGCAACAGATTAACAGGAAAAGCAAAGGTAGGCATTGGCATATGAAAAGAATTGGTAGGCCAGCAGTGCCCAGCACAAAAGTCTTTATCCACATATGGCTACTGAGCACTCAAACTGTGGCTAGTTCATTGAGAATACACACCAGATTTTAAAATGCAAGATAAATAATGGTACTGTAAGATATGAAGCATTTTCATATTACAGTCATACTGCAATGATAATATTTAGGTACATCAGATAGAATATGCTCTCAAATTTCACCCTCTTTTTTCACTCTGATTACTAAGAAATTTTAAATTGCAGATGTGGCTAGCACTATATTTTAATTCATTCAGTGCTGATTTAAACTGTGATATTTTAAGTACTCTCTTTTCTTCTTTTAAACAAGAATTAGGAAACTTTTCAAATTAAAGACAATCTAGCCAGGCAAGTACCAGCTAAGTTTAACCATGGTCATTACCATTAGTAAGTGATGCTTATGATTTTAGGAATTCTACAAAGCAAAATGAAGAATCCAACAATAAAAGTCAATAAACAAAGCAGTTATTGATTGTTGGGATGAACTTTACCCACACAATTTGTCTAGTTCAAACATCACTTTTCTTCAATGATACCAGAGGGATTCAGTTTGCTTTTCAGAAAAAAATTAATTCTGGAAATATAGGATATGGATCATCTTCATCATATTATAGCTCATGCATGAAAGAAAATGCAATACCCCAAACAACTCTCTCTTTTTTTTTCAAACAACTCTCTTAAATGAAATATATTTCCAACATAAAATATTGGTCAATGAATGCAATTAAATATGCTTTGAGTTGAAGTGAATTACGTGAAGTATGTATCATTTTTAAGGAACACTGATATCATAGTAAACAAGGTGTTGGACTGCTAACCACAAGTTTGATAGTTCAATGTACACAAAAGAAAGACGTGGTCTCAGAAACCCTGCATAACATCTCTGTAAGTTGGAATTGACTCGATGGCTGTGAGTTTTTTGGTTGAAAGCACATTGGTTAAGGGCTCAACTGTTAACCAAAAGATCAATAGCTTGAACCCACCAGCCTCTCCAGAGAAGGAAGATGTGGTAGTCTGCTTCTATAAAGATTTATGACCTAGGAGATACTATGAGACAGTTTTAGGGTCAATGAGTTTGAATTAATTCAGACAGTGAGTTTGATTTTTTGTTTTGTGTCTTTGTATGCATCTTTCATCGATGTGTTTTATTATTGGCCTACAATTATTGAGCAACAATGAGCTCAAAGTAACAACCCTTGTCAGGATGACGCAGGACCGTACAGTGCTTTGTTCTGTTTTGCTTAGTTCCACTATGAATTAGAACTGACTCAACACCCATACACCTATCAACCGCAACCAAAGCAAACTCACTGCCAGCAAGTAGATTCCAACTCACAATGACCTTACAGAACAAGGTGGAACTGCCCCTGTGGCTTTCCAATGCTGAATCTCCTCAAGAGATCCTGGGGCTTTCAAACTGGTGATTTTGTTTCAAACTTGTCATCTTGGACTTAGCATCCCAATGAATAACAACTATGCCAACAGGCTCCTCAGTTTTTTAAAAGGAATGGAGACTCCTTCATCGCCATCAGCAAAGAAGTTGCATACTCAACTAACTTCTCACCTCCCCACTTCACAGCTCCCAATCAAGCATCAATACCCAGAAACTCATCGTGGACCTCCACAGCATCTTCACCTCATTCACTAGCTCTTACTAAGACTCCATTATTTTTCTATCTTTAATAATGATCTACTATTTCCATTGAAAAGTAAGTTGATAAATTCCTTCTTAACTAAAATCTCTGTGTGCTGTCTTGAGCAAGTCATATCCATTTCCCCGAATGTGTATTTCAATAGAAGAAGCACTATCTTCTCACAGACTAAGGTGATTAAATGGTACACTGAGCTTCCTACTCCCAGCAGAAGGCAGTGATGCTCCCCCCCAAAAAAAATGGTACACTGAAGTGTAAGCTGCTTTCTCTTTTCAAAAAATTATACAACTCAGGAATGGCAAATACATGTACCCCCTAAGGAGAGCAATGACTCATTGATGTTACATCTCTGAGAAAGTAGTCTCATTGAATTAATTACTTCACATAGTAATAATAATTCAACTGAACAATTTTCACATATTAAAGGATACACTTTTAAGATAAAATCATTCATTATATCTTTCAGTTATTTAGTGCTACCACAACAGAAATATTATAGGTGGAGAAATTCAACAGAAATTTATTTTCTTACAATTTAGGAGAATGTCTCCTTCTTGGTTACTTGCTCTCTCACTCTTGTGCTCATGGCCATTGAGTCAAAGCTGACTCACAATAACTGTACCTGACAGGATAGCCTTGCCCCTGTGAGTTTTCAAGACTGTCCCTGTCTATGGGATTAAAGAACCCTATCTTTCTTCCCCAGAGAGGCTGGAGGTTTCTAACTTCTGACATTGTGAATTGCAGCCCAATGTGTAACTACTATGCTCCAAGACTCTTATTAGCATAAAGAGGTTAAAATTGGTTGGGGGGGGCATCACTGCCCTCTGGTGGAAGTAGGAGGCCCAGTCTTGCTCCTGGAGCTGCTGCTGGACAGAGGTCAAAATTTATGTCACATAAAATAGATGATAATTATATCAGATCACAAAATAAAAGACAACCGCACAGTACTAGAAGTCATAGCCAAGTTGATAACCATCTGTGGCCAGATTGACTAAAAAAAACAAATTCAGTGACACTCATATATATGTAAGAGAGAGCTTTATCAATTGATTGCTAATATGATTGCTGAAGACAAATGGATACAGAGGCAAACAGAGTGGAGGAAACGGATGGTGCCCAACTACCAAATGATAGAGTGTATGAAGTCTCAAAGGATTGAAGACAAATGAGTGGCCATTTAGTGCAGAAGCAACAAAGCCCACATGGAAGAAGCACATCAGCCAGGGTGATCAAGAGGAGTCGAAGAGAGCAGGTATCAAACATCAAAGAACAAGAACCACATCATCACGAATGAGGGGGAGAGCAGGGTGGGGACCTAAGGCCCACTGGTGGGTAATTGGTCACCTCCTTACAAGGGAGTCACAGGGAGGAGACAGGCTAGTCACGGTGCAGCTGGGCAGTGATGATGCTTACAAGTTTCCTCCAGTTCCTGAAGGCTTCCTCCCCCCAACTATCATGATCCCAACTCTACCTTACAAATCCAGCTGGGTTGGAAAAGGTACACCGATAGAGAGGGGAACTGAAGATATGGGGAACCCAGGACTGATGAGTCCCTTGGTGCAAGTGGTGAGATTGGAGTTACCAGATGGGTGGAGAGAAGGTAGGGTAGAGAGAGATGGAACCAGCTACAAGGATTTACACATAATCTCCTATCTGGAGGACAGACATCAAAGGAGTGGGTGGGAGGAGAGGTTGGGTTGTGTAAGATATGACACAACAATAATAATTTATACAGTATTGAGGGTTGGTTGGGGGGGGGAACAGGGACAGAGGGGAGAAGATGGGAAGTTGATATCAAGGACTCAAGTGGAAAAGTGGATATTTAGAGAATGATAACAGCAACAAGTATGTCAAGGTGCTTGGCACAGTGTATGTATTTATGTAATGTGAAAAATGATGTGTGAGCCCCCAATAAAATGATTCTTACAAAAAAAGAGAGAGAGCTTTATATCAAGAAGTAGTTATGTATCAGGGAAGCATTCCAGCCCACTTCAGATCAGGTCCATAAGTCCAATACTAGTCCACAAATTCCTCTTCACACTCAAATGCAGCCACAAGCAATTGTGCAAAATTCCAAAAAGAACACAGGCCAGTGGATGAAAATTCTTGTAAATCAAAAGGCAGTGGAAGCATCATAGGACTGGCATAGCTCTCAGACTGACTCGCCAGTATGAAGGTGAAAGCAGAGACAGAATGAGGTCAGTCTCCAGAAAAAACATTTATCTCGGTCATCTTGCAATTAAGTTGCAACCTGTTTGACAGGCTACACTCCAACCCCTTCACTTTTAGTACCCTCAAGTTGACATGAGATTATGTAACTACCACACAATCATACCAGGTAAAGATGAAATATATCTGAGACCAACCCAATAAGTGACATGACAAACACAGAAAAGATTGAAGTTGTCAAAAACTTCACCTTGCTTAAATCCACAACCAATGCTCATGGAAGCAGCAGCCAAGAGCTCAAATCACACATGGAGTAAACATGTTGTATAAGTGCTTCTCAAAGTGTTGGAAAGCTAGGCTGTTACTTTGAGGACTAAGGGGGGCTAGGCCCAAGCCATGGCATTTTCAATCGTTTCATGTGTTTTTGAAATTTGGACAATGAATAAGGAAGACCAAATTGATGTATTTGGACTATGGTATTGCCCCAAAATATTGAAAGTGCTGTGTACTGCCAAAAAAAAAAAAAGAGAAAGAGAGAAAGAGGTATGTCTTGGAAGAAGTACATGTTGTCAGGAGAGACCAATCCCTGGAGAAGGACATCATGCGTGGTAAAGTAGAGGGGCAGCAACCAAAAAGGAAGACCCTTGATGAAATAGATCGACACAATCACTGCAATAATTGGTCTAAGCATAAGCGCCATTGTGAAGATGGCATACAACTGGGTGGAGTTTCACTCTATTATGCATAGGGTCGCTATCAGTCATAACCCACTCAACAGCGTCTCACCCCAACTATTAATGAAGAACAGTTAGACTGGTTCTAAGAGATTCCCAAGGGAAGACACAGATCAGATGGACCTCAAACCAAAAATTGATTGCTGTTGAGTTGATTCCGACTCATAGAGACCTTATGGGATAGAGTTGAAATGCCTCATGAAGTCTCCAAGTCGATAAATTTTCAGGAAAGGCAACTGCTACATCTGTCTCCTATAATGCATCTGGTAGCTTTGAAACACAGACCTTTTGGATGGCAATACAATGCTTATCATACTGTACCACCAAGGAAAACCAAAAGCCCCACACACAAAAAAAAGTCCACTTTGATTCTGAATCAAAGCATCTCTAAAAGAACAGGGTGGAACTGCTCCATCTGGTTTTTGAAATTTTAACTCTTTATAGGAGATGACAGCTTCATCTCCTTCCCACAGAATGTCTGGTGGATTCAAACTGTTAACTTCACAGTTAGCAATCCGATGCTTAATCCACACAACTACCGGGACTTTTATTACACAACTAAGGCTCCTTGTATAACACATATATTGTCAAAAATCACTGAAATAAACTCGCTTGATAGTGACACAACTGGCTTCTTCCATAGTAGGAGGAAAGGAAAGAAAGCAATATTCTCTCCACTGACACATTTGTTGTCTTTAGTAGGAAGCATTTATACTAAACTGTTGCTGACAGTTATCTTACAAAATTATGAAATGTCTCAATGACAATAGAATATATGGATAACTTCTAAGAGTAGAAAAATCTAGACATGGAAACAAATAATCAGTTTAGTCCATCTGAAAATATTACACAAATTTTCCTGACACAAGTATTTTTCTTGGCCACCAAGTCCCTTCAGTGAATATAACAAAATAAATAGTGGCGGTCAGTCTAAGAAATAGTTTATTTTAGAATTTGCACTTGTCTGCTATAGCATCCAATATTTATAAGTCATATGGTCCACTTGTTGTAGTTTAATTTGTGTTTATCAATGATGCGATGTTTGCTCAGGGAATTATAAGCTCCATGGAACAGAATGCAGGTGACAAGATAAGAGGTGAGACAGGGTAGAAGTTAGACCTATGTGTTATCCCATTTAGCCCTGGAACTTTTGTGTGCGGGGTGGGGGGGGGAGCGGGCATCACTGCCCCCGATGGGAGTAGGAGGGCCAGCCTTGCTCTTGAAGAGCTGCTGCTGGATTTGAACCACCAACCCTGTGGGCAGAAGTCCCACACAAAATCACTACACCACCGGGGCTTAGCCCAGCCCTGGAAATTTTTGAGGTTATACTTGCAAAGTAAGTTTGAGTTCAATTCTTCTGCATTCAGCCTCTTACCAATCCCAGGGGAGTCCCTGGATAATGCAAACGGTTACTGCACTTGATTGCGCAATGGAAGTTTTGAGGGTTGTCTAGCCTTCTGCACTTTGTAAGGAAAGTCTGATTGAACATTCTAAAAGATGAGCTATCGATGACCCTAAGGCGCAGTTCTCTTCTGACATGAATGTTGTTCCCATGAGCTGGAATAGACTCTATGCCAATGGCAATAGTTTTACTCTTTGGTTTTCACTCCTGAACACTTTTTCTCTGCTTTACTATAAGTTATGGGAATGGCTTTTCTCATCTTTTCATTTTAGAAGACTGGGAAATTGATTCATAACTCAGTGCATTATCTCAATTTCTCTCTCTGAAAAGCTGTGTTTATTCACAGTCGTAACTTTGCTTTTTGTTTTGTTTTCCTTAGAAAGAGGAAAGGACAGGAGCTATGTTGTAATTGGCTCTCAGAAAAGAAAAATAAGCTACAAGACTGGAGAGCACTGAATAAATGATTCGGGAGATTTCAGCTGAGAGTTGAGAGCTTAACAAATTCCTAGTAGCCACACATAGCTCAGTGCTTTTGTTTGAGTTTTCTGTTTTTGCTATTTCTGCATCCCCTGTAAACTCAAGGGGCCAAAGTGAAGAAACCGCTTACATAACTGTGAATTTTTTAGGTTGTTGAATTAGTAGCAGGTGTTTAATAGAGAAATGATTATTCAGAAGTTACAACTATTTTTTCAGTCTATCTGCTGTCAGTTTTCTGGAGAAAAACTGCACTCCATAGGACTTTCAAAACTTGACTTTTTCTCTTGATATGTTATTTTTATATCTTCTTTCTTATATAAAAGGTATCATGCCATAGATACTTTTTCATACACTCTCTTCTTAATTTAGCAGAAAACATAAGTTCACATGAGTTGAAATCAACTGTATTATTACTATTTGTTTAATATTTTTTTCTTGTTTTGTGTGAAAACATACAGGCAGTCTTCAGGATACAAATGAGATTTGATCCTAGCTTTGTAAATTAAAGAATTTATCAAAAAGTTGGAACAGGAGCACATGACTATTATGTAGTCTTACTTTAGTGCAAGAAAATGTTCACAGCCTTTTCAATGATTTAGAATCTGCATGTGCAGCAAGTGAAAGAAGAAATAATTGTAAGTACGAATCGTGCTGATGTAGTGGCTACACTGTGGGGTGCCAATCACAAGTTGAGCTGTTCAAGACCAGCAATAAAAAGATGAGAGTTTCTACTTCCATAAAGAGTCACAGTGCTGGGAACTTACTAGAGCAGTTCCACTTTGGCCCACAGGGTGGTTATGAGTGAGCACCGACTCTGTGCTGTGAGTTTGGTTTGGGGAATGAAGGGTGAGTTCACTCCACTCATTTCAGAGTGAGGTTTTGAACCAGTTCATTCTGAGAATTTGCATTTCCACTCCAGATATGCATATGTAAGAATCTTTTAGGGGATCTTGCTAAAGTATGCATTCTGGTTCAGCATATCAGGATTTCTAATTCTGGGGATAGGGAAACAAATTGGGATGAAGTGGTTTTGAAGCCTCTTTCAAACTGAGGGTACATTTATATAACATTAAAGGAAAGAAAGACACCCCTTCATCAGCTAATTGAGATAAAAAGTCCAAGAACAAAGTTCAGGAGGCAGGAAGGTTAGAAAGGTAACAGGACTCATAAGGAGGAAGTAGGATGCATAATATTATCTGTGGGGATTATAATCAACAACAGGAAACAAATTATGCACAAGTTATTGAATGAAAATCTATTTTTCTCAGCAAACCTTCACTCAATTCAAAATAAAGTGTCTGAGAAATTAAATAATGAGCAAGCAGGAATTAGAATATTTGTAATCTAGGGGACACACTGTTTGCAGACAAAGATGTCCCATTGCAACAATAATTCAGTGGCATTTATTATATTCTTTGTAGCAGTTACATAAGTTTATGTCAACTTGAAGGGATGTCAATCAGGTCACAGTCTAATGGTGCCTCCTTTGGGGTGTGGCCTTCACATACAGAGGACCCTGAGGGAAACAGCTTCCCCCCTCTCTGTCATCACTTTCCTGCTGACTGACACAGATTTCTGTCAGAGTCAACATCATTGGATCCACAGGACTTCGTACCCAACTACCTGTGATATTTCTGCATTCTGAATCATTTCACTGGCTTTGTAAATCTGAAGAGGAATTTATGGACTAGAATCAGACTTAGGGACTTGAGTTGGATCGGGCTGGAATGTTTTCCTCAATAAATAATTGCTTCTTGATATAAAGCTCTCCCTTCCATATATATGTCACTGGATTTTTTTTCCCTCTAATCAAACTTATCTAGCATATTCTTCAACTTGTACCATGCTTGTGATCTTTTTCAAAATTATTCCAGAACTATCTTATCAAATGTATAGTACCACACATCTCCTGTACACCTTTTAATTTGTCCTTGTCAATTTAATCAATTCTTGAAAAGCAAAGATACTTTACTAATTGCGAGAAACTATTGGGTCATTCAAAGATTCTAGGGAATCGTTTGGTTTAAGGCAATACTCTAGAAAGTTCATCCAGCCTCAATAGTGCCATAAATTCTGGATTCCATAAAACTTTGAAATTCTACTCTATATTTCATCTGCCTTGCTTTTGAATCATGGTTTTTCTATAAAATCATTGACCAAAACATTAGGTAGGTAGACACGATCCTGTTCTGACCTCATGTACTAAAGGAGGCAGTTGCTCATGAAGTCAACCAGACACATACTCCATCTCTTTCTCGAATTTTAGACTCTCCTTTTTCCTTTATTGTCCAGCAATGTGGCCTCAATCTAACCCTCCACTTTTGTTGGATTAGACAGACTTTATTGGGTTCCCAGATCAACAATTGGAAAAGTTAATAAAACACACAACTTTTTGAGACACTATATTCACCCAGTCAGTAAATTAGTATAACACTGAGATTGTGTTAGTCAAATGACACCTCCTTTAACTGAAATCCTTTAAAAAATTAACATTATCAATTGATGAGACTATTACTTCACTATATATTTAAAACCATTAAAATGGGACAAATGGTTAAATTCTAGTGTGTCATATAATAAATACAAAAATCAAAATATTCCAAATATGTGCTGTGAAAAGATAAATAATATCAGCTATCAAGAGAGCAAAATTGAATAGTGTAAGCATCTCATTTCTAAGCATCCTGACACTGACATGCAGAATGCATGTATGATTCCAAGAGTCCAAGAGGGGAAAGCCTGTTGTCATCCAATAACCCCCCTCCTGTCTTTGCCTTGAGCACACTAATAATTTCCCAGGAGATCTTATCTGGACCATCTGAAGAGTTTCCCAGAAACTCTTTCATTCTTACACATCAACTAGCTGAGATGAAATGCAAAATTGGGGTGAAGGGAAGATTGAAATGATTTCAGACCTGAGTAGGATCTCTCTGACTATGCTTTTTAGTAAGAAGACAATGGGGTGAATGCTGGGAAAATGGTACCCTCCTCATGAAAGGTGCATGTTGAAAGCTTGGTGGTGAGATGAATCCATTCATCACCACCTTTGCTGTACCATGATACATCATCAAAGAAATGACGGTAGTGTCGATAAGAACTACTCAAATAATACCATCTTGCATTTCTAAGGGCTCCACTTCTAAACTGCTTTTGTGTTCTTCCTTCCCTTCTCCCCACCCAATTAATGACACAGATGTCTACAATTCAAATGCACCTGTGTTTAGAAACATAGGGTCATTATGAGAACAGAGCACTGATCTCTCCCAACGGCTCCTGGTCCTGAACAATGGCTGCATACTTTGCTTCCTGAGCCAGCCAGCCCAAGAAGTAACTGCTTCCTTGGAAGTTACATTCTTAGACTTCACAATTCTACAGCAGTGGGGACAAATTACAGGCTTAAAGGATTTATGTTCTTCTTATTACTTGAGGAATGCATGCACATTGATTCTTCTCAACTATTGATGTGTAAACAATGGTCTTTGATTAAAACAAATATATTTCATTTAACAGAAAGGATGGGGAGGGCAGGGAATGGGGGATATAGGTGTCTCTCAAAGAGGTTGGAAGTCCACGGAATTTTTTGGAGGTCTGGTTTCATGCATATGAAGAATAAATTCTCTTTTATATCCTAGCATATAGTCTGATTTAAACAAGCATTATTAATCAGGGAATAATTTGAAAAATGACAGTAAAAATGGTTGCAACAGATTGAAGAAAATAATTAATGTCACTGAATTATACATGTTGGGAAAGGGTATACTTTGTGATGGAATTTTCACTACAGTAAAAAAACTTAAAAGTTAAATGACCTTTTAAAATATATACTTTTGAGCAGAGAACCGGTGGAGAAGTCTGAGAGCACAACCCCAATCCCAACTACAGGGGCAGCTGCCTCTCCCCCAGGGGAGTTTGCCTTGGAGCACAGCACTGAAGCTGCAGCTTGGGAGCAAGAGATGCCTGATCAGAACACACAAGAACAAATGAAGGGGGAGGAAGATAGAATGAAGTGCATTCTGGCCCACCAAACCTTCAACATGATATTCCCACTCAGAACAGCCAATGCAGAGAGAGGATCATGTGGCTGGCCCCACGATAAAATATGGCTACCCACTGTCTCAAGGCCTTTTGGGGTCACCAATGGAGTAACAGGGTCAGGATTAAACCTTGTCTGACTCAACCACACCATGGCAAAAAACTAAGGATGTGCAACAGAGCATGGAGTTCCAGATGGAGTGCCAAGGATATACTTTGGCACCAGGGTATGGCACCCCATGTGACTCAACCAGGGGACACTCCTGGAGGTCAAGCAACAGACCTTAAACTACTTACAGGCTTTTAGATTGTTATTATTTTTATATTTTGACATATATATACATATATATGGTTTTTTTATTGATGTTATCATTGTTCTATTGTCTTTGGTTGCTTCATTTTAGGGTGCCTTTTTTTGTACATATTGTTTTCTCTGCAGTTCTATCTAGATAAAATAGCCTGGATGAACAGTATGGAGGTGAAAACAACAGGACTGATGGTTCTGAGGGGCATGGGAGAAGGGGAGGAGGGGGATAGGAGGAGGTGTTGACTAGCGCTGGTATAAGGAAACAAGTGATTGAAAATCAATGACAAGGTGAGTGTGTGAGGCTCAACAGGGATTGAGCAAAACTAAAGCAACAGAAAGAAAATACAGAAACACAAATGGAGGTTGAGCATGATAGTGGGACAAGAGGAAGTATAAGGAAATAAAGGAAAGAACTGGGGAGTAAAGGGCATTTATAGAGGCTTACATAGTACATATATTTATATATGATGATGGAGGAATAGATTAATGTGCATATACTTATTGGGTGAGTATTAGGACAATAGATGGGCAATGGACCTGCACTCAAGTACTTCCTCAGTGCAGGAACATTTTCTTCTATTAAATTGGCATTCCATGTTGCATACCCTCCCAGCACAATCATGAACACAAATGTGTGCATAAACAAATACGGTGAAGAAAGCTGATGGTGCCTGGCTATCAAAAAATATATTGTCTGGGGTCTTAAAGGCTTGAAAGTAAACAAGCGGCCATTCAGCTCAGAAGCAACAAAGACCACATGGAAGGAGCACACCAGCTTGTGGGCCCACAAGGTGTCAAAGGAATCAGTTATCAGGTTTCAAGAACCAATAATCTAATAATCATAACATTATATACATACTTTTATGAAGTGATCACTGACGACAAATATGTACATAAGCAAATGTGGTGAAGAAAGCTTATCGTGTCCGGCTATCAAAAGATATAGCATCTGGGTTCTTAAAGGCTTGAATGTAAACAAGTGGCTATCAGCTCAAAAGCAATGAAGCCCACATGGAAGAAGCACACCAGCCTGTATGACCACGATGTGTCAAAGGAATCTGATATCAGGCATCAAAGAACTAAAAATTACATCATTATAAATGAGGACATGTGCAGCTAAGTGACATTCTCTTACAGAGGGGTTGCAGCAAAGAGATGAGCCAGTCAAGGTACAGTGTAGTAACAATGAAATATGCAACTTTCCTCTAGTTCTCAAATGCGTCCTGCCACCCACTATCATGATCCCAATTCTACCAGACAAATCTAGCTAGACCAGGGGATATACATTGGAGTCGGAAACATGGGGAATTTAAGATGGATGATTGCTAAGGACTAGTGATGGGAGTGGTGAAACTGGAAGGGTGAAGGAATGGTGGAATAGAAAGGAAAAACTGATATCAGGGATCTACATATAACCTCCCTGGGTTATGGACAACAGGGAAGTGAGTGAAGGAACACATCGTACAGTGTACAATATGAAAAGGTAGTAACAATTTGTAAATTATTAAGGGTTCATGGAAAAAGAGGTGGGGAAGGGAAGGGAAATATGAGGAGCTGGTATTGGGGACCTAAATGGAGGGAGGATGTTTTGAAAGTGATGAGGACAACAAGTGTACAAATGTGACCTGCATACAATTGATTTATGTATGGATGGTGATGGGAGTTGTATGAGCCCCCAATAAATGATTTATAATAAAAAAGGAGGGTGAAGTAAGAACTTATACCAAAGGTTCAAGTAGAAAATATTTGGAAATGAAGATAGCAGCACGTGTACAAATATTCTTGATACAAATAATGTACTGAATATTATAAGAGCTGTTAGAGACTGAGCCCCAGTGGCACAAGTGGTTGAGTGCAGGACTGCGGGCTTGGTGGTTCAAATCCAGCAGTGGCTCTCAGGAGCAGCCCTGGATAGCTCCCACGACTACCAGCGGGCAGTGATTGCCCCCCCCCCCAAAAAAAAAAAAAAAGAAGAAGAAGAACCAAAATCCTCACAAATGGATCAGTAGATAACACCACATTAGAAGCAGACAACGGTTGAAGTTATCAAGGGTTATCTTTCTTGGATCTACATCCAGGGCTTGTGGAAGCAGCAGGAAGAGATAAAAGAGCATATTACATGGGGTTAATTGTCTCTACAAGCCCTCTTTAAATCCATTGAAAAACACGGATTTTAGTGGACTTAGGTGAGCCTGGCCCAAGGTATAGTAATTTTATTTATCTTATGTGCATGTGAAAGTTGGATATTGATTAAGGAAGATTGAAGAAGAACTGATGTGTTTGTATTGCTGGCAAAGAATATTGAAAGTACCATGTACTGCCAAAAACACAAAGAGATCTGCTTGGAAGAAGTACAACCAGAATGGTCCTGGAAAGTAAAAATGGCATTGGACATGTTTTCAGGAGAGCAGCCCCTGGAGAAATGCTTGGTAAAATGGAGGGGCAATGAAAATAAGGAAGGTTCTTGGTGACATTGGTTGACACAGTGGCTATAGGAATGGCCTCAAATTGTGAATGTGGTGTAGGCCCAGACAGTGCCTTGTGTGTTCCTATGGTTGCTATGAGTCTGAACTCGATGGCAACGAAGAACAGCCTGTGTACATACAGCACATGAGACACTCAATATTTATGGGTCTTAACATCAGCCACCCATTAGTGATGTCTATTTTGTTCCCCCAACCCTCTTCCTGAGAAGGACAGATAATGCCCCAAACTGTTTATAAGGCTAACTGACAAGCTACAGCTTGCGTATCTACAAAAAAGAAAGCATGCGTTGTTGACACTCAAGCTCAAGCTCATTGCATAGAGTCGATCTGACTCATATAGCAACCCTATAGGAGTGGGTAGGATTGCCCCTGTAGGTTTCCAGGACTGTAAATCTTTAAAGGTTTAGATGGTTAAAGATGGTGTCATCTTTCTCCCTGGGAATAGCTGGTTGGTGGTTTCAAACTGCTGACCTTGCAATTAGCAATCCAAGTCATAACCGACTATGCCACCTGGACTCTAGGACCCTCCATTACTTGGGCCACCTTGGGTTCTCATCTCTGAGAAGATAGATGCAACAAACAGAGAAAGACAACAAGTGAACATTGCATAAAAAAGGATTCTAGTGGTGTAGTCCTTTAGTGTGTCTTTATTTCCCAAGCTTTCTCTTTCCCTTCAATTTTGGCCATCTGTTTTATATTGATTTAATAAATGGTGTTGTGTTTGTCTGGGTAGACTAGAGAAACAAATTCATAGACACTTAAATGTGTATATGTGAGAATTTTATATAAAAGAGCAATTGTATATTGAGAAAGCATCCTAGTCCAGATCAAGTCCATAGGCCCAATATTATCCCATATGTCAATACTAGTCCATAAATTCACCTTTAGAATCACAAAGCCATGCAGTAATGCCAAATGCAGGAAGATCAAAGCCCAGTGAATGCAATTTCTGTTCATCCAGTGTTGGTAGGAGCATCTCATCACTTGTGTAGGTCTCCAAGTAGTTGTGAGGCTCTGACTGCCAGCAGCCTGGCTCTGTATGGCTTGTCTTCAGTAAAGTTTTGGCAGAGCATGAGTGAGTGAGTGGCCACCTCCAGCAAGCTATTTATCTCCTTAACAGCTCCAAATGAGGTCATCAAGCTACGACTTGATTGACACACTAAACTCTACCACCCTTTCTCTCTTAAGTCTCAAATTGGCAACAGATTATGAAACTACCACAAATGTGATTCAAAGAGGTTTAAATGATCTGCATGACTTAATCTATATGCTGACCAAATAATCTAAGAAGCAGAACTACATGAAGAAGACCCATTGACAACCTGCAATATGCAGATGATTACCTTGCATGCTGAATGTGAAGATGACTTCTCTTTACTTATGAAGATCAAACTACAAACTTCAATATGAACTCAATATGAAGGCAATATAAATACAGCAAAAATCCCCACAACTGGACCAGTAAACAACATCATGATAAATGGAGAAAATATTGGTGTTGGTGTTGTCAAGGATTTCATCTTATTTGGATCCACAAATAGGACTCATGGAGGGTGATGTCAAGAAATCAAATAATGTTGGGAAAAAGACAAGCTGTGACTTTAAAGATCAAGGGGAATCTGACCTAAGACAGGATATTTTCAATCACTTCATATAGATGTGAAAGTAGGACTATGAAAAAGGAAGTTGAAGAAGAATTGACATATCTGAACTATGGTGTTGGTGAAGAATATTGAATACGCCATAGACTGTTAGAAGAGTAAATAATCAGTCTTGGGAAAGCTACAGGCAGAATTCTCTTTAACAGCAAGGACAAATGATGAGACTTCAGCATCTCATTTCGAATACCTTTTCAGGAGGTACGAGTCCCTGGAGAAGGGCATCATGCTTAGTAAAAGAGAGGATCAGTGAAAAAGAAGATTCAACGAAAATACTGATACAGTGACTGTTACAATACCTTCAAACTGCTCCTGGGAGAATGGTACAGGATTAGGCAACGTTTCATTCTGTTATCTATCAAATCACCATGAATTAGTGCCAACTTCACTAAACCTAAAAACAGTAACAACAGGAAAATGCTCTATGACCACTGGAAGAGTTTGTCGGGTGGTATACTTGCAAACTACCATTGCATCCAGGTAATTTCCCACATGAAGTTACAAATTGTCAAATTAAGAAACCAAGTGAGGACAGATGCCTTTTCTCAGATTCCTAAGGAAGAATAAAATTTGAATTTTGTTCATAGTGCATCAGTCTTGACGGACGAACACTAATACTGCCGTAAGCGTAAACACTTCCTATTTCTCTCATATGTCTATCCAACAGTGCTCTTCTGTCTCAAGCAAGCTCATCTGAAATCTAATAAGTATGTAGCAGTTATTTGCATTAATTTTAATCATCAAGCACAACAGTGTAGCTCCTATCTACAATGTGAAAACTCAATATGGAATGGCTCTATTTTCGTATGGGTTTAACACAACTGGGACAATACATACATGGTACCATCAAGAAAGAAAAATACCTGAAAACCAAACCATTATTGAAAGAAGATGCTACTTTTGGGAGCATCCCTAAATGATTTGCGTTTGACTCTTTAGTAAAGGTTGGTGGTTCGAAATAACCCAACAGCATCATGGAAGAAAGGACTAGTGTCCTGCTCCCTTAGAGATCACAGCAAAATGATCCCAGTAGAATAGTTCCACTCTGAAATACATGGGATCACCATGAATCAAAATGGATGCCATGGCAATGGGTTTGGTTGTGTGGTTCACTGTGAAGAAATACATCAAGGGAAGTGACCATGTGGCCCATTTTTCCCTCTCCTCTACACCCCTCTTTCTGGAATGTATTGATAAAATGTTGACAAAATACAAGGTATGAATTTATTTCTCATGTCTACACAGTCTGAAGAAAATCCAAAGAAAAATGTGTCCACTATAACAAATAAATCCTAATAAAATGCTTGAAAAATAGTTCAAAGAATCTAAAAAAGAAAAAGAACCATCATCCTAATTAGAAACAAGTGGTCTTGGCACTTATTTTTTTAATTTTTAACCCATTTGAAATCCTGCTCTCCTGCTGTGGAATATGAGTAATATATCTCTGAGCAGGCTCAAACTTGGGAAGCAAAAAGAAGGAAACTTTTTCATTTGTAATTCCCACCTTTCAAATCTTCATTTCTTCATTTGGCACAGCCAATAATGGATCTGCCTCTTGGTTCTACATCCATCTGGGGAAATCATTTGGTTGTAGTAGTAGAATCAGCACATTCTTTCCAGATAATTTATTATATATTACCATATACAAGGAAAAATTGCCCAAGTTTTTTATTTAAAAAGGACCAATCAAGTAAAGACAAGAACTTAACAAATTGGCCACATGGTTACTTCCCGATGATAATCTGGGTCATCTTATTTCATCCTCATCATACTGTTTGCGTGGTAAGACAGGGTTATGTTTCTGTTACATTTTTACCCGAAAGACAAGCTCAATCTGCTGGTTCTATCTTTTTGTACAGTCTGCTGAACTTTCTGAGTGGGTATGCAGATGCCAGCTACACAATGTAGAGGGGGGGCATCTGTAGATCCACCTTAGCCCACTCAGGATGGTAAGGGTAAATGGTTTGGGCAAACAGGAACCAAGAAATCTGTCCCATTACTTTCCAACACTTGTAGTTTTAGTTCCTGAGCAGCAAATGTCCTAAAAAATAAGAGTATGGGTTGATGGGTTGATGGATTCATTGTAGCCCTTCCTAGATGATGTCAAGGACTCTTTTTGTAAAACAAAGGAAAAATCAGGCTCATTTTCAGCATGGAGCATGGGAACATGGAACTGCTGCTCAGAAAATGTGAAATGGCCAAATGGTCTTAGAGAGTTATTTCTCAGGGGCAATTTGAGGTAGTGGACCGAGCTTTGAATCACAAATCTGAGACTTGATTTCAATCTGCTCTACCACCTTTTAACTTTGTCAGAGTACTTCATTTTCTCATAAAAGTGGAGTGCTTCGATGAGATTATTTCCAAAGGCCCTTCCAACCCAAGATAAAAATGAAAAAAAAAAACAGACTCCCTGAATATCAAATCTGTTCTAAAACACGTAAGGCAGTAGGATATTGCTACTCCCTCAACTAACGCCAAAACATCCACATTTAAAATAAAATAGAATAGAACCCAAATGATTTTCCCTGACTGGGTCAAATGATTGTGTTAAGCAGTTTAATACAAAGGTGGGTTGTCTGAGTTCACCCATAAGCTCCATGGAAGGAAAGATTGACAATCTGTTTTCCCAAGTCAGCCACTATGAACTCCTGGAGTCATACAGCACTGCTCTACTGTGGCACACATGGAGTTGCCATGAATCAGAGTCACTCAAGGAAATGCACTTCTTTTATATTGCCTAGTTTTGTGAATTGGGAGGGGGAGTTGATCATGATATCTTGACAATACAATCAGATTGGACCCATTAAAATTATAATAAGAGGGCTGAGCCCTGGTGGCGTAGTGGTTGAGTGAGGGACTGTGGCCCACTGGCTTGGCAGTTCAAGTCCAGCAGCAGTTCTCCAGGAGCAAGACTGGGCCTCTCACTCCCACCAGAGGGCAGTGATGCCTTAAGATTTTTTTAAATTATAATAAGAAAGAAAGAAAAATGAACACCAATGACATTAACATACTTCCTGGCCTCTGAATTAAAAATATATATATATTGAGGCAGCTCTGGGTAAGGGGCAACCAACTTTCACTGGGCTTCAATGTGAGAATAGACAGCAGCAATAGAGCCACTGAGTGAGACAATAGGATGGTAGTCAGTGTCATAGCAGAGAAAATTCCATTTGGAAAAATGATTAATTTCATCCAGGAAAGAGAAAGCAATTAGGAGATTGGACTCCTAGGCATTTATGGGTGGGATGAGACTATAAATGGACACTGAAGCCCATAGCCAAGAAATGCAAGCTTGTTTCATGGTTTTATGTATTGTTGAATTGATGTTAGGGAATGGATCTTAATGGAAGTGTGCTTCACATCCAAAATGTGCATAGCTTCCTTTTCCATTTTGTAATTTCTGCAAAGCCTGTGGGCATACCAGTTTGGCACTGTGGTTGGGGTTGGCTGCACTTAGCTGGCCAACACTCTGGAAATCTCTGCACTGTTCATCCAACACCAAGGGTGTTGTCAGCACTCTGAAGATAGCAGTGCTAATCATATTTGTGTTGGCCTCTCACTTCAGTTGCAGATGGTTTTCATGTTAATTGGAGGGTGGTGATGTGACAAAAGGAAGGAGAGAACTCAAAAGTAGACCGAAAAGGGTCTTGGGATGCTTCCATTGAAAACATTTCTAGAGGCTTGAATGAGTTAAGTGGCAACAGCAGATTTAGCAGGGATCACAAATTCATGGTGGGGCATGGCTCATATTTGCATAGAGGCCCAGGAGATAGGGTCTGGAAGGTTGCTACAAATTTCCATAACTTTTGGAAACAGGACCCTGTGCTTTGGCCTCATGTGGATTAGTCTGTTCAACTTGGATTTGGGTTCTAACCTTGCACTAGGACTCTGTAGACTCCACATGTGTACGAGCTAGAGGAAAATATATGTGTTGGGCCTAGTGGTGGCATCTAGTAGAGTAGCTCACAGTGTCAGGCCCTAAGTCTACCCCATAGGCCTCTTGTTGTACCAGACCACACCAGATTCTTATTTATATTTATATAGGTTCAAAAACTTAAAGTATAAAGTTGGTAAGAAAACAATAAAATCCAAAGTAAAAATGTTTAAAAACTCTATCAATATTGTGTTGTGTTAGACTGGGTTGCCTAGAGAAATAAAGCTAGTGACATTCAAATGTTATAAATGACATTTATATCAAGAACTAATTTAAATCAAGAAGGTGTTCTGGCCCAGTCCAACTTAAGTCCCTGGGTCTGAGGCTAGCCCTAGCTCTCTTGAGACTCATGTAGCTGCAGGCTAATGATGCAGAAAGATCACAGACCAGTGCATGCAGAGTTGTATGACTCCAAGTCCAGTGTAAGCATAGCACAGTGCTGATATCTGTTCTCAGTATTGGGCATCCCACCACATGGCGCTGACTTGGAGGAAGGGATGGAGTCGCAACAAGCAGGAAGATGAAAAGACAGAGAGGGAAGGAATGAGTCCCTAGTTTTCCTTTTATAAAAAGGCCACATATCCAAGGAAGTCCCAAGGATGGACAGGATGGACTCCACCTCTACATGAGTGCAAGACATGAAGTCTGTCACATGTGTTAAACAAAAGTTAATGTCAAATTTTAGAGTACATGAGAGACATTATTGGAGAAGGTTTTCACAATCAATAATGGGCCTAAATAATGTAGAAATAGTAGACAAATAAGTAGAAAAATAAGTTCCTACATGAAATAATAGCACAAAAATAAAGAAAAAATCCACAAGCATTTCAATACTAAGTGAACATTTGCTTGAATCAGGACTTTCCTTTCCTGGCCATCAAAACTGCAAACTTGTCAATCACATCTGTGAAATTCTGTCTTTCATGATCTCACGTTCAATTAGTAATATTGAAACATCTGAAAGCCCAGACTGTCCCTTGGTCGATCAAAAATGGTTCTTTAGAAGTTTCAACTGTGACAAGCTCCTCTTAAATGAAGACACATACACAAATTTTTCTTCATTCATCATGATGTCGCCAATTGGCCCACTTTTGAGGCTTTTGATTTTCTTTATACTGAGTTGTAATCCATACTGAAGGATGCCACCCTTCAAGTACGTTAGCAAGCGCTTGTGTCTTCCTTACATTAAGCAGGCCAGGGTCTGTCATTTGCATGTCACAGGCTACTTGTAAACCATCCTTCAATCCTCATGCAGTGCTCTTCTTCATAGAATCTAGTTTATCAGATGATTTGCTCAGCATACAATAAGTTTGGTGAAAGAACACAAACCTAATGCACACTTTTGCTGCTAGCACTTATAGAAAGTAAGAAATACTACATCTTGACAATTGTGACACTATCTTATATTAGTGTACTATTAAAACAAGTACGAAGCTTACATATGTATCAATAATTATACAACAACTCTTTGATAACAAAGTAGAGAAATCGACAGTTTAAGACATGAAATGAAGAAAATGTTATGTTTCTTGATGCATGTTTAGAAAAATGACTCTAATATTAAATTGTTAAAAGAGTTTTTCTTAATTTCATTACTTTAAAAAATCACAGTTGAAATCTAGTGAAATATTCAGAATTTAAGTTTGAATTATCAAAAATGGTGACATCAAGATTTATATTTAATAGAACTAACATGTTTTATAACTTCACACTTTAGGTTTTTCCTATTTTTCACATATTATTTATTTATATGTGCAAGGATATTGTGTCATGTCACAAGGAGTGCATACATCAAAGATGTCAAGTGGATTTAGCTAAGAAACCAAACGAGGCAAGAATTAAATCACTCAAAACACTTGGTGAATGCACATGTCAAAAGACTGGATGAAGACCAGGGCTGAGCCAAAGACGCTGCTTGTCAGTTCCTAGCTGACAGAGTGGATCCTTCTTCTCCTCCCATGCTGAAGAACAAAGAGTGGCAATGGCAGAATGCAAAGCCAAAGAGAAGCGCGTGCTGACAGTGACTCTCGGCAGGATCCTGCAAACCAGCTGAGAAAGATTTGTAAATCTTGTGTGACATTGCTCTCAGGAAGCTATCCATTTCAGATCATTTTCAGGTCAAAATTGCTCTAATGAGGTCCGAGGGAAAAGGCTATCACTAATATTCTCCTCTTGCTGCAGTTAAGCCAGTTAAAGAAAAACTTGCTCAATTTGTGGCTGGGATGGAAGTGCTTTGTGATTTCCCTGAAAATGTGGCCACAAGGGGAACAGCACTAAGTCTTTTGCCTGCTATCTGGAACTTCGCTTAACTCGGTTACCTGTCCCTCTGATGGGATGTCCTTCAGGAAGCTCATCTGCAAAGGAGGCTGCAAACTCAGGGCTTAGTTCTCAGTAAGATGGTAACAAAGCTAGTGGCACTCATAGTTTTTCTGCCTGAGGGGTACAGTCCCCTACTGAATCAACGATTTTTAAAGTCGGGTGAATATAAAATTTCAGGAGAGAGAAGACCAAGGTTCAAGAAGAGAAGATGGGGATGGGGTGGGGGACAGATCCGTGAGACAGGCTCAGTGTGCAAGAAGAAAACAAATCAGTAATGTGTCGGCTGCTTTTGCTCTGAACTCTAGAGCAGTTCAAGGAAGTGGATTAAAATGATCTATCTGGCTTAACGGTTAGAACCTTGTCACTTGATCTCCCTTGCGCTACACTTTGGACTTGATCTGGTTTTTTATATTTTCTCTGTGTGTTTTATTTTCCATATCAGGGTTTTTCTCTGTTGTATTTTGTTATCGTTGGTAGCCTCCTTGAGTCCCTGTTATGTATTTTCCTATGATTTTCACTAAATCCCAGCTCAAACTTAAGACAATTAGTTCTTGCTTCATGCCCTCGCTCAATACTCGCCCTCAGGAAGGGAACACAGAAGGTATGGGGGCGTTCACAAAATGTGGTGAAGGTATTCGATGGTGGTCGGCTATCAGACAAAATAGCATCTGAAGTCTTAAAGGCTTCTCTCCAAACAAGCGGCCATCTAACTGAGAGGCTAACTATGTTTACATGGGCAAAGGACAAAACCATCAGTCACGAAAGGCTTGTAAATCATATAGTCTGAAGTCAAAAGAGGGAATCGTATCAGAACCTAAGTTGTGAGGATCCAATTTTGATCCCTTTTCTGATGCACATTAGGCCTGGTCTGGTTTTCAACATTTTCTGTGTTTTCCTTTTCTATTTTGTTTATTCATATTAGGGTTTATCTCAGATGCATTATGTCACTTGGGGTTACCTTCTTGAATTTTGTTATATGTTTTTCTGTTTTTAGGATATGAAACACAGGATCGATAAACCTATAGGGAGAGCAAGTAGAATAAGCGTTTCTGTGGGGTACCGTGGTTGTGGTGGTTGAGTGACAAAAAGGAGGTAATGGCAAGGAGTCCAGGAAGGAAAAGAATGTTTTCAAACTGATTGTGGAAGCAATTGTTCAATCCTGCTTGATGTGCTTGAATTATGGAATATGATATAGGTATTAAATTAAAATTAAAATAAAGACAGTCAAATGACATGTTGAATTTGGCAAATCTGCTGCACAAAACTCTGTTGAGTTGTAAGGATGTCAGTTGGAGGATTAAGACACACCTGTGGCGGTTATGTACTTGATGTCAATTTCATGATTGGCATATAGGGAGGGAGTCTAGCCTGTCAATCAGGAGATAGCCAATGAGTAGGCAATGAGCCCTCTTTGTGGTCATGGCTTTCTCCTGAGATTTTTGGAAAGTCTTGCGGTATTTCCCACGTGGAGATGAGAGACCATTTTCCCAGTTGTTAGGAGTGGATCGACTGACAAGACAAGACAGCAGCATCCAAGGAACCGGAAGAACTGGAGGAGAAGCCATACAGCCTTACCCTGATGGAACCAGACCTCTGAAGCCGGAAAAGCCACAGAGAAACCCCTGCCAGTGCTGAGATGTTTCTATCACCAATAGACACTGCTGATGGACCCTGAGTCCTGGAAATGAGGAGCCATGAGGGTACCCCTGCAGCACCAGAACTCTGCCCCCACTCGCCTGTAACTTTGTGAGTCAGAAGGAGACTTTGTAGACTGGTATCGGACATATGGGCTAATATCAGACTTATGACTTAGAGTTGGACTGGGTTGGGATGTTTCCTCAATGTTCCATTCCTCTTGTATATAAACCTTTTCCTTCTATCCATATGTATGTCTATGAATTTGTTTCTCTAGTCTACCCGGACAAACACAGCACCGCTGACTCAAATCATGATATTTTCAATGATCTCTTTCATATATGAAAGTTTGCCCTTGAATCAGAAAAGCCAGAGAAAAATCAACGCATTTGAATCATGTGCTGGCAAAATATATCGAACTGGATGTTATAGGTAAGCTTGTGGTGCCAACATGGCCAAAGGTCTGTTATGACAACATGGCCAATGAACACATGTGATCAATTGAAGGATGGAAATAGAAAAGACTTGGCAAACTCCACCCTTGCTCTCTTGCTTTTGGATCTTCGGACCAGACAGCTGCCTTGTTCATCCTGTGCCTCGACCTCCAAGCAACACTACCTGTGGGATGCCTAATCGTGGATTGTATAGCTGTGAGTAGAGGCTCCTTCAAGTCCTGCTTCACCACGCTCCTGTAATATACATCTCTTGAGTTAGACACTGTTGGACTCTGTCATCTGACTGACTGTTGGTGGCCTGCTTTGCTGTTTGCTGCTGGTAGCCAGATAGCCTGAATTGCTCTACAGAGGACTATTCAATGGCCCTCAAGACTCCAAGGACTGCTGGTCTACTAGCTGTCTCATGCAAGTGAGTTGCACCAAGCCATTGTACTGCTTTATAGATTAGTTAACTGATTATTTCCTATCTTATATAGATATCCTTCTATCTACATAAATATATAAAGAGAATTACTAGTGTCCTGATTTTATTTCTCTACGAGAACCCTGCCTGACACACTGGACTGTCTGAAGAACAAACAAATCTATCTTGGAAGAAGTATATCCAGAATGCTCATTTGAAGGTGATATTATCAGGAGAGACCAGGCCCTGGAAAAGCACATGAAGCTTGGTAAAGTAGAAGAGTAGCAAAAAGGAGGAAGGTCATCAATGAGCTAGATTGGCACAGCGTCTGCAAGCATGACAGCTGTGAGAATGGCACAAGACTGGGGCGTGTCTTGTTCTGTCTGACGTTGGGCCTTTATGGGTCAGAATGGTCTTGATGGTTTCCAACAACAGAAAAAACAAAATTGATTTGTAAACGATTTCTACCTTATATTACAACACTAGTAGTAAATGAGTGAGAGAAAGAAATATGCCAACCTATGTGATCCAAAGACTGTAAGCAATAAAATCCAAATCTGAAGGTGGAAACGGAATCAGAGTTTAACTTGTCAACCCCTGGCTTGCAGAAGTCTATGGATGGCAGGGAAGCCGAAAATTCATTTTCAAGGTCCCTATGTGTATTAAGTCTCCGGTTAAGTCCAGGAAGTGACTAACTTTGCTATCAGACAGAGGGCATTGCAAAATTGATTATAGCAAATGTAATTAGGTCAAAATTTAATCCCTTATCATTTGATTTCCGTTTTGACCACTTTAAAGTTGTTTGTTTTAATATGTTTTGCTTTCTCTTTGATTGCGGTGTTTCTATGCTCTGTCTAGTCATTGTTGTTGGAGTTTTTATATGTTTATTTGCTTGCTTCCTGGTTGCATTTTGTAGGATTTTCTGTATATGAAATCCAGGACAAGTAGATCTATTGAGACAGAAACTGCACCAGGGCAGGGCAATAGGGTGGGGGGAAATGGTGGGCTAACAGCAATGAATATGAGAAGAAAATGTTCTGACATCAATTACGGTGATGATTGTACAGATTTGCTTAGATGATTGAAAATTGATACTGTATGCATGTGAAGCATATGTCAATAAGACTATTTTATCTAAGTAAATGAATAAAAGTCAAGATTTTTCTTTCTTTTCCTTTAATTTTACTATTTCATTCTCAAGAAAAGTTATTGATATAAGTTCACAAATAATATGACAAATACTACAAATATCTGAAGCTAAAAGTCTAGGAAATTTCAAAAAATCAGTGATTATGAAAATGCCAAAAGTAATGAAAACTTTGTGCAAATGATTCAAAGTGTCACTGTGTTGGGATGTGAATGATGGCTCTGAATGGAGCACATTTGAATGTTGACAAAGTCCACTTGACCTGACAGGTTCTGAAGCCACCACAGGCATGTTTTTAAAGGACATTTCATGGACATTGAGTTGTTACTTTTGGTTAATAGGATGAAACTTGGAAGAAAGGAAAAGAGAACCTGAATGTTCATTAGCCAATCCCAGGCCTGGGGGAGACTTTGGGTATGAGTATCACCATGCACCACCCACTACCATCAAGGTGATTCTGACTCAAAAAGCAACCCTCTGCAGGGTTTCCAAGGAGGTGAAATCTCTGTGGGAACAGGTAGTCTTATGCTTCTCCGGATGAGCAGCTGGTGGGTTTGAACCAGTGACCTTGTGATCACCAGTCCAAAGTATACCTGCCAGAGCCACCAGGATTCTTTTGGGTATAAACAAACTTTAGAGCCTTCCTGCCATTGAGTTGATTCTGATTGGGCATAAGCAGGAATCCATAAATATCAGGCTGGGTTGCAACTAGAAATATTTTATAGAAATTATTAAATATAATAGCCTATTCACTAGTTAGCAGAAATGGTCACCCCACTGATCATAAGTTGTCCAGTGACATTTCCCTATTGCTGTATGATCATGGGATATCCACTCACAATTCAATTGTAAATTCACAATGAGGAGCTAGATCCTTGAAAACCACAATTCTACACCAATTCCTCTGGAGTCCACTCTGACTCCAGGAGTGCAAAGCGGAGCTGCTGCCCAGGGCTTCCTCATGGTGACCTTTCGGAAGCAGAGCACAGACCACTCTTCCAAGGCAACACTGAGTGTTTCCAACCTTTCCCTTCCTTTACCATCTGTGCTCAATAGGGATTTTGGAGAATAACAAAGACCTTTTTTACCTCTCCTTAATGATGGATGCCAGATAGGTATCCAATAAATAAATTATGAAGTGTATCATAAATCAGGAAATTTGCACACTCACGTTTAAGAATTTAGCCAAGGAATAACTTTCAGAGAAAGAAAGTAGAACTGCCTAGATTTGGTGATGTGGTCTTTGTGTCTCTTGTGAGCTGCTGTGTTCTCAAGAAAGGCCTGAACTGGCTCATGTAACTTCAGGGCCATCTGTAACATTCAGTGGGCCTAGTGGTGTCACTAGAAGAAGTGGGTTAGAGAGCATTATGCTGAATGATATTGTCTGACAGGGGTGACACCAAGATGATGCCATCTATAACATTCTTGTGATTGGACTGGCTAACTTTGTACTGCTGGTCTTGCAACTTACAGGCCACTCACTGTACCATCAAGATTTCAAAGCAGTGAATAACTGTCGCAGCTAGGATTGGCTAGCCGCAGCTAATGAGCATAGTTCCTGAGATTCTCTCTCTCTCTCTCTTTCTCTCTCTCTCTCACACACACACACACACACACACACACACTTTAGAACTTGCAGTAAATGACATGGGAGGCAGCCATATCTGAGCTCCTCTGGCTTCCCTATTGCCATGGGCATGAGTCAGACTAGCCTCCACAAATCATCCTTTTCTATCTGTCCTGACAGCAACCATTCCTCACCAAGTACTCCTATGCCGGGTTCTATAATTTCTTGCAATAGTCACAAAGAACTCACAGATAATAGTCATGTTTAAGGTAGTTCTGTAAGTCAGGATTACCACAGTTGAGATCAGTAGCAATAAGGATCCAGCAACTAAGTGTCTCTCTGAACCTCAGCCTATCAAAGACAGATCGCTTGACTTCTGTCTGTGAGGTCCAGGAAGGCAGCCTCTATGCCGCTCTGTTTGGGGCCAAATGAGGAGAAGGTACTACACAGTCCCAGTGGTGTTTCAGTCTCTTATGCATTCAGTCTCTAACTCTGCTGCTGCTAAGATGACTCATCATCATAGGGCAGAGGGGTTGGTGGGGTGGGGGGGGGGGAGATGACAATGGGAAAAGACATTTTAAGAAATTTCACTGCACCCCAGAACAGGAGCCTTGACGGTATAGTTCAGTGGTTCTCAACCTGTGGGTCGTGACCCCTTTGGGGAATCCAACGACTCTTTCACAAGGATCACCTGATTCATCAAAGTAGCGAAATTTCAGTTAGGAAGTAGCAATGAAAATAATGTTATAGTTGGTGGTATCACTACAACATGAGGAACAGCATTATAGGGTTGCTGCATTAGGCAGGTTGAGAACCATTGGTCAAGTGGGCCACATGTTAGCTCACAGCAACAGTCAGCCATGTCATAGAGAACTGCGGTCTCAGAGAGGCAAGAGGCCCTGCTATCCCATGCTGTACAGTTGGGCTGAGTTGGAATCAACGCAGTGGCAGTGGGTAGAGAACCCTTGGGAGTATGGGAAAGGTCTTTTCTGAAGTCAGGAGTTGGGGAATTTTTAAGAAAAGCAGAGTTTGCTAGATGGGTAAATCTATGCCTGGAACTGCTGGGAAGCATCCAGCAGTCACGTGCAAAGACCCCCACTAGAAAGAAGACCACAAAAATACTCTTATTTTTGTGGAGTGGAAATGACTCAGGGCAAGGTAAGAAGTGGCAAACTTCAGAGGGTAAGGCTGAGCAAGGAGCTCTCGCCCTCAGGGCTTTGTCAGGGCAATGCCAACCCCTGCAGTACCTGGTCTTCTCAAAGTCTGCATGGAGGCACCTGGCTTGACTCACTCTTGACCCCATCAGGAGACAGACACATTCTTGGAAATATTATCTGAACTTTTGGATCCATCTGGAATCAGTCCCGTGCTCTGGAATTTCCCGCTATGTGAGCCAATGCGCATATTTTTTACCTAAACCTTTCCAGGTTGCGCTTTTTACTCTGTGCATGAATAAAATCTGGCCTATTATGCTTTTGAACCATAGGGGCCCAGGGAAGGGTTTTGAGCAGCAGAGTAGCAGACTTGTGCCTCAACGTCTCTGTGTAGTGAGTTCACATGCAACACCTCAGACATCCTCAAGCAGTACAGGCAATGATATCTTACCACCTCCTGGTGGACACAACTCTCCATACAGTTGTTGATCCTGCTACCAGAACTGACATTTGATTGAACATTCAAAGGATTTTTCTACATCTGATATGTGTCAATCTCTGTGATTCCATACTGGAAATTCTGCAGACACTCCTGTTTTTCTATTGCTTTTCTGCCTTTTCTATGGTCGAGATGCAGGATTGTAGCTCCAGGTCTTGGCCGTTGTGGATTGCATTTGATGCTGTGAAAGAGCCAAACGCTCTGCCCAGTCTTCATTTGGGTGAGGCAGTTGTGGACATGACTCTGACATCTAGAAAATCGCCCAGTGGCACCGTGTAATTATTTAGCATTAGCATGACTAACATTCTCTTCGCTAGCCAGTAATCAAGAATATCTCAAGAAGGGACCAGGGTTTGGAGTAACTGTAGCTTCAAGGGACACACATAGGGCAGTGGACTCTCGTACCCTTGTGGGATGTCAAATGGCCCTTCAGGAACGGGCTGACGACAGGAAAGGGCACTTGGGGCTGATGCTAGGTTGTTATATAGACCCGTTTCTTTTCACAAGGAATTAGAGTTTCAGTTCTAAAGCACTTGGTTTGTGAGAGGCTGCAGTTTGCAGTGGGAACCTTATCTCCATGCTGAATGTTGGCATAAGTGCAGATGTCCTTTGAGTTCTTCCTGACCATCCGTCAGCAAGACTGTGGTATTTTTCTTCTTAGGCAGAGTCTATTGGAAAGATTACACTGTTCTGGAGCCCATAGAGGGACAGTATTACACTTAGGTTTTCACTGAGAATGAGGGACTTGTCTGGCATGTTTCAAATGATTTAATGATTTAACTTTGGGGTTCTGCTGCTATGACTCAGGGTGGTGTGGTAATGAGTCAAACCCTAATTATCATGTAGCTAGGTGAGTAATGCCCCAAAACCAATTCTGTAAGGTTTATTTATTTTTTTAAATCTGCACCTGTGTACTTATCCCAAACACAATATTTCCCCATTTCAGTAGTCCAGAGAAGTGGTGAAGTTCTCTGTAGTCACCAGGTAGAATTTAGGGGTCATTTTCTTTGTCTCTTGGTCATAGGGAATCTCAAAGCTGTGAATAAATGGACAGTATTTAAGCCTCTGTACTATGTACCTCCTGATGGTTTCTATCTTCTTAGATGATTAGTTTTGTTTTGTCTATGTCCTGTTTAAAGGACATAGAATGAAATGGTCTCTGTATGTATAGCATGTGTTTGAATTTGGAATATTTTTTCCCTACAGCAACAGTGAGCACATCATTCTGAGACTATCAGGACATGTTGTCTTCCAACAAGGATCCCTGGTGGCAGAGTGGGCTCCCTGTCTGGCTGCTAACTACAAGGTCAGTAACTCGAAAACACCAGATGCCCTTTGGGAGAGAGAAGAGGTTTTCTACTCTCTTAATGATTTGCAGTCTCAGGGTTGCTATAGAATAGAATTGACTCTACAGCAGTGAGTTTATTTTTGTTTTTGTTTTTGCCTTCCTATTATCAAATTTCAAACACTCCCCCTTCAGTGGTTTCTTAATTTCCAAGAGATGTAAAACAGGCATTTCCCTCCAGGCTGCTTCTACTGATAAGGACCCAGATCATCTCAGGAATTCCAATTTATCTTATCTTCCCAGTAATCCTGCCAGAGAAAAGGTCGGATTTAGAGAAATGAACAGCCAATCATTCCAGTTCATAGAAAAGATGAGCAGGTTTATTTATTTATTTTATTTGAACATTTAACATTATTTCATTTCTGTTGTAGGACTTATCGTCCCATCTGTTTACTTGCATCTCAAGTAACCTTCTCAGTGGGTTTGGGTGTAAGCATTCGAAGACTTGAGTCTATAAGACATTAGAGAAAATCCTTTAAGCCCTGGATGTCTCAAAAGTCAAACAGAAACAGGGGCATTTCCTTGTTGGCATCTGTGAAATAGTTTGTCACATTTCCTTATGGTTTTATTCAAAGGTACCTCTTCTTTAATTCATAGGTCCATATGTTGTATCTACCCTAAAGGAACTCTCTGTAGGAGATGTCCACTTGTCTTAGATCTTTCCATAAAATGGTTAGAACTGGCCCTTCATCTGCTTTTAAGAAGAGTCTTTTTATTCAGAGATATATTTCCAAACACTTTTGCTTTGCCTTCTTTTTAATCACTATAATCTCCCCTAAGAATCCTTTGAAACCCTTTAATGAAGATATAGCAAGATATAATATGCTTAAGGACAACCAATTTATAAGTCCATGTGAAATTTGTGTATCTCTTATCATTAACTTAGATCTTTACCATGGCTTATCTCTTCTTTTTTATTTCACCCCAAATACTTCTTGTGCTAATGGAGTCTATTAGCATTCTAGAAACAGAGAGCCTTAAGGAGTGCTCAGGGCTTGGAAGAAAAGGGCAAGCAAGAGCCAAAGAGTCTAATTTTAGAATTGTCTGCAGCAGTATTTGTTTATGGAAATCTCGAACCATTTCCCCAGGTGATTTGGAAAAGTAGTGTTTACCCCACTTGCCATGCCTCCTTTTGTCTTCCCACTAAATGCTTCCATTGTGTAAATCAGAATTTCAGCCTTTTATTAATCTTTCAAGGAACCTAGCCGGGTGCTCTGGATTACCCTGGGGCTGTGAACCACAAAATCAGCACTTTCAACCCACTGGCCCCTCTGGGAGAGAAAGATGATGCTTTCTGCTTCTGAACGAGGAATCCTGCAGTGTTGGGCTGCAATCCAAATGATCAGCAGTTTGAAACCACCAGCAGCTCCGTGGGTGAAAAACTAGACTTTCTACTCCTAGAAATAGTTTTAGAAACCCACAGTGGGTAGTTATGGGTCAGCATGGATTGGATGGCAGAGAGCTTGTTCTGTTGGGAAGACGTATGGCCTCAGATATCCACAGGGGCAGTTTTTCCCTGTCTTACAAGGTTGTCATGAATTGGAATCAACTCACTGGCAGTGAGTGAATTTGTGTGTGTGTGTGTGTGTGTGTGTGTGTGTGTGTGTGTGTGTGTGTGTGCTGGCAGCTAGAGGGTAGGCAGGAGAGCTCAGACATTCTTTTATTCCTGAAATTAATTAGCAAATACTTGTAAATTTGCTTTCACTTGCTAAGCAGAATAGGACTATTTGGACAATGGTTATCTTTAGAAGTTAATCATCAGCTCTTTCTTTTAGAAATCTCTGGGACACTTTCAGTGAGCAGCCAGTCAAATGCATTTACGACCTCCAATTCCATGGGCATCTTGTTGTCCCTGGATTTGCTCAGAAATTCAAAAGACTGTGCTTGAAATTCAGACAAGGAAAAGGTTTCTAGTCATCTACTGAAGGTCACTGCCACATTGTTGCCCTAGTAACATTCTGTTTGGGGATCCTACACCACACATGGCATCTCTGCTAAGGCTGAAAGCCCCAGGAGGAATGCCAGCCTCCCTATGAGCCTAATGCTGCCACTTCCTCGGAGGCCCTGCAAACTCACTGGGGTGCTTCAAGGGATAGGGCCTAGACTTGTAGGTCCCTCTTTCTCCAGGAGCTCTGTCTTGCTTCATTGGCTTCTTGACTTAGGGGGAAATCTCTCCACATATCACCTGAAATAGAATGGAGAAGTATAGACCAAATCAAAACTAAACTCACTGCCATTGAGCCTACTGCAATTTATAACAACTCTACAGGTCAGAAAAGAACTGTCTCTCTAAGTTTCCCAGATGGTACTTCTTACAGATGGAGAAAGTCCAGTCTTTGTTCTTACAGAGCAGCTCATGACTACAAACGACTGGCCTTGCAGTTAACAGCACAATTAACAAATCTTTAGCACCTCCATGTATCAAAAAATTGATTCCACATAGTACTCCATAAAAGACATGTCTGCTTTGAGTCTCTTTTATAGAGTGGGTTACTAGATTATACCAGAAGGACCACTCCTTATTATAACTAGATTTCATTGACTGGGCTCCCAAATGTTGACTTTTATGCAAATGACAATACTTTTATGCAAATGACAATACAAAATCTGATAAGACTTTTATGCAAATGACAATACAAAATCTGATAACCCTACCCTGATCTTTGACCCCTGGCCTTGAATCCTTGAACACTGATCCTTGAGTCATATAGTTTCACTTCTGAATATAACATCGTTCCTATATTTTCTTTCTTTCTTTAATACTTTTATTGGGGGCTCTTACATCTCTTATCAGAGTCCATACATTCATCCATCAAGCACATTTGCATATATGCCATTATCATTATTTTCAAAGCATTCTCTTTCTACTTGAGCCCCTGTTACCAGTTCCCTATTTCTTATCCCTCTCCTTTCCACCTGCCCTTACAAACCTTTGATAAGTTATATATTATTATCTTCATATCTTACATTGTCCTCTGTCACTCCTCACCTACTTTTCCATTGTTCATAATTCTATTTGTACAAAATTCTATTGCCCTCTTTTTCTCTATATATTTAGATATGTACATGTCTGTATTAAGAACTCGATAAATGTCCTTTGCCTCCTGTTTTTTTTCTCTATTTTCTTTTGCTTTCATCTTGCTCCACCATCATGTTCAGCCTCCATTCAGGTTTCGTAATTCCTTGCTGCTACATTGCCCTTGATTAAGCCCCACTAGGCATCCTACACCCTTCCCTCCATTGATTTTAGTTCATCTGTTATTCCCTTGTGCCTGTGTTGGTACTCACCCCACTCCCTTCTTTTCTTACACTTCCCCTTTTCCCACATGCCCCTGGAACCATTGGTCCCATTCTCTTCATCTCCAAATTCTATATTCCGCTTACCTTATCTTACAATGGCAACAACCACAACAAAAAGGAACTGACAAAAATGGAAAGGTCTATAAATAGTTCAAGGTCTGTTTATTGGCCTTTACAACTGTTTTCCAATTGAGTTTGATGGTCTGTCTCCAACGTCTATTTTGTGTGCTCCCTGGGGATTTCATCATATTGCTCCCTTTAGCTGCTCTGTTGCATGCCTTCTGTGTATTATCTGCTCTGAACAGGAATATCATCTTCAGGGCTTGGTGGACCAAGCCCTTCCATCCCTTTTTCATTTCTTCCTGTGCTCTAATCAGATGCACCCTTCTCCCTAAGCTGTAGCCCCAGTGCTGTCCTCTGAAGTGCACTCTTCTGGGGGTGGTGAGGGTGTGTGTGTCCAACATTGCTCCTAGACTCTATCAAATACAACAGTCCTCTCTCTTGCTTTCTTTTTGAAAGTTAATTTGCATTTTAGAGTTTAGACTTTATCCCAAATAACCATCCGAAAATAAGAAAAAGAAACAGACTCAGAAATATGAAAGATACAAATCATGAAATTATATTTTACCATCAATGTCAATTAACTTCAAATTAATTGAGCTAATTTCAACAAAACATCATATATCTCATTGTTACTGTTAATTTGACTTAGTGGTTTTGCTGTTTCCTATGCATTTAATGTGAGAACTTTATTTGGTTTCGCAACTGGTGAACTGCAAAGCTGAGCATACTACATGAAGAGGCAGAGCTGGTGTGGAGACACTGGGTGGTAGGACAGTGGTGGTTTGATGACAGAGTTCTCACCCTCCATGCAGTTCTCACCTTCCACTACTACCTGCCCCCATCCCCACCCCACTATATCAGTGGAGCCTTGTGTGCTGCAATGATGAGCTCTGATATTTAATGGGCTCTATTGAGTCTCCTAGTTGAGGGAAGACTCAGTAAACAGGCCTGAAGATCAACTTCTATAACCAACCATTGAAAATACTATGGATCACAATTGTCAGATCCACAGTTCATTGTGGGAATAGCACAGAACATGAGGTTGACATGTGTTAGGGACTACTAGATGGCACATCAAAATGACAAACACTGCATACCTTCCATTGGCTCTGTTGTCTTTCTGCTGCAGAGAGAAGAAAAGTGGGTCTATGCTAAAACTGTTGCCCTCTTGACAAGCCGAATTCCCCTTAATGTATTCCACCCAGGCAGGGCTCCAGGGATTCATTTACAAGTGCAATATCTCCTGTGTATTTCTAATTTTTTTGTGGGCATCACTGCCCCCTGGTGGGAGTAGCAGGCCCAACCTTGCTCCTGGAGAGCTGCTGCTGGATATGAACTGCCAACCCTGTGGGCCGCAGTCCTACGCACAACCACTACGCCACTGGGGCTCAGCCCTCTCCTGTGTATTTCTTTATCAAATATAATTAGAGTGGATTGGACCTTTCCAAAATATTCTATTCTGCTTATAAATGTAAAACCCTAAAGCAAACAGACAAAACAAAACAAACAAGCCAAGATAACAAAGTTAAGTTTCAATCCAGAATGTCTTTCCCCAGGCCTGAGTATACCATACTGTCAGAGTCCAAAGATGATCCATGGCCAACAAATATATTTATCATGTCCAGTGACTATATTTATCTAAAGCTTTGATGTTCACTATTGCAATGTTTTTTGTTTGTCTGTGTGTTGTTTTATTATCCCCCCCCCGCCCCCTTAATAATGGGAATGGAAGAGGAGAACTAGGCAGATGTCATCATTGTGTTTTATGTCAACTGAACTTGACCAGGATTCTCAATATTTCAGCAGCTAGGGCCTGGTCATCCTCCAAAATGGTGTGATCAACTCTATGATGAGGTCTCCTTTGGGAAGAAAAGCAGTGATAAGAGGTTGAAAGAAGTTATATTCCTCTCCTGTCATAGCCCTGAACAATTGAAAGGAAATTTCTTTAAGGGTGTGGTCTGCTTTTATTTGAGCAGGTTTGCCGGTCTAAATCCTGTGTCTATTTCATCTACTTTTGATTTTTTCTTAGACTTGACCCAATGTCCTGTCATATTTCTTGCTCACTCTGAAAGCTATCGGCACCTGCCATGTTGTTTGCTACCCTGGATTGATTCAACTCTGAAGCCACAAACCTGATTTGCTAATTTTGAATTCACCCACTTCTGCCTCCTCCAGCCTGGGCTCTTCTTGCTTGGTCTTCCTGCTTCTTGATTCATCCCTTCCAGCAGTTGTGTGAGTCAGGAAAAGCCTCCCGCTTAACATCTGATCCATGATCTTGAACCAGGCTGGACTTGTTCATGCTCATGACATAAATTTCTTTATGTATATGAAGAGATTGTTTAAGCATTTTCTTGCTTCTCTAGAGAATCCAGCCTCACACAACAGAATAAGCACTAGTCCCATTTTATATTATAACTGAAGTTCAGGTGAGTTAAATGCTGTGCCCAATGCGATAGGGATAGAATCAAAACATATTTCCATAAGCCAAATTATGTTTTTGTTCCCCACTCATATTTCTAAAGTCAATGATCTTAGGTTGTCACTCTTAATTTATGGTGATTTCATTGACAACCCCACTTTCCTACTAACTTTGAAATGCCCAGTCATTTAATAAGCTTGTCCAGGGCACACAGAACACCTTTGTGGGATTGTGTTTGAGTAGATAGAGATTTTGGCAAGCAGTGAAGAGTAAAATGTTCTCAGGTGATGATCATCATTGTTGCCACAAAAGGGGGACTTAAAGGGGAGTTGGGTAGGGTGTTAATTCGTGTTTTCTATATGGTAGCCTGAGAGAGAGAGAGAGAGAGAGAGAGAAAGAGAGAGAGAGAGAGAGAAACACTTGGTGTCCAGTTGATTCTGACTCCTAATGCCCCTATATGTATAGCAAGGCTGCAAGTCTTTATGGGAATGAATGGCTCATTTTTTTCTTGCACAAAATGTCTGATGGGTTTGAACCACAAGTGTCTCAGTTAGCCATCGAGCACTTAGCTGACAGCATTAGGGTTCAGTTCCTGCTCAATCTGTTGATGGCAACTAGCATTTGGGAACTTCCAAGTGAAAATGGATTAGAAAGAAAGACCTGGTGATATACTTCTGAAAGTAAGCCAAGAAAAAGCCTATGGATCACAGAAGTCTGATCTCACTATGCGTCTGAAACCAACTCAATGCAGCGACAATGATAATTAGCTATGGGATTATGTCTCCTGTGTGTTTTTCATACCCCAAACTAAAACCACATCCAACAGCATTGATTCCGACTCATTTCAATCCTATAGAATAGAATATAGCTGTTCTCTGGGGTTTCTGAGGCTATACAACTTTAAGGGAGCAGGCAGCTTTGTCTTTCTCCCTCAAAGGCTCTATTGGGGTTTTTGCTTGTGACTTTATAATTCATTGTCTAATATCTAAATTCACTGTACCACCAGGATACCTTCCTTTTTGTACAGCTACTTGAAAATGGCTCTTTTTTTGGTATCTTGAGGTGTGCTCATTTGAAGAGATAAGAGCAGCAGAATCATGGGTTGATACTCATGTTATAAAGCTAACCAGACTACATTTCCTGCATTGCCTCTCATTAAGAGGATGACTGAAAGTAAGTTACTTAATTTCTCTTGACCTCAGTGTTTTCATCTGTAAAACTGAGATAATAAAAATAGAAAACTTGGATGACTGCTTTGAAATGGTTCTGGTAAAGTGCTTAAGAGAATTGCTGCATTTGTTCCGAGCTCAACATGTGTTATCTTGTTATTACCAAAGGCAGACAAATACAGGAAGGACGACCAGACATAGATAAATTAGTGCAGTATTCCCTTTACATTAGAGGTCATGGCAAATCCATGTGTGAGCACACGGAGAGTTCAAATTCCCTTGTCCAGATGGCTGAAAATACTAAGTTCAAGTACCAAATTCTGCATCTTTAATCCCACTTCTGTGTCCCTTTTTTGCTCATGTATTTTTTTGTTTTATAAGGGATCAGTCACAGAGAACCAAGCTGCTCCTAGATTTTAAGGCACATATCCATGTGTGCTTATTGCCTTTCTTTCTTTGAAAAATAAGGGGTGTTTTCTAGACATTTGAGTCAGATCATAAAGTAAAATTCAGATTAAAAAAAATTCTTAAATTTTCCATTCCTAAATTCATCTTCTGTGTAATACTGTCTTTTCCTTTCTAAAAAAAAGATTCAATGGAATATTAATTACTCTGGGTATATATTTTTATTGTTGTTTTAAACAACTTTATTGGTTCATAATATACATCAATAGATGTTTTCTTATATGTTTATGTAAGAGAGTCTCTTCCTATAATGTGTGTCTAGGTGGATAGCTGTGTCAGTCTGGGTAGGCTAGAGGAACAAATTTCAAAGACATGCATATGGATATAAGGAAAGGGTTTATATACAAAAGGAATGTGACACTAAGAAGGCATCCCAATCCAGTGCAGTACAAAGTCATAAGTCCGATATTAACCCATATGCCCGAAATTAGTCTACAAAGTCTCCTTCTGACTCACAAAGTCACAGGTCAGTGGGTGCAGAATTCTGGCACTGGCAGGGGTCTCCACATGGCTCCTCTCTTCCAGGGCTCAGGGTCCATCAACAGCATGCTGCTCCAGCTTCAGAGGTCCGGCTCCATCAGGGCAAGGCTGTGTGATCTCTCTGCCGGCTCCTCCAGCTTCTCGGACGCTGCCCTCTTCTCTTTTCCATGACTCATCACCTCTGAGACTAACTCCCAACAACTGGGGAAGATAGATTCTCATCTTCACGAGGGAAATATCACGAGACTTCCCAGAAATCTCATGAGAAAGCCATGCCCACATAGAGGCCTCATTGGCTACTCAATGGCTATCTCTAGATTAACAGGCTAGACTCCACCCCTACATTTCAATCATAAAATTAACATAAGCACATGACTGCCACAATAGCTGACTGAGACTCTTCTCATATTCAGCCACAGACATATTTGTTATAGTTGTTAGCTGTCCTGGGACTGCTGTGGTTCCTGTTGCAGATCAGATATTTGTGTTATTTAGAGTTTGAGCTGGCTGATTCTTGGAAATAGATTATCAGGACATTTTTTCTTGACTGTCTTAGCCTAGAAGCACCATTAAAACTATTCAGTCTCAGAGCAACATGCACATCTTGACTACAAGACAAATGATGCTTAGCATGTCCCAAACATGGAATTCTATCACTGAGCTATCAATGTCCCAAAGTTCTTACTTCTTGCTCATTTTGCTTCCTCTAGATGGAACAACTCATATGGAGGAATAAAGAAGATGGTAGGGACCATCCAAGCCATTTTCCTCAGACAAGTGGAACTGAGATGACACTTTTAGAATCTATCACACATACCTGTCTAACACACCAGATGAGACCAGAGTATCATAGAAATTGTCTCTCCATATATGCTCTGCTTTCAAACTGACTTCATGTTTGCTTTGGAGAAAATAAGAACAATCCAGAAACTCAGTCACATTGCTTTTCTTTAGAGAGAAAACCCAGTGAGCAGTATGTAGATAGACAACAGACATTTGCTTAGCGCAAGACTTTGATGTAGTAGAAAAAACTGGATTCTCTATGGAGAGAACTTATTGATTTCAAAGAATGTCTACTGCACCAAGTTAACTTTGCTAACAGATTCAAAGAATTCTTTGTGCCCCAGATCTGCCCTAGGCTTTGGACATGGCATCCTGACACAGAGGGGCAAAACCTCTTCCTTTGAAAGCACTATTTATTAGGGGGGACAGACAATACACAGATAGTTTACGAAAATCAGTTTCTCAAGCAAGTAGACCAGTTAGCTAAATGCACCTGGTTTCTAGTAAAGGAGAATGATGAATTGGAACTTTAGCTCAACATATATTTCTACTGCAGCTTTGTGGTGAGGATCATATGGAGTCATCTCTTTAAAACATTCAGTGTGGCTTTAAATTTTTGTATAAATTTTATTGAGCTGCTATTTTATATCAATCAATATGCAAAACACTTGACTAGACGAGAATCCACCCAAGCCTCAGAGGTCCAGTCACCCCATAAATTTGGAAACACCACAAATGCAGCAAATAGTTTTGCCCTGAAGACTGGGTTTCATGGGGACTTAATGCCTTCATTGGAACACAATAAGCAATGCCACTTGGTCCTAAGTGAAAGTTAACTGATGGCATTCTCATTCTTCAAAACCAGTACTCTGTCATGGAGTTGATGCCAGCCCCCAGCAGTTCTATTGGGAAGGCAGGGTAGAACTACCTTTATGAGTTTTCAATGCTGCAACTCTTTATGGGAGTAGAGAGTTTGTCTTTCTTCTGAGGAGAGGCGGGTTTCACCCTGTGGACCTCTCAGATCGCAGTCCAATATGTAGCCACGATCTGCCACAAGCTCTCCTTTTTCATTCTCAGACCACAAAAAAAATGGATTTTTCATTTCTATTTGCAACTCTCTTAAGTGTGCCCAAATCATATTAAACTAAAACAGGTTGGATCTCAATATACAATTACTCTTTGATGTAAAATTCTCTTTAGCATAACAAATAAATGAATATTTAAAAAAATAGCTTGGATATTGAAGTTTCACTTTTAAGGGGAAAAATGGCAACTTCTGCTTCATACTTGAGGACCTGGGAGTTAGAGAAGACTTAAAAATCAATCTAAAGCCAATGCCGAGAAGCTGTTTAAGCTGTTAAGCTCATCTGTTTAAGCCTGTGAAGCTCTTTGAGGATCGGTGAGTCAATGGTAATTAGCTCAGGGGAGAAATGGAGAGGATTTAGAATGTGGTTACAGTTAGAAATTGGCCCACATAAAACCCTGCAACATTGCAATCACAGACACAAACAAGTTTCTACTTCCCTGAATTAGATTAACAGTTGAATCACACAGTCCAGTGTTGTTATAACTCATGCAACATCAACAAAATTTGAACTATGGTACATTGCTGTCAGGAGAGAAGTGTCAGGGAAGGGATTTCAAAACAAGAAACACGATTTGAATGGTATACAATTTTTCCTCTGAAAAACTTCAAACTCACCATCAAATCAATTAATGCACATAGTCATCCTCCTTCGTGGCTCCCTAATCTACCCTCTATTTTCCACAATTTACTTTCTTGTTTCTTTTTTAATTAAGGAAATATGCACACACAGACACACTCTCAAATCTGTACTCATTCCTGTTGAATCCATTGTAATTCATGGTGACCCCTTGGTTGTTAGAGTAGAATCGTGTTCCATATCCTTTTCAATGGCTGATTTTTAGAAGTAGATCTCCAAAACCTTTCTTCTAAGGCATCTCTGGAGGGACTCGAACTATCAACCTTTAGTACACTGGTGAAAGCTTAACCATTTCCACTCCCCAGGGATGGAAAAATGTACATATAAAACTTACACAGATGAAACTTCTCTTTTATGTAATTCTGATACAGATCAAGCTCAGTTCTTCAAAGACATGGAAAAACTAATCATCAGTGTTACATAGAAAGGAAAGAAACCCAGGAAAAACAAAACAGTTGCAAAAAAAAAAAAAGAAAAAGGTAAGAAACCTTTCACACTAAGTCTATAAACCTAGGCATGCCTATCAAAACATCTTGATGTTGGCACAATGATAGACATGTACACCAATGAATTAGAACTGAGAACCCAGAAATGCAGCCAATACCTAAAGATACTTGATGTTGGATAAATGACAAAAACACAGTAAATGGAGTAGGGAAGAACCTTCTCAAATGGTCTTGGAACAATCAGATCGTTACCAGCAAAAGAATGAAACAAGACCCATACCTCAGACCATGTACAAAAATGAATTCAAGATGAATTAATGACCTAGCTATAAACACTAGAGCCATAAAAGGTCACCAATGAAAAAATAGGGACAAACTTAGGGCCCTAATACAAGACATAACTACACTATTGAATGTAATGAACTCTGCCTTTAAAAGAGACTGTGACCTTCTAAAAATATGACATTTATGCACATCCAAATACATGATAAAAAGAGGTAAAGAGAATTCACAGAGTGAAAAAAATATTTAGCAATGATAAATCACATAAAGAGTTAATTTAAAAATCTATAGAAACCAGCTCCCCTTGCTTTCTGCCCATGCCTGCCCGAGGCCATGCTCTCGGTCAGCATCCACCATGGACCCCCAGCAGGTCCAGGTCTCTCCCATGAAGGCTCTGAGCCTGGCAAACAAGGGACACATGCTCCCGCCCCTCAGCAATGCCTTTGTTCTGGCCAGCAAGGCGGCGAGGAAGATCTTCAAGGAGCTGGAGAGCCCGAAAGCCCCAGTCTCCAGCGTGGAGGATGAGCCCTTGCGTAAAGAGAACCCCCGCCACTTTGTCATCTTCCCTATCGAGTACCATGACATTTGGCAGATGTATAAGAAAGCTGAGGCTGCCTTTTGGACGGCCAAGGAGGTGGATCTTTCTAAAGACATTCAGCACTGGGAAGCCCTGAAGCCTGAGGAGAGATACTTCATCTGACTTTCTTTGTAGTCAATGACAGCATAGTGAATGAGAACCTGGTGGAGCGATTTAGCCAAGAAGTTCAGATTACGAGGCCTGCTGTTCCTATGGCTTCCAAATTGCTATGGAAAACATACATTCTGAAATGTTTAGTCTCCTGATTGACACTTACATTAAAGATTCCAAGGAGAGGAAATGTCTCAATGCCATTGAGACAATGCCTTGTGTGAAGAAGAAGGCAGACTGGGCTTTGCATTGGATTGGAGATGAAGAAGCTGACTATAGAGAGAAAGTTGTAGCCTTTGCAACAGTGGAAGGAACCTTCTTCTCTGGTTAATTTGCATCATCTTGTAGCTCAAGAAATGAGGACTAATGCCTGGCCTCACATTTACAATGAACTTATTAGCATAGATGAGGGTTTGCACTGTGACTTTGCCTGCTTCATGTTCAAACACCTGCTGCACAAACCTTCAGAGCAGAGAGTACAGGAAATCATTGTGAATGCAGTCAGGATAGAACAGGAGTTCCCTACGGAGGCCCTGCCCATGAAGCTGATTGGGATGAATTGCACTCTGATGCCACAGTACATTGAATTTGTGGCAGACAGGCTAATGCTGAAATTTGGTTTTAACAAGATGTTCAAAGTAGAAAACCCATTTGACTTTATGGAAAACATTTCCCTGGAAGGAAAAACTAACTTCTTTGAGAAGACAGTAGGTGAGTATCAGAGGATGGGGGATGATGTCAAGCCCAACAGAAGATTCGTGTACCTTGGATGCCAACTTCTAAATGAACTCTGAAGATGTGCTGAGGTCTCATTAGTTTTCCCCTTCCCATCCCAAAAGGTCAGCCACTCTGACTATATCACCCAGCGAAACATGAATTGACTCCACCCACCCAAGTAGAACCACTTTATCTTTGATGTCTTAGGAACGTAGCTACCTCAAAACCAGCCCTGCTTCTTAACAGTGCAAGTGGTGTCACCTAAAGCGACAGGAAGTTAGGACAAAGGCTCCTGGGGTCCTGTGAGTTCATGTCTGGGTTTTTCCAGCTAGGCAGCTGCAGCCCACTTCCCAGGCACTAACACCCCCAGCAGCAAGCTTGGCTCTAGAGGAGGAAACCCCCTGCCCCTCAAGCTAAGTTTCCTTTGGTTCAGCAGAATTCAGCCAGCCAGTCCAAGGATGTCAGATGCCCCTGCTGCCCGCAAAGCAGATTTTTGAAGTTTACTTAGTTGACTCATTATAAAACTGGCACATTACCTGCAAATAGATAGCCTACTGTCAAGGTTGAAGCCTGGGTTAGCCTAGCTTTGTTAGTTTCCACATCAAAGACGTACAAAGCATCCTGTTTACCACTACAAGGGCGTCAGTGTAAAATTCACTACATGACTTAAAGGGGTTAAACCTGCATGCACAAGACATGTTATTTTTAAATCTGGCTTCCATGGATTTGAGTATCTTGCTAACAATTCTGTTGTCGATGCTTGTTTTAGCCACCAGGTGCCTCATACAGGTTAAGTGGTGTTTTTTATTCTATGGCCTAATCACGCATGCCAAGTTGTAGTTTAGTGCCCTGTGGAGGTCATGTGCTTATGTTAGTTTCATGATTGAGATGTAGGGGTGGAGTCTAGCCTGTTGATCTGGAGATAGCCATTGAGTAGCCAATGAGACCTCCGTGTGTGCGTGACTTTCTCTGGAGGCTTCTGGGAAATCTCACGCTATTTCTCTTGTGGAGATGAGAAGCTATTTCCCCATTTGTTGCGAGTTAGTCTCAGAGACAATGAACTACGGAAAAGACAAGATGGCAGCATCCGAGGAGCTGAAAGAGACAGAGGAGAAGTCACATGGCCTTACCCTGATGAACCAGACCTCTGAAGCTGGAGAAGCCATGTGGAGACCCTGCCAGCACTGAGTTGCTTCTGCCACCACTGGATGCTGTTGATGGACCCTGAGCCCTGGAAGCGAGGAGCCATGGGGAGATCCCTGCTGGTGCTGGGACTCTGCACCCACTGACCTGTGACTTCGTGAGTCAGAGGGAGACTTTATAGACTGATATTGGGCATATGGGATAGTATCGGACTTATGACTTTGAACTGGACTGGGTTGGGATGCTTTCTTAATGTCCTATTCCTCTTGTTTATAAACCAAACCCCTATATCCATATGCATGTCTATGAAATTTGTTTCTCTAGTTTACCTGGACTAACAGTGTCCTATGGAGGGAGGTCCAAGAAACTTCGACTCTAACTCCTTAGGAGTTGAGGTGTGTGCTGGGTCTGAGAGATTTGAAGAGCAATTCATCCCAATTGCATACCCCACTCTCCCAACTGCTAGGATAGGATCTAAGGTAATTTTGTAAACTGCTTTTCAAATCGATCTTTACTAAAAATAATCCTTTAGGTCTCTCAGGCTAGTACTGAAAGAGACTCTCCTAGAAGTTGAGGTTTTCTGTACATAGCTACTATTGACATTGGTTCTACTTATTTCAATAAGATGGACAGGTCTTTTTGAAACTTGGTGGTTTCTCTTTTTTTTTTTTTTCTGGGAGCCTTATTAGGTGATCTCCAGTTATTACTTTGAAACCTGAGACTTGGTATTAGCTTGAAGTCCATCTTTGATTAGATGCATTTCTAATGTTTAGCTAAATCTGAAGGCTGCCCCTTCCAGCTTCGTTTCAGAAGCACAGACAAAGCACCTAAGCAGGATTCCTATTGGAGTGGCCTGTCTCTGCCCTTCCCCAGAATGGAGTGGTTAGGGCCGGCCTGGAGGAGGACCCCTGATGGAAAGCAATCAGCATTTTTAGCATTTGGACCACTGGCCTGTTATAATCACTTTCTTTAGGATTTATTGTATAAATAAACACTTAGTTCCTGTAATGTGGGATTCTTTTCTATCTAAATTATTGTTTTCTGAAGATGGTGGCCCATCATGCTTGTGCCATACTAAAATAAATATAAAACACTTGCAGTGTCATGTCCAGGGATAGCTTAGAATCAGATTCTAGGTTTCCACCTCTTGTATTTGAGTCCATACCCTGCCTTAAAGAGCAGTTTCCTGGGAAACATCGCAGTGTTGTGTTATTAAAATAAAATTGTATCAGTTCGAAAAATCTATAGAAACCCATCGTTTTTTAATAAGAATAATAAATATTCCAGTAAAAAATAGACACAAGCCAGGAATGCCATCGAAAGATGGCATCCATATGAATAAATGTTCTTATTCATTAACCATAGAGAAACACAAAATAAAATGACAATGAAATATGACTTCACACCAACACTACTAACAAAAATTTTAAAAATGAAAACTAATAAGTAGTGGAGAGGATGTGGAGAGATTTGAACTCTCACATTTGACTGCTGGGATTGTAGAATATGGAAGACAGTATGGCACTCCTTCACATAAATGCCTTACGATTTAACAATCTCTATACTTGCTATCTGCCCTAAGAAATAAAGAACAAAACACAAACCGACATGAGCACATGCTTATTGCAGCAATTTTTATAATAGCAAAAAGATGGAAACAATGAAAAACAATTATAGAGGAATGGATAAACAAAATCTGACACATTCATACAGTGCAGTATCATGATTGTTGGTATGTTTGAGCCCATGGTTACAGCCACTCTGTCAATCAATCTTCTTGAGGGTCTTCCTCTTTTCCATTGTTCCTCTACTTAACTAAGCATGATATCCATTTTCAGACAGTGACTCTCCCTGCCCCCGAAAAACATGTCGAAAGCATATGAGATGGATTCTTGCCACCCTTGCTTCCAAGGATGTGCTTCTTCCAAAACAGATTTGCTAGTTCTTTTGAAAATTCATGAAACTTTCCACATTTTTTGTCACCACCACAATTCAAAGACATCTTTATTGTACTTGATGTTTTTTGGGCACAATGGCCTTCATAGCGTTTCTTGAATAGTAACTCTGCTCGCTAATATTCATGCTCTGATTCTGGTCTTCACAGCTACCCCAAGAGTTGACCTTGTTGCTATTGTTATTCTCTGCCAGAGTTAGCTTCCAACTCACCCTGATCCCAGGTGCAACCAATTCAGAGTATTGGGATCCATGTGGTTTTCAAAGACTGGTTTAAAAGTCTTTCTTTGTTTTAGTTGCTAACCCCAATTTATTTTCAGTTAAACCAAGGTTATCATGCAAATGTTCATGATGCAAGCCAACATACACATACAAGCACAATAGCTGCATTCTATGAATGACCTATAAACTTGCAAATCAAAAGCTCAATGGGAAAGAACTTCTGTGAGTGTGATCTTACAAAATAGACTAAAATGTTCTCAGAATTGATGGCTACTCATTAGAAAGAAAGTCAGTGTGCAGCATTTCCCAAACCCCATCACTTCTTGCTGTTATTTCCCTGAAATCTTTCAGCCCTTCCAACTTTTCGCTGAAATTATCGATATTGACACAAAGATTTGGAGGCTGCACATCCTACTGGAGCCCATAGCTTCACTCTTTGAGGATTTGTGGGAGCTTGATAAGCAACTCCTCAATGGATCTCATGGGACTTACCACACTGTTTTGTTTTGATTTTGTGAAATGAACTAATACATGCATTCTTTGTTTCCACATTTTTTTTATTTCATTATTTTCCTGATTTATTTATTGTACTTTTATTTCTTTTATTTTTAAATGGGGGCTCATACAATTTTCATCACAATCTATAATATATCCATTGTGTCAATGACATTTGTACATTTGTTGCCATCATCATTCTCAAAATATTTGCTTTCCACGTGAGTCCTTGGTATCAGCTTCTCATTTTCCCCTCCCTCCCCACTCCCCCATGAACCCTTGATAATTTATAAATTATATAATTTTTTCATATTTTACACTAATGTCTCCCTTCACCCACTTTTCTGTTGTTCATCCCACAGGGAGGAGGTTATATATAGGACCTTGTAATTGATTCCCCCTTTCTACCTCATCCTCTCAGTATTGCCACTTTCAACACTAGTCCTGAAGGGATCATCTGTCCAATTCCCTCTATTTCCAGTTCCTATCAGTACCAGTGTACATGTTCTGGTCTAGCCAGATTTGTAAGGTAGAATTGGGATGATGATAGTTGGGGGCAGGGGGAGAAGGCATTTAAGAACTAGAGCAAAGTTGTATGTTTCATCATTGCTATACTGCACTCTGACTGGCTTGTCTCTTCCCCACAACTCTTCCATAAGGAGATGTCCAGTTACCTACAGAAGGTCTTTGGGTCCTCAATCTGTACTCCTCCTCATCCACAATGATATAATTTTTCATTCTTTGATGCCTGATACCTGATCCCTTCAACACCTCATGATCATACAGATTGTGCGCTTCTTCCACTGGACATTTTTGCTTCTGAACTACATGGTCACTTGTTTATCTTCAAGCCTTTAAGACTCCAGATGCTATATCTTTTGATAGCCAGGCTACATCAACTTTCTTCACCACATTTGCTTATGCACTCATTTGTTTTCAACTATCATGTCGGGAAGGTAAGCATTATGGAATGTCAGTTTAATAGAACAAAGTATTCTTGCATTGAGGGAGTATTTGAGTGGAGGCCCAATTTCCATCTGCTACCTTAATACTAAACCTATAAATATATGTGCATAGATATATTTCTCCATCCTCATATGTAAATATATTTACATATTCACATACCTTTATTTAGGCTTCTATAATTGCCCTTTGCCTCCTTGTTCTTTCCTCTACTTCCTTTTACTTTCTTCTTGTCCCACTATCATGCTCAGCCTTTATTCAGGTTTCACTAATTCCTCTCCGTTACATTACCCTTGATTTGCCATGCACTCTTTTTAAAAATTCACATTCTTTGAATTTTTCCCCCCAAAATAGCAAAGTTTATGATAGAGATGAAGGGAGTGAGGAAGGAATAGAGATGAAGCACCCATGCATTTGAAGCTTTGTATCTAGAAAACGAATCAATGCATTTGAATTGTGGTGCTGGAGAAGAATATTGAAAAGTTCCAGGGACCACTAAAAAGACAAACAAATCTATCTCGGAAGAAGTATGGCCTTAGTTCTCCATAGAGACAAGGATGGCAAGACATCACCAGGAAAGACCAGTTGCTAGAGAAAGACATCATACTTGGTAAAGTGGAGAGATAGTGAAAAAGAGGAAGGCCCTTAAAAAGATGAATTTACCTCCTAATTACAAAGATAAGCTTAAATATGGGAACAATTGTGAAGATGGCCCAAGACTGTGCAGTGTGTTGTGTTTTCCATAGGGTCCCTATGGATTGGAACCAACTCAATAATACCTAACACACACTCACACACACACATATATATTTATATCTCTAGCAAAAGCATTTGTTTGGCCTTTTATTGTCACTACATGGTGATAGATTGAAATCAAAGGCTTGAGAAAGCTTACTGGAACTATTATTTTAAAGTTAATTTTAAATTTATGAGAAGATCTATAACTTTAAAGGAAGGCTGAGAAATGACTCTGGAACAAAGAAGGAATTCCAGAGGGAAGAGAGCCTTTTGATATTCTACTCATTTCATTAAAAACTCTTTTACCTAAATCTTAGTTAAGTGATTTCAGAATTTCATTCTTTCCTCAACCTCTCTTGCATCCTCTTTGTCTGTTTGATAATCTAAATGATGGTTTCCAGCATTATCTTTGAAAAGTGCTTTATTCAGTGAAGGCTGAGTTGAATCAGAGGTATAAATGAAAAACAGACAGTGTATGATGTGAGAGTTGGCTTCACAAACAAGGAAACATCTGGAAGATTTTGGGAATAATTTTGCTTCTTCAGCTGGGGATTTGTTTGCCCTTTGCTCCTGGTCTGCTCCCAAATTTTCACATATGAAAAAAATTTTTTTACAAAATCCATTATTTCCAACCTTGTTGAATCATGATAATCACTTAGGAGTAAAGATAGTCAAGATCTCCAGGAGGCAGTTTGTCCAGGCAAGTCTCTGGGATATCTGTGTTTTCCAAGAGGACCTGAATGATAGTACTTATTAGATCAATTTAGGGCTCACTGGTCTAAGACATGAACTCTTGTGGCATGGTATAAAGACAACTTCATCCATGATTCAACAGCACAATCCCTCCATATGTTTACATGTATAAAGCATGCACAGCACCAAAGGTGAGCATAAGCAACTTAGATCTTTCCTGATGTGCCAACACTCCACAGCGCTAGTATCCACCAAGGAAATCTAATACCTATTTTCTGGTATACTTAATTAGATTTTAAATCAGAAGGTGAAAAGGGATAACTGAAAGCATTCCGCGAAACATTGATAAACCATTACCATCTCTGCCAGCTCAAGGCACGATGGTCAAGTATTCACAAAGGACTCTAACCGTATTCTCTCTGTGTGTCCATGTCTCTCTGTTTCTGTCTCTCTCTATAAGGCTCAAAGTGGCCTCACGACCTCTTAAGGGCTTGAACAGAACACTTAGACCCTAGACATCACCTGTTCTCCTTTCCCTCTAAGGTTTTTTGGCAGTCACTAATATGGCGTCAATTTCAGGAATGGGAGTGTAGGGATAGAGTCCAAGCTGTCAGTGTGGAGATAGCAAATGAGACCCTGTATGGGCATGACTTTCTCCTAAGAATTCTGGGAAATCTGGCTGTATTTCCCTTCGGAGGTGAGAGAATCATGATCCAGTCCCTTGGAGACGCTCTACTGATAAGACACAAGGTGACTCTCTGAGAGTCTTTGCAGCATGCTGATAGATCCTGAACCTGGAGACTGGAGGAGCCATGTGGAGACTCCTGCCAGTGCTGGAATGCTTGAGAAGTCACAAAGAGGCTCCTGACAGCAAAGAGATGCTGCTACCATCACTGTATACACAAGACTCTGCACTCACTGGCCTGTGATTGTCCTGGTGTCATTGCATGTGTCTCGTGAAGCTGAAGAAGACTTTATTGACTGGTATCAGAAATATGGGCTAATATCACACTTGTGGGGTTGGACTGGAGTGGACTGGGATGCTTTCTCAATGTTCCATTCCTCTTGTATATCAACCTCTCCCTTATATACTTTTGCATGTGTATAAATTTGTTTCTCTAGTCCACCCAGACTAACATAGACTTCATCTTTATTTCATTTCAGACAATATCCTCACTCAATAGTCTCCGTCTTCCCCAAATGACAAACTTAAAAGAGATGTTGCCACTCTGACTCATCACCAGGAGTGTAGGTCAGACTAGAACTGTGCTTCATAAGGTTTTCAAGGTTGACTTTTCTAAAGTAGACTTCCAGGTCTCCCAAGGTGCCTCTTGATGAACTCATGCATCCAACAATTTAGATAGCCCCTAAGCACCACCCCAGAGGTTCCTGAATCAACTCTAAATCCATCAAGACACCACTTTTGAACTTCAGATCCTTACATTTGAAAATGATCTGCTTTTCCACCAGAATATCTCTAAGTTGTGTGTGTGTGTGTGTGTGTGTGATATGAGTCAGAATCAACTCGATGGCCGTGGGTTTGATTTTGTTGGCATCCTTGACAAGTGCTTGACAACACATACTCTCTCATGTTGTATCTATCTGCACATGCTTAATGCAGAAACTGAGTATTGTATTATTATTACTATTATTCTCCAATACTTGTGTATTTTCTTCAAATCCCATCATTTATCAAGTCCTCGCAACTGTTTATCAAAGACAGGTATTTTTTCACCACTGCAGCAGTTAGTTTAGTTCAGTAACTGTAGTTCAGTAACAGCAATGAATACTATCATTATTCATAGAAGATTCATACCAAATTGTCCCTTGATTTCTTCCTTTTACAAAACAACCAAACAGGCAAACCTTGCTTTAGTCTCTGGCTTCCATACCACAATGCATGGCAAAGCCATTGATTGTAGTACCTCATTGTAAAATGGAAAAAGAACGTGCAACATTCTTGTCTCTTCTCTTTTTCTGTCCACCCACATCTCACCATCAGCAATCTCTCTGAGGCCAATGCTCCATGTCTTTTCCCTTCTTGCTACAATACTCTGACTTACACTGTCCCGCCTCTCCAAAACTACAGTGATGCCTCTGTTTTGTTCTATTCTAAGTCTTGCCACCACTGAGTGACCATTTGCCATAAATGACATTTCTGAAGTGGAAATCATCAAATCACACTCTCCTGCTTACATTGCTCTGATTTCTTTCTACTGCACTCTGATGAAACAGAGTCAAATCTCATCCCAATGGTGTGTTTCCTGAACCCTACATTTTCTGTTTGTGGCTCCCTCTCGAATCGCATATCTTAGCCTTGCTTCTGCCGCCCCCTTCTTTCTGCTGCAACCCAAGGGTCTTTTTACAGAGTAATATTTCCTTTATCTGTAATGCTCTTCACTGGGTTTGACTCCTCTAGGAATTGAGTCCACCCCTGACCCTCAAGTCCTCACACAGGACGCTGGTTATGGAGGGTCTCTCCACTTGGTATTCAGTACCAGGAGGGCAGCAGAGTATAGCAGCCACTGCTGGTGATATTAAGATGACCTGGTGGTGTTCTGAACTAAGTATTGGGCTACTAAATGGCACAGTTGGCTGCTCCAATGCACCGGCTGCTCTGTGGCAGAATGATTTACAGTCCTAGAACTCCAACATAAGGTCAGCATAAGTCAAAATTGGCTAGATGGCAGTGAGTTTGGGCATACATCAGGGAAAAGTCAATGAAAGTAAATTTGATAGATAAGAGCTGATATTTAAGTACCACAGCCATTTGCCCCTGGGTATGAAGACTGAGAATTCTAATATGCATTTGTTCCTGAAGTTGCTATAGACATTACATTGTCGTTTGTCCAGAGAGATAACTTTCTGGATAATAATCCCTTCGCAGGCTTCTTGTCCTTCACTGTCTGACTCCCACACACTATTCTCCAGGTCATTTGGAGTCATTTTCCAAATAGGCTTGCCATTCACATTTTATCTCTTAGTTTGCTCCTGAGAAAATTCAAACTAAATCATGGAGCATCAAATCAAAATGATGTGAGAGATTAAAATGGGTTTCCCCTATAATTAAAAAAAAGTTTTGAATTTTGAACAATCAAAGGAGGTTTTCTATTATAATCTTGGTAATATACAATATATTAATGTGATCTTTATTGAAGGTTCATTTCTAATTCCATCATTATAATTATATTAGATCACTAATAAAATGAAGTTTTTAAGTTGGAGACGTATTTTTTTTATTTCAAGCACAATGATATATCTTGAAGAAAACAACCTACACTATCGTTAAGGGAGTGGATAAATCCTAAAAAGAATGTAGACAAGTTCTTGAAAATTCTTTTTTTTCCTTAAAGTATAAATAAAAGAACAATTTCAATTTGTGCTAAGGAACGAAGTTCAAGCACATATAGTAAACGTTTGGGTAAAGGTGAGGAGTGACTTTTTTTCTCATGAAATCTACAAGAAAATTGCTTGTTTTTTAGTTCTCAAGAATTTTTAAATTTAAAGTGCAAAATGTCTTGTTATATAGCATTACGTGTATGATAATCAAGAACATCTTGCTCTTGGTATTACTGCTTTCTGCAAAAGTGCTTCATCTTCTTACAATCTGCTTTCTTGTATTTGACAGAATTTTTGAGGTCATAAACTATAGAAAAGTACTTCCAAAACAGGAAAATTCTGCAACTGAGGTAAGATAATTACATAATCTAGAAGGGTCATTGACAGTTTAGGTGTTCCATAAAAGTACATTAAAATGTGAAGAATGTTGGGCTAGAGATACAATTTTGACTTCTCAAAAAAATGTAGATATTGTGGTCTACTTGCAATTGCCTTATCAATGGCTACAAATGCCGTCATGGGTCCCTGGGGTCATCGTGGGGCGGGGGTCAGCATTGAAAACCACCAGCAGCTCTGAGGGAGAAAGGCTAGGCTTTCAACGCCTGAAACTCACAGGTGGTCACTAAGAGTGGGCATCAACTTGAGGGCAATGGGAGTGAAGTGTAGATGCAGCATACATAGACACGGGCTTTCCAGGGTAATCTGACAAGAGGTTGGACTGCTTGAAAACAGGACACAACTATGTTTTAGATAATGTAACCAGATGTTTATTCAAACTACAGACAGGTCTCATCACTCCACTTTCTGGTCTCTTTGCTTTCCAGTTAATCTGTGCTTTTATTCTGGTTGTCTCTCTCATTGGAAGTGGACTCTCACTCTTGATTTATGGTTCATGATTAACTGTCTAAGGTTTATTGACACAGTCTTCAGTCTAAATGTCGATGCTGCCCACACACTCTGATGTATAATTTATTTTGAAACAAGGTTTTCAATGAACCAATACTCTTCTCATAAACTGCAGAGCCATGATTTATGATGCTAAGGCCCCACTTTATATGTAAATGTAAATATTTATATTCCAACTGTTCGGTTTTGAGCAATGCATATTGGTAGACTCACCGATTCTGATTTAAGGTTATAAGCACAAACCTTGCAAAGTGAATAAAGTTATTAACATTACAAAATAATCTCTCCTTACTTCTAAAAGTCAATGGCCATTGGGCATTCCAGGCTGAGTTTTGGTACTACACAGGTTTTCAATACATGACTGTTTGGAGACCAATTTTAGATTCTCAGTGAGGAACCCATCTGTCTGTTTGTCATACTGTAGTGGCTTGAATGTTGCTGTGACTCTGGAAGCTAAGCTACAGGTATTTTAAATATGAGCAGGGACACTAAGGGACTTGGCAGTATAATGAGTTACACATTGGGTAGCTAACTGCAAGGCCAGCAGTTACAAAACACCAGCTTCTCTTTCAGAGAAAGAAGTGACTTTCCATCCTGTAAAGATTTACAGTTTCATAAAGCCATAGAAGCAGTTCTACTCTGTCCTATGGAGTCACTTAGGAGTCAGAATCAACAAGATGGCAGTGAGTGGTTGAGCAGGGTCACCCACGGTGGACAAGTCTGAGTGGAGTTTAGAAGACTGAAAGAGATTAAGAAGAAAAGCCTAGCTATCTGCTTCCAAAAGGTAGCCAAGAAAATCTGATAAATTAAAAACCGAATATTGCCCAGTATTGTGTGGGACATCATTAGGAAAGACCAATCACTTTAAAAGAGAAAGTCTGGTAAAAAGAGCTTAATAAGTAGGATGCAAGAAGCTCTCAATGAGATGTGTTGACACATCGCTGCAATGGTAGACATGCCATTGTTCATGAAGATGGTGCAGGGTCGGGTCATAGTGTGCTTGTTGTGCACGGAATAGCTATGATTTGAAGTCAACGCAACACCAACTGACCACAGCAGCAGGGAAGCTCTTCAAACTTTGTTGATGCTGACTGGGACTTTTCCTCAGCACATAGACCAAATATACCAGGACCCCCAACAGCTTTCTGGCAGGACGAAGGAGCTTGGATGGCTAAACCTTTTCACTGGAATCAAAAGAATTTTTCTATCAGCATGGCACCATTATATAATACAGTAATATGAGTGCAATTCCAAAATAATGCAACTAAAATTTCAGTTCACACATGCATAGGCTTATTTCAAGCAAAACGAACTTAAAAACATCTCTGCCATCAGTGGATGACTTTAGACAAGTTCTCTGAGTTTCATACTTTCTTAGTCTTATTAGCCTGCCTTCAATATAATATTCAAAACAAACAAACAATACACACCACAAAAAACAAAAAAACAAAACAGTGCTTTACAAGGGTATCTGCTAGGCCAGTTAGATCCAAGGCAGAGAGATCAGCTCAGAAGGACATGGCAACTGTTATTTTGGAATTCCAAAGGGTAAACTTGGTAGATTTTATTAAAGACAAAGAATGATCTGGGGGTTATTATGAAGAATTTCAAGAAAATTGGAAACTGCATTCATGAGTAAAAGGGCAGGAAATTTGCACTGAGAACATTTTCCCATCACAACCACAAATTCTTTGAGAAGGGCAAAGACAGTCCTACAGTAATTTTATTAGGAAGCTTTACACAGTATCCCACACAGCCCTAATCATATTCTTTAAGACTTCTTCCCCACCATCACTCCTGAACTTAAAGAACATTTAGAAGAAGCAACATGTGTGCCCCTCAGAAATGATTTAATGTCGGGAGAGGGATGTGTCAAGATTATAATTCCTAGTCATATATATTCAATCTGTATGCTGGGCAAATAATCCCAGAAAATGAATTATATGAGGAAGAATGTAGTACCAGGATTGCAGGAAGGCTGATAAAAAACTTGCAATATGCAGATGACACAGCCAAGCTTCTTGAAAGTAAAGAGAATGGGAAGCACTTACTTCCTTCAAGAAGATCAAAGGTTTCAGACTTCGGAATGGATTACAGCTCAAGATGAAGAAAACCAAAATCTCTGCAAATGAATCAATAGGTCACAAAACCGGTGAAGGCAGAAAAGATGGAAGTGGTCACAGATTTCATCCTGCTTGGAGCCACCATTAATGCTCATGGAAACAGAAGCCAGGAAATCAAATGGCACACTGTATTGGGTAAATCTGCTACAGGAGGTCTCTTTAAAGTATCAAAGAACAAGGAGTTGCTTTGAGAACTTAGGTGCACCTGACCCTCGTCTCTGTATTTTCATTTGTCTTGTATGCATGTGAGTGTTGAATTCATAAGAAAAATTAAGAAAATTTTATATTTGAATTATGGTGCTAGTGCAGAATATTGAAAGTGCCAAAAGAATAAGCAAATCTGTCTTGGAAAAAGTTTGATCAGAATGCTTCTTGGCAGTATGAAAAGAGGGGGGAGGTTATTTAATGTAAATATGTTATCAGGAGAAACTAGTCCCTGGAAAAGAATATTATGTTTAGTAAAGAATAGCAGCAAAAGATAGGATGTCTCTTGGTGAGATGACTTGACAATTGCTGTAATAAGGGATACAAACATAACAATTGTGTTTTTTCTATTCTACATGGTTCAATATGCATCAGAACTACTTAATGACACTTACCAGTGCTGTGGATTAAGAGTTGGGCTGCTAACTTCAGGTTCAGCAGTTTGAAACCTCCACTAGCACCCTACCACCCCATTCTGTGGCAGTAAGATAAGACTTTCTACTCTGATAAGGAGATATAACTTGGAAACCAACCCGAGGAAATTCGACCCTGTCTACCTTGTAGGACAGCATCACCATGAGTCAGAGTTGACTCGATGGCAGTGAGTTTTAGGTGCTGGTTTGTTTGTTTTTCGGTGGGGTGGGTGGGTGGGGGGGATTGAACAACCAAGATGTATAAACTACCATTTTGATGTGATGTAAATTAAAGATCATAGAATTCTTCAGAAAGTAAATAAAGAGATGTTAACACTACCTTCAAAGTTATATAGACCTGGATAGAATATGCCAAGGAATAATAACTTCACATTTTGATATTTTTGTCTATAAAGATTTGTATTAGCCCAATGGACTCATGAACCCTCTCTATAAAAATTTTTATTAGTCTAATGGACTGATGGACCCTGAAAACATCAGCCTCCACAACCCTAACACCAGAAGAATTAGATGATGCTCAATGACTGCTACCTATCACTCTGCAAAAGACAACATTAGAAGGTCTTGGATTGAGTGGGAGAATAATGTGGGAAAAAATTCAAAATCATAAAAGAGACTGGCTAGGCAGCAATGGGATCCCAAATTATCACCTTTACCCCCCAGGTCTGGGACTAACTTCCCTCTGCATTAAGGTGATTGTGTGCCAAGACCAACAGGGCAGCATTTACCCGAGGACATGACTCGGAGGGTTAGCAGAGCAAAACACATGGGATGGGAAGGACCTGGAGGAGAGGGCTAATCAATGGTCCAGAGGGCAGTGGTGAGGGCAACCAGAATGTGTGTGAATTACTGAATGTCAAAGTATGATCTGCTCTGTAAACCTCCACCTAATTCATGATAAAACATTTTTAAATGAATAAAATAAAATTTTCTGTGGATCACAGAATCTGTAGCAAATCTTTGGACTTCCCCTCTTATTAAAATTCTTTAAATTATTATGATTTGATAAGACAACAAAGGGCATTGTAATTAGACAGACGTGGCTTTAATAGCCTAATTAATCAAGTCAATGACAGTGGGCCTAAACATGCCAGCATCATGGAGATGGTGTAAAATGTGGCAACATTTTGTTTTGTTACACTTAGGGTCACTATGAATCATAGCTAACCAACAACCACCAGATAATAGAAAAAGAACAATATTCCTTTGTAACCAACCTCTTTGAGTTTCCTTTCCTTTATTGGTAAAATGGAAATAATAGTTGCTGCCTTGTGAGTCTTACATGAGATGCTACCTATAGACTGCCTAATTCAGCATCTGCCAGACCAATTCTCAAACAAATCCCAATGGAGCAGAGTGATGAAGTCACCCTATTGATTTAAAGAAAACAATTCTTTTCCATGCTTCCTTTCAGCTTGCTTACTGCCTGACCTCAATATATATGATGTGTACTTTCTCCCCTAGAAATTCAAAGACCATTCAAATCTTCGGACTGTTCTTACTAAAACAGCCATTTTTTTGAGAAAGAAAGAAAAATTAATCACTGATTGCTAATGTGAGCATGTATGCTCAGGACAAGAGGAAGACACCTGAAGGATGGAGGTACATTGAAAGGTTAGAATTCTTTCATCAAATGTTTTGTGTGATTCATTTTTATGCTAGTACAGTAGGGCATCATGCACAGAATTTATATGTGTATATATATATTATATATATATGTATGTATTCTCCCAGAGAGGCACTGCACCAGCAGTGCATGCACAAAGTTTGATAGCCATTATTCTAAAGAAGTTTGTAAACTTCGGTCCTTGGACCAAATCTTGTTCATCACTTAGTTTTAAAAATAACATTTTATTGGAATACAGCTACTCACCTTTGTTTACATATTTTCAATACATTTTTGTGCAACAATACCAGAGTTGAGAAGGTTCAACAGGATTAAATGGCTTGCGAAAGCTAAAATATTTACTTGAGAGAAAAAAAGTCTGCCAATCCGTGCCTTTGGAGATTTTTATGGGAATAAGAATAGAATGCCTACTGCAACCCAGTTTTTATATCTTTGGACACCAGTGCTAGCAGATCCTCTCTCCAATCATAGATGGGGTGGGGGGCGTTAATGGTTCCTAGCCCCTCGTTGCTCAGCGTGTGGTCTGTGGACCACCAGCAATGTCAGCATGCTAGAGAGCCAGATTCCTGGAGTTAGAAGTACAGCTTCCCAGAGCTTCTTCCCAGAAACTGCATTCCAACAAGACTTTCAGGGGGGTTCTGTGAACCCTGAAGTTTTAGACAATCACACCAATTGAGGTATGGATTCATTTCCATGTGAGTGGAATGTTTAGGAGATTCAAGGTTCTGCAAGTGTGTTCATACATTTGTCTTTTGAACGCACCAAGGAGTTGATTTGCCATATATAGAGAACTAGGGGCACTGGCATGATCTGGCTCTCCTCCAATGAATATTTATATAAGGAATGGTGCAGTCAGCAGCTGGGCCTTCTCGTTCATTGATGGGAGAAAGTAGTCTGCTCTTGAATGTTAAACTTTAGGGATATGTCCATGATTGGAGAGACGTATGCATTGGAGATGAACTATCAATCTCTAGATTGGGTTGCTCATGATGTGTATATATATATGCATTGTATATATATGCATATGGATTTTTGTATATAATAACTTTGTAAGAAGTTTAAGATAGATATCTGCCCACTTCACAAGGAAGAAGGTCGTGCACCTTTATCTCCCGGAGGGCAGTGCCATGGCTCAATCTGTACTAGGCGCCAGGGCCAGGGACCAAAAATTCACATTCAAACTAAACCCACTGCCATCAAGTGAATGAATTAAAACTCCCCCAAAGGGTTTCCAGAGCTGTCAATGTTATAGAAAGAGAGTGTCACTATGGAGCAGCTGGTCGGTTCGAACCACGAATCTTCCTTCAGTAACCACAGCAACACCACAAATTAACATCAGACCAAGTCAGGGTGCACTCTGGGACAAGGGAACTGATCCTTTTCCTGCCCAGAGGTCCTGTTACAGGGCCTTTTGTTTTCCTAATTAACTATTAATGAGGTGGGTGTAATAAAGGCAAACATGATGTGCCTGGAGTTGAGTTATGTTTCCTGAAGGGAAAAGAAAAGTTATGAAATAAATCATTCCCTCTTTAATTAGCAACTTTGGCGAGCCTCCTTCAAATGACTGAGCAAAATGTGAAAAGAAGCCAACAGCTTAGTCAGAAACTCAAACAGGGGCCTCATTTGCTGCTCAGTGAGAGATTGATGCGGTTTGGGGTGAACGTGTCAGGGGGACCCGAGGCGGCTACTTGACAGGCCTGTGATGAAGTACTCTCCTGCCCTGGCTCTGGACTGACCCCGAGAGAAGCCCCTTCCCTTTGTGATCGCAGGGTCTGCACAGCAAAATAAGGCTACAGGACTGGCGATGGGAGAAAGGGAGTCAATCAAGGTTTAAATTCCTACCTATGAATCCAAATCGTAGGTTTTTCTTCTCTGTGACATTTTATATTTCTCTGTATAGAATACTGCATCTCCGACTTCCATAAGCAAACTTGGGACTTGGCAGGAGTTGAGCTCTGGGTGCTATGGAGGGATCCTGAACTCAGGGAGAACCTAGGAGATCCAGCAGAACTGCTGCAAAGGGAAAGTCTCGACTGGGCTCATTATGGAAACCTTTCTCATTTGGAGCTGTTGGGTGGGTTTCATTCTCCACCCTTTTGGCTGGCAGTCAAACATCTCACGTCCCTCGGTGAGAACTCCACTGCCATGGAGTCAATTTGGATTCCGTCCCTCTGTGACAGAATAAGACTTCCCTGGGTGTCTCTGAATCTGGCGAGAGCAGAAAGCCTCCTCTTCCTCCCTTGGAATGGCTGGTACGTTCCAACTGCAAACCAGGAGGTTGGCAACCCTGAGCATAGCCCACAATATGACTAAGGCTCCTGTCATGTGATTAACACACTGAAAATACAGGACATGTCTGTTCAACTCAACATTCATCGGGCACCTTCTTGAAAGTTCCCATGACTTCGTAGGGATGTGTGAAATGACCCATCTGTGAGGTAGGAAATCAAAGATGACTGTATTGGAAAAGAACAATGCTGTGCATTCAGAAGAAAAGCTGGATTCATGGTGGAGAAATTCTAACTTACATACATTGGTATTACCATCTTTCTGTCCATCTGTGGTAGTGTCAGCAGGGGTATTCATAGTGGGCAAGTGTCAGACTAAGGTAGATAAGGAAGAAAGGCCTGGTGATCTATTCCCCAAATGAGCCCAACAAAACCCTATGAATCACAATGAAAGCCTGCTCTAGGATACAATGGTGGGAGAGAAGGCCTCTGTGCTGGAAGACACTCAGAACCCACAGCCACCTCAACTGGGTACTGGAGCCTGACAATGACCGCAAAGATAAGACAGGAGCAGGCAGCATTTCATTCTGTTAAACCCCGCATCCACCATGGTCCACGGAGCAAAGCCTAACCACAGCAACATGCTAGGGAGAGCACAGGGGATGTATTTTCCTCATTTCATAGTCTGGGACAGTGCTCAAAGCTCCAGAGACAGTGGTCTATGGCTGACCCAATGATCACCCTCACTCTAAAATCTCCTGAAGTAAAATTTGTGTATCTTTCATCTTGGATTCATTCTCTGCAAGGGCAAGTCCATTTTCCCAAGTGAGTCTACTCCCCTCTTGAGACACTGAGTTTAGAGTTGAATTTGGCTCTTCCAAGATTAGAATCCACCTCTGGGGCCAAAAAGGATTTCCTGTCTGGAGGAAGAATGACGCCGTGCACGTGGTGGACGGCACATGGCCCACTCAAAGCATGTTGATTAGTGACATGGGAAATAATGAAAAACGTATGGGTTGCATTTGCTTGACATTTATGTAATGATAACAGAAAGTGTTCTTGGCTCTGGTCATTTTGTTCTCCTGAACTTCCCGTCTGGACCTCAGGTCTCAGCGTGGTGTCTGAAAGGGAGGGTGTGAATTTCTTAAGGGCTGGAATTTCCCGGCCTGTGATTTGGATTTTAGTCTGGCCTGAAACCTCTTTCCTGCCTCCCTGTTTAAAGGCTGACTAGGGTGGCCTTCCCAGGTGACCACTGTAGGTCCCACTCAGCTTTTCAATCATCTCTTTCTCCCAAGTGATTGTTTCCCTTCCTGGGGTCTCTGCCTTCCCACACTTATTTCGGAAACTTTCTTTAAAGAGCAAAATATGCTCACGCCCCACGTTTTAAGAAAACCAAATGTTTGGCACTTCCCCAGTCCACTATTGAACTGATGGAAACATGCGCAGCACATCGGTTTTCAGTCTTAATCATCTTGATCAGCGAATAGTAGTTGTCTGTCAAGGTACTTCCATATGTGTCAGAGAATGGTGCTCTGAAGAGCTGTTTATGGACTATTATTTTCAGAAGCTGATGTTTTCCTTGCATTTCTGTATGGATTCAAATCTTCACACTTTGAGTTAGCAGCGAGGACTCCTATCAATGAATGCTTCCTTTTAACTGTCTTCAAACCATTGACATGACAGTCCCTTATCATGGGACTTCACATGGGAGAAAGAAATCACTTTTCACAGGGCTAGTGTTGTCCTGCATCCCCCTGTGAAGGCCGCCTTCACCCACCTGCTGCCGGGAAAGCTGAGGCGCCTCATTCGCCACATGGGCTTGCGCCCTTGCTGGCTGGAGGCTCCAGGCTCGTTTGAGGAAGAACAGACCACTAATAAATTGCATGGTCATTACCCTTTATGAATACTTGCTGTAATAGGTGTCGCAGATCCCTGCCTCCTAATAAGGAAAGGAAGTAGAAAAACACATAAATTCTCTCGAGGCAGTCAGACAGCCTGAAGCCACGTTCGGCCGCTGTGGACATAACCACGAGCACCAAAGCCAAAGAGGGCTTGGAGGAGGACGACGCTGCCAGGGGGGTTGGCAAGGTTTCCTAAGAGGCCGACTCTGTTTTCCACTGCTTCAGTCGCAGGCCGTGTGGAATGGAATTTGGAGATTAAATAAACAATGACTTTTACTGATCAAAAGTGGATTATTGAATGCATCCCAACCTTTGCCTTTTTCTATCCCATACATTTATTTGTTAGTTGCTTTGTTTGCTTGATTTGTTGTGCATTTAAACAGCATGGTGATTTTTTCTTCTCTTTACAAGAGTCAGAAGTTCCAACTTTGGCACAAGATGGAGGCGAGTTCTTCCCCCTGATCTGTCCTGCACTGCTAGTGGCATTAAGTCCAACGAGTCTCTCTGAAGCTTCTATTTTATTTATTTCTTTCTCTCTCTTCTTCACAGCTCCCCCAAACCTCTCCTTTCCTTTGTTTGTTTGTTTGTTTGTTTGCTTGCTTGCTTGCATGTGGAGGTTACTTTCTCTTGGATGGCCTATGCTTTTGTTAGTGATAATCTGCACTTATTGATGATGACAGCCAAGAGGAAATTCAGGTGCCTGTTTAAGGGGCCATTAGCAGACCCCCCTGAGAGTTTATGTGCTTATGAAAAGAATGCAGGACTGTGCATAGGGGGAGAGTGAACATGGAGCGCAATATCCAGGCAGAAAATATAAACGTGTTAGGCATTTTGCTTTGGTGCAAAGTTGCTTCCTTGTTTCACTAGTTAAGACAGAGGTTTTTCCCATGAGCTGGAACTCACTCTCTATAAAGAATGTTTTCTGAATTTTATTGTACAGAAAAGACTTGGCTTCAATTAGTCTGATTTAAACTGACTTTGGGCAGTACATTTAAGGATGATGTATGATTGTGGCCAGAGAAAAACTGGGTTTTCTACTTTGGTTAATAGTTCCTGTCTCAGAAATCCAGCTGATCCCTGTGAGTGAGCATGGACTCAGGGCAGGAGTTTGGTTGGTGTTTTGATTCTGAGGCTGTTGTGTGTGTTTGATTTGAAGTAACTTTGTTCTCATTTTCCATAAAGGAGCACAGTGGTTTGTGATTGACCATGAATCCCAAGGCAGTAGGAATTCAGATTTTTATCTCACAAAAGAAAGGCCTGCTTTTTTTGTACATATTGTTACCTCTGCAGGTCTATCTAGACAAGATAGACTGGACAAACAGTCTGGAGGCAAAAACGACAGGACTGGTGGTTCTGGAGTAGGGGTCATGGGAGAAGGGGAGGAGAGGGAAAGGAGGTGATGTCGACCAGCCCAGGGAAAAGGGAATAACAATTGATTCAAAATCAGTGACAAGGTGAGTGAGAGAAGTCTGATAGGAATTGATCAAGATTAATATAACAGAGAAAATACTGAAACCCAAATGAAGGCTGAGCATGATAGTGGAACAAGAGGAAAGTAAATGGAAGTAGAGGAAGGAACTGGGGGGTCACAGGGAGTTGATGAGCCAGTCAAGGTACAGTGTAGTAACAATGAAATATGCAACTTTCCTCTAGTTCTCAAATGCTTCCTCTCACCCACTTTCATGATCCCAAGTCTGCCACACAAATCCAGCTAGACCAGGAGATGTACAGTGAAGTTGGAAACATGGGGAATTTAGGATAATGATCACTCAGGACTAGTAGCAGGAGTGGTGATACCAGGAGGGTGGAGGGATGGTGGAATAGAAAGGAGGAACCAATTTCAGGGATCTACATGTAGCCTCCTCTCTGAGGCATGGACAACAGGGAAGTGAGTGAAGGGACACATTGGACAGTGTACAGTATGAAAAAAATAATAACAATTTGTAAATTACTAAGGATTCATGGGGGAGAGGAGGAAGGAAGGGAAATATAGGGAGCCGATCTTGGGGGCCTAAGTGGAGGGAGGATGTTTTGAGAATGATGATGGCAATAAGTGTGCAAATGTCGCCTACATACAATTGATGTATGTATGGATCGTGAGGGGCGTTGTAGGAGCCCCCAATAAGATGATTCATTTTAAAAAAGGGGGGGGAGGAGCTTATACCAAAGGCTCAAGTGGAAAATATTTCTAAATGAATATGGCAATATGAGTACAAATATGCTTGGTACAAATGATGTATTGGATGTTTTAAGAGCTGTAAGAACCTCCAATAAAATAATTGAAAAAAAGAGAAAGGCCTGAGAAACTGCTTCTGCACAGGGTACAGTCAAGGAAACCTCAGTCAGGTCTCACCAATGATGACTGATGTCAACCTTCTTGCATAGCTGGAGGTTGGGGCTACAACAATGGAGGGTGGGTCCCTCATAAAGCCAAACTCCACAGAATGAATAGTAATGTCTTCATACACAACCTGAAAAGTCTTTCTTCCATTTGCTGGCTATTGGTTCTACGTACAGCATCAACGAGACTCCTTCCCCTTTCCCACCACACCAGAAAACCAATCCCTGCCATCGAATGACTCCAACTCACTTACATATTAAGGTGAAGACATCAGTGTCTCTCTTTGAAAGACTCAATTCAATCTGTAACAGAAACTAAGTAGGCATCATCTCATGGGAAGGCCTGCTATCACCATTGGTCATGTACAATTAGTCACAGAAATAGGTTGATTGGTTGCCAGGGGCGGGAGCCTTAAACTCTACCATAGTGACAAAGGTGAGCACTGACTCCATCTTTCAGGAATAAGCTAAACGGTTTTTTGGAACGCAATGAATACCAGAATTATCTTGAACAACCCATGTCTTTTGCAGGATTTTTTTTTATTTTGGTGGTGTGGTGATGGGGGTGGGGCACAGGTTGGAGGGTTTGAAGGCCTGTGGCAGTACTTTAACTTTGATCTTCTGATGCCAGAGCCTGGACTCCTTAACCTGTCCCACACCTCATATCATAAATCACAAGACTGCTCCCTGCCTCTCTTTATTCAATCATCTTTCTCAGACATTAGCTTAATTATGCTCAATCCCATTAACTTTCACCTGGTAGGAAGTTAAATGCAACCGGACATTGCTTTCCCATTATAAAGATTTGTGAGAACTGTGCTGGAGGGGTAGAATAAGTGTCTGTTCCTCTTCAGGGGAAGGGACGAGCCCGCAGAGCCTTTGCCACAAGAACAAACACTAGATACCTTCACCTGTAGAACCAAGTTGAAACAGAAATGTGTTACACCATCTTTTTTCTAAAGATAGCAGCACAATACTCAGAAGACCACTTCAAGTGAAATTCATTGGAAATGACAAATAAGCTAAATAGCACCAAGAATATCTGCTCTACTATTTGATATTTGTCACATATGGCGGCTTGATTTCACGTCCCACCACCTATCTGTCAGCTGGTGACATTGTGATGCTAGAGGTGCTGTCACTCCCATTTCCCACAAGCTCGCCCATAATGAGCAGGTTTCCAGAGAGTGTCTAGACTAAATAGAGTGGAGGGTGAAGGGTCTGCAGACTGACTTCTTAAAATTTGCCCAAGGAAATCTTGTGCACCTCAATAAAACATTATCTGACTAGCTTACTTTGGACATGTCATCAGGAGATGTTTATAGAGAGAGTGATATTCAGTGGAGCAGAGAGCAGGGAAGGACAAGGAGACCCTTCAAGACGTTGCTCGGTGCAGTGTACACATCAGCAGTGGATTTGACCATGCCAGTGTTCATGAGGATGTCACCAGGCCAGGCAATATTTTGTGTCACACCTGATGTTGCCACAAGTCAGATTCCTTGGCAGATCACAATCATTTTAATTAACATGGGTATCATGTATCAAGAGGGAGTCAGGCTTCTGCTCTCATATCATGTAATCATCTAATCCAGTCTCACAAGACACCAGTGAACCTGTCTTGTGCCCATGAACTAGATATCACCCCCTTCATTCATACATCTCAGAAATCACTTCGATAGAGGAGGCCTTACCTCATCTGGGTTTAGTTTCTAAAGATAGAGGGAGAGGGAAAAGACCGATCAGTTTATGCCACACAGTATTGTTTTAAGATCACTCCAAATCAACAGACACTCCTATAAGATTAGTGAATTTTACTGGAAATTCAAGTCAAGGTGTGGGGGTGTAGTCATGGGGGGTGGGACGTGTCTGTCTCTTCTTCAGAGAAGGCGATTGATTACACTTCTGTTTGTGAGTAGACAAGGTGGAGCAACCTGCATTGGGATAAAATATTTAACAATCCTTATTTAGAAGCTGGGGAAGAACATGTCTGGTATTGTGTTCCAAATTGGACATTTTTGAACGAGTTTCTATGTAACCCTGCATGACCCAGGCCATGGGCTACAGACACCTGGGACTTTAGACACTGTCTTTTCCAAGGCATATACCAACCTTCACAGGCCACACCAGAAAGATATAATTTGGAACCCACACTAAGCATATTGGGCTTTACCATAAACTAAAATGGAGAAATTTTAGAAACTGGCATATACCTTGGACTTAGATCTGAAACACTTTAGTGTAAAAAGAAGCAGGAGACCACTATCTACAGATTATGGGATTGGGGGGGGGCGGTCATTGAACTTTGATTTGGATCTCTTGTTTTGAGAGTGTTCTCAAACCTCACACTACCATATGAGGAGTACTCTCCCCAAAAGGAATTATTTTTCCAAAACTATGTATTTAAATTATTTTAATAAAACAACCTTATCACACTCAAATTACTCTGTATTATACCTAATATATTTTTCAAATCTGCAATTCCATTCTTGGAAACAATTTTTCAACTCATCTGTTTGGATGTGTGATAGCAGTTCCTTTGTTATTTTCTTCCCCTCTTCTATGTCCTTGAATTGTTGTCTTTTCATGTCCCTCTGCATTCATGGAAGCAAACAAAAATGTTGCATGGAGTGAGGTCAGGTAAGTAAGGTGTGTGGGGCAAGAGAGGTATGCTGTTTTTTGCCCATAACTGGCACACTGAGATGACTGGGTGAGTAGGTACATTGTCATGGTGGGAAAAACGGTGCCCAGTATGATGCAAAGCAGGGCTTTTTTTTTTTTTTTTGTCATACACTGTTATGCAATCTTTTCAGAATCTCTAAATAGAAAGCTAGATCAACGATCTAGCCTGTTGGAAAGAACACCACATACACTATGAGTCAACATTTTTGTTCATTCGGAAAGTTGACATGTGTCCAGAATGAGGTTTGTCATCAACTGGCATTTCACATTTTTTTGAAATGTGGAAAACATTCATACACTTGAGTTTTTCCCATAGCTCTGTCATTGTAAGGTATGTTCATCATTATCACAGTTTCTGTGGCATTTTCCCTGAGCAAGAAACAAAACTTCACAGCCACACACTGTTCTCTTAAATTGACCATCACAAAAACATGAGGTTCAAGTGAAACTACTTTTATGAAAAAAATTCACTGTGACCAGAGCGAACTTCCCAAGTGATGCCACTGAGTGCACTAACTGAAAGTGAGTTGCTCGATGTTAACATAGCATGAAAAATGTGTCTACAAAAGCTCCACAGAGGTTTTTTTTGGGGGTACACCCCCATATATTTGCTAATTTCATGCTTTCTTTGCTTTTTATTACATGTGTTATTCTGACAGGTGTGGTTCTACCTTTGTTAATGAATATTATTAAAAGTGTTTCCCTGTCCCCAGCCCTCATTGTTCGTGTAAATAGTGTCTAGTCACTTAGGTTTTTGATCTATGCAAGTCAAAAATTCATGTATTGCAGTCTAAATCTGGCCTATACATATAAAATTTCCTTTTCTCAACAGTATTTTAAATTCAATAGCATTGGCCAAATTAATGATACCACCAATAGAATTACCTTATGTCCCATGGCAATGATTTATAAGCTGATATTATGATAATTAAAGATATATAAACCATAGATTCATGGATGTACTGGGGACTAACACTTAATCATAGCCCTAACCCAAGAACAATTAGTTCTTATGGAAGAACTCTGCTTGATACTTGACCTCATCATGAAGACGTGAATGCTAAAGCAAAGTGCAGTGAAGAAATCAGATAGTGGCCGCCATCAGAGAGATCAGGGACCTTAAGGTTTGTCTTAAAGCAAGGCGTCATCTAAGTGAGGAGTCAACTAAGACCACACAGAAGAAACACACCAACTTGTGTGATTCAAGAATAGTAAATAATAAAACCGAAATTCTTAGGTGGGAGAGACATCAGAGCTCGAAATGTGAACATGCTATAGAGGGCAGTGGATGTCCAAAGTCCTTTTGCAGGATGCACACATAGATTAAACATCTGACTATAGTCCAGAGATGTGACTAGCCTTGTTATCAAACAAAGAGCAATGTTTTGGCTCATTCTGGCAGATGCAATTAGCTTACAATATAATTGATCTCCTTTTTGACCCATTTTAAAGTTGTTCTAATTGTAAATATTTTCTGTTTTTTCACTTGAGGTTTCCTTTGTTTTATTTTGTCATTGTGAGGTCTTGTTTTGTTTTTTGCTTGTTTCTTGCTTTTTTATGGTTTTCTGTGAATGAACTCAAGGACAGGTAAATCTATACAGACAATAACTACATTAATAATTACCTAGGTGCATGACAGGGGGGATTGGAGGGGAGATGGGGAGCCAGCAGCAGTGAGTACCAGAAAGAACAAAATATTCTGAAATGTATTGTAATGATTGCATAATTCTTTGTAATATAATTGAACTATTAAATTGTGTGATATGTGAGTTATATTTCAATAAAACAATTTTAAAGTTTGGGGTATATTTTATTATGAACATTCTCTGACTTCCCAAAGCAAAACAGTAAGAGAAAAATATTGCTGAGTTGCACTTAAACCATTACCAGAAAACAAGATATTTAGAAAGAGGTTCGGCAGACACAAGAGTCCCAAATGTGTCCACTATAAAAGGGAGAGCCCTGATGGTATGGTGGTTACATATTGGGCTGCTAACCACAAAGTCAGAAGTTGAAAACATCCCCCCCCCCCCATCACTCTATGAGAGAAAGATAAGACTTTCTACACTATAAAGTTACAGTCTCAGAATCCCACAGAGGCAGTTCTACCCTGTCCTATGGCTGTGCGTTAGAATCGATTAGAAGGCAGTAAGTTTGGTTTGGGGTTTGAGGACAGCAAATAGAGGAAGCTTTGCCTTAAAGAGGAATAGCAAATGAAGGAAGGTCAGTCACCGAGTAAGCACGTTAAAGGTGGACACAACAAGCTCTATGAAGAAGTAAACGGATTTTACCAGAAAATTCCCAAGCATGACTGAGATGTGCTGAGTGTTGAGTAGGGAAACAGTATTTCACTTTGCTTTTTATCACAAAGGCCCACCCTTATCAGCTACTAATGAACATGAAGTCCAAATATAAAGTAGTGGGAAGCCAAGATGAATTCTAGGAATAGATACATTTGAACAGATACAGAAGCGTGTGTCTAATGCTTTTATTGGTTCGTTTATTCTGTTTATTTGTATTTTAAATAAATTATGCTGAACGTGCATGTGAAAGTTGGACATAGAATAAGGAAGATCATGGAGTCTAACATTTGAAGGATGGTACTGGCAAAGAACACTGAGAGTACCATCAACTGCCCAAAGAACAAATAGACCTGATTTGGAAGAAATGCAGCCAGAATGATCCCTAGATGTGACGATGTTGAAACTTCGCCTCAAGTACTTTGAACATATTTTTTGGCCCAGTCTTTGGAACATTTGGGCATCACACCTAGTAAAAGAGACAGGCAGCAAAAAAGAGGAAGGCCATTCAAGAGACAGGGAAGCTGAGTAGCTGCAACAGTGAGTTCCAGCGTAGCCACACTTGTGAGGCTGGTGAGCAACGGAGCAGTGCTTCACTTACTCGTTCTTTATTAGGGCTGCTATGAGTCAGAATCGACTGGATGACACATAATGACAACAAATTGTACCTTTATTCCGCAAATGAATTAAGCCTCTCTCCCTCTCTAAAAGGAAAGAAAAGGGACATCGATGCTCTAAATTAAAAGATAAGGTTGCCATAGTAAATAGTGATTGTTTATTAGTTTATGTCTTAATATCAGCCTTATTAATTAAGCATAATTTATCAATATTCTCTTTCCTCCTTGATGTTTTGAAATGAAAAGCATGATTTCTTATGCTAAGTAACTCTTGTCCATTGTCAGGCCTTGGAGATTCATCTCACCATTTTCTTCCAGTTCCACATTTACATTTTGGTCTTTGATCAATTTTGAGTTCATTTTTGTATGTGGTATGAGGCTAAGATTCAGCTTACCTTGTTTGCATTTGGACATCCTGCTATTTCAGCACCAATTTTTGAAGACAATTCTTTTCTCATGAACTTGTCTTGGCAACTGTGCAGAAAATCACTAATCTGAGGGTGCATTTTGAGATTCCCAATTCTCTTGGCCTCGGTTCTACTCAGTCTCCAGTGCTCGCTGGGTTGCCTCACTCACTCACTTACTCACTCACTCACACGCCCTTTCCTCGGGCTGCTTTGACTCCCACTACCAGTAGGACAGGGTGGGGTTCCAAGGCTGTTGTGACTCTCTACAAGACTCCATGTAACTAAAAAAATAATCATCTCAGCTTTGAAGTCAGGAATCGCAACCACTTTTCATGCTCTTCCTCTTAAGACAATTTCCGTCATCTTGGATTCCCTGCATTTTCATCTAAATTTCTGGATCAACTTGACTCGCCAAAAGGAGACAGCTGGAATTTGGATAAGGATTGTGGGGGGGTCTTTAGCTCCATGTAGGGAGTATAGCCATATTAACAATATGAGTCCTTTTTATTCTTGAATAAGAAATGCCATTGTATTTACCTGTGGGTCTTTCATTTGTGATCACACAGCCATGTCTAAATACATTTCATCTGGAGTAAACTTGTGTATGATTTACTGGAACCCTAGCAGTAATACGTTTTAACTTACCGTGGCATAAGATCATATCTGAATATAATTTTATTCCTTTGTATTCAATTGGGATGCTTTTTATTTATTTTTATTTGCTAACTACTCTGGCTAGAATACAATATTAAACAGAAGTGGTTACCCTTGTTTTGTCTTGGTCTTTGGGACAAACTACTAAGTATAATGTTATCTGTGGGATTTTAACAGAAGGTCTTTAGCAAGTTGAATATGTTCCTTTCTATGCCTAATGTGTTTGGAATTCTCAGAATAAAGGAAGAATTATTGTTTTTTCAAGTGGCAAGAAGAGGACATGAATGACTCTGCCATCTAATCCATTGCAATGCATAGTGACTCTGTACAGAAACACCTAGGTCGTTGAATTCAATTCATTCCCATCCAATTCATGTTCAGAGATCACAAAGTTCAAGAAATAAGCATATGTTTTTCCCTAAGAAATAATGGAACATCAAGTAATTGGTTCTGAGGTCCAAAAATTACATTTAGGAGTTGATTTTTCTAGGACTTTAAATCACTATGGAAGTTTTTAGCCTTCCCTCATATCACTGTCTCAGATAATTATCTATTTTGAATTGTTTCTGATTTATCCAAATTAATAGTAAATTTTCAACCTATTTGGTGGTCTGCACTTTTAGTTCGCAAGCTAAGGATTTCACACCTTTGACTACATTTGCCATTTTAATGACATTTTTCCCCAAAAAGTGATAATATTGACTTAGTTATGTTATATTTAGCCACCAAATCAAACACATGGTGACCTGATTCAAATATCACAATTTATTTTTTGAACTCTGTTTGTACCCATCACAGTTTTCCTCTTAGCTTTACTGCTGGTATCAATGGCTTCTTTGGAGCCCTGGCTATGATAACTCATGCAAAGAAAGCCCAACCCTCACTCCAACCCTCCAGAAAACACGCGGCAAATGTTTGTGTGCACGAACCCAAGGAGGGTGTGTTGTCTGAGTGAGATCGTTGCCCCTTTGTATCTGCAATGAGGTACTACAAAGGACTCACTCTCAACAGGTACACAATTTTTCAGGTTGGATATTGGTTGGACTATCAAGCAAACATGCAAACACAAAACAGCTATTTTTGTTTGTTTGTTTGTTTAACTTGCTGTTTGAGTAGTGGAAAGTTGAAGATTGGAGCAATTTGGAAACAGCAGTCTGACTATATACGGTTTTTGAGACAGAAAATCCATAAGCAAATAGTCTCAATTTTCTCCTTCAGAGCCACTGGTGAGTTTGAACTACAGAACGTGTGGTTAATTAGCAGTCCAGTGCTTGCCCAGAAGTGTCACCAGGGCTTGTTAGACATGAATGAAATACTTCAAATATTAACACATAAGAGATGCCATTCCATGCAGCTATTTCCTTCTTTTTTTAATGAGTGAAATGAACTTTCATGTCATCAAAGACTCCAAGACTATTTCAGTTTCATTTTCTGCCTTTTTTAGCCACTCAGACCAGTATTTAGATCTAGGGGAAGGTTCTCCATCCCACCCTCCTTTACCACGAATCAATTGTTGGTTGATTTATTTATGCTTTTCTTGCTAAACCTCTTTTTTTGTGCCCTACCCCACCCCCACCTGTAAGTTTTATCCATCGGTGACCATAAGGTGAACTCAACAAAACCTACGACATTGACTAGATTCCAACACATAGTGACCCCACAGGGCAGAGCAGGACTTCTACACAAACTTTCCAAAGTTGTAAATCTTTATGGGAGCAGAAGACCGCCGCCTTAAGGTGAGAACCCTTGAGTCATTAACAGGATCCAATTTGGACAAAGGCCCATCGCTCTTTCACCCCTGGAGAAGTATGGTGAGAAACCTGGCTCTCCTGTTACTTAAAGACCGTGGGGTTGTTCTAAGAATATCAGGAGGAAGACTCATATGAAGTGTGCATAGTGAACACGTTATTCTCCTTTGCTCAAGTTATTCTCTCTCTCTTTGTCCGAACAAAGCAGTTGTGCCAGCAACTTAGAACACACACACACACACACACACACACACACACTATTCAAGATAGCAAACGCATTCTCTTCTTAGTCTGTGACTAGTCATAATGCAAAACTAGCAATATCTTTAACTGAGGTACGTCTGGAAACGTGTTTGCTTATTTATGGAACGCTAGGTTTCTCTTTTCAACGAACCTTCCCTCAACCAGGAGAACCTAACCCCAGAGAGACAAGGATTGAGGATGAGAGTTCTTTACGACCCAGTGCTGCATTAGTCCATTCTCTATTTGTTAGTTTTCATGCATGTGGCTTTTTGTAATCACCAGATCTGACATTTGCAAGCAAGACATTTTGAAAGGAGGTTTAAAGAGAGAACTGGTACCAGAGACAGCTGTGATCAGAACATTTTTGTAAATATGTAAATATGCCTCTCTAACTGTGTTACTATTGTGTGTGCTATCCTCCATGGGTGATAAAAAACTGGTTCCATCTATTACATCCAGTCTGACTGATTGCAATGTCTGTCTTATGAGGCCGTGTCTGGGTTCATGCCTGGATGTTGTTGCTAATCCTCTACTGATTCTTTCTCCAGAGTTATTTACTAGCAACTGTCCAAAGATCCGTGTGTTTGTTGTATAGGAAGGAGCACAGGAAAATTCAAGACAAGTACTTCCTTCTCCACAGGGGTAAATAAGGAGGGGAGAGAGGAAGTTCATATGAAATATATTATAGATTGAGGGAGGAAAGTATGATGGAAAAAGCAAGTGATGAAGAGCCTGTCTGAGATTGAGAATGAACTTTGAGGTTTTTCTGAGGTTTCTTGGTTGCTAAAAATGTTCGATATAATATACATGAGCATATATTTATATACTCATAGCCTGGGGACTTAGGGAGAAGGCCGACTTAATTTTGACATCTTCCTGTATCGTGTTCTGGAAGTCACTGTGATTTCTGATAGTGACATGGTTTTGTGACTTCCAGGAACTTGAGTCTCTTTTACACATATGCTGAAGGGACTTATTCTTGGGATCCATCACCACCACCATTTGTCACTGAGCCTATTACAGCTCCCAACATCTCCAGGTGTGCCAAAGTAAAACTGTGCATTGTAGAGCTTCCGGGGTATGATTTTTCTGGAAGTAGATCACCAGGCCTTTCTTCTAGGGTGCCTCAGAGTGGAGTCAAACCTCCCTCTTTCGGATTAGCAGCAGATCACATCAGCCATTTGTACCACCAAAAAACTCCTATTCCTGAGACATTGGTGTTGGTGTTGGTTACCATCGACTCACCCTTGATCCATGGGAGGCCCTGGATGACACTGACGGTGAATTATATGATTAAGAGTTCAAACTCACCAGGGGTGCTTTGGAGGACAAACCTAGTGATAGTCTCCTGGAAAACTCATCAGAGTAGTTTTACTCTGCACACATGAGGCCACCATCCATAGGGTTAGCATGACATAAAAGAAAAGCAGTTTCTTATGTTCCTTCCTGAGCACTCCACTTTTCCTGGGCTGAAGAAATATCTTCGGGAAGGAACCAAGCAACACCTCTCAACCAGTGTGAAGACAAACCACACCAAACCAAACCTCATACCAGCAGTGAACAAGCAAGTATTTGGTAAACCAGAAAGCAGCATTTCTAGGTGGTCCTAATAGGCATGTTGAAAATAAAGATGTGGCTGAGCCCTGGTGGTTTAGTGGTAGTTTCCAGGACTGTGGCCCACAGGGTTGACAGTTAAATCCAGCAGCAGTTCTCCAGGAGTAAGGCTGGACTTGCTACTCCTACCAGGGCAGTGATGCCACAAAAAAAAAAAAAAGAAAGAAAGATGTGAGGTGATGGCTGTGCAATGGGAAAATGGACGCTTTGATGGTGTGAAAATGCACTGCCATCAGGTCAATTTCTACTCACAGTGGGCTTACATGGTACTTTCAAGACCGTAAATCTTTATGGGAGCAGACAGTCTCATCTTTCCTTGGTGGGTTTGCGCCTGTAACCTTACAGTTAGCAACCAGAAAGGATCTAAATCCCAGATATGCACATTCAATTTAGAAGGCTCTAGAAGACAAGTTAGAAGTTCCTAGATTGTGTACATGGTAACTATGCTTGGCTGGTTCAAGTCATCCTAAAGGTATTTCAGGGGAAATAAATGGGGTGCGAAGTTTGTAGTCTATTTCTGAAGAAATAAGCTATTGGACTACCTAACCCATGGAGAACAATTCTAGCCTGACATACCTGGGGTCACCATGAATGAACTTGGGGACCTTTGGTTAACTGGGTGATAGATGACATGTTACTTAATGTTAATGTCCCCGGACCTTCTGTAAAAAAGAAAGACAGAAAGATGTCACAATACCACACATATAAGAATCAACTGCATTTTATATGAAAAGAACATATGGTGTGTGCGTGCGTGTGTGTAATTTTTGGACCTTAAGAAAAAACAAGGGACTGAACCCCGGTGGCGTAGTGGTTGTTTGCAGGATTGCGGCCCACTGGGTTGGCACTTCAAATCCAGCAGCAGCTCTCCCGGAGCAAGGCTGGCCCTCCTACTCCCAACAGAGGGCAGTGATGCCCCCAAAACAAACAAACAAAAAAACAAGAGATTTCATGTATGTGGCATTTTTTGCAGAAGAGACTAGAAATCCAAAGCTTCCTCTATTTCTTTGATATCAGGTTTCCTAAGGTAGATGGTGAATCAGTGGTTAAAGTGTTTGGCTGCCAATTAAAAGAAAGGTCCCAGGTGTGAGCCTTTTGTCTGCTCTGCAGAAGAAAGAGCAAGCCGCTGGCCTCTGTGATGATCACAGCCTTGGAAACTCTTTGGGGCTGTGTGACGCCGTCCTCGGCGCTTGCTGAGGGTCAGCATCTTTCAGGCAGCAGTTTGTGGGTCAATAGGCACGCACCTGAGTCTGGGAAAACTGTACTTGAGGTTAGTGGGCACAACATAGGCAGAGGGAGGGAGGGAGCTGGAAGGAAGAGCCGGGAGCAGCGATGTGCCTGCCTCCCCACACCCACTCCACTACCGGCAGCAATTGCATGAGCCTTTCACACCTCATAGGCTCCTCAAGCCCTGGGGGCCCAGACCTAGGTCGCACACTGAACTCCCTGTAATGTGAGCGGTTCCAACTCAGCAGCCTCTCCTAGAGATGCACAGACTCGGAAACCCTACAGGGCAGCTCCACTCTGCCCCGCCCCGTAAGAGGGCTCGGAAGGGGGCACACCAGCAGGGAACCAAGTGTTGGTGTGACCTGAGCTTGGCTAAGGAAGCAGTCGCTGCCAGTTGTCTACTCCTCCCTATTGAGGATGAAAACCTTCAAGCAGCACAGGGTCCGTGACGAGGGCAGGTTTCACCGAGTGCTCAGAACATCGGACCTGTTCTGCCGATGAGCCACACTGGAAATGCCCCCGTTCCATTTGAGACGCACTTTCTTTGGCTATTTGTGAGGAGGCCTTTTGATGGGATTTGGTTGCACAACTACAAAGACAGAGGTTAAGGGCTCTGGGTTTGCTGTGCTCAGTCTCTGGCTGAGCTCAAAACTCCCCACTTCCAAGTAGAAGGAGCTCTTGATTTACAATCACTCTGTGATGGATTACCTGAAAATTCAACCTCAGGCAAACCCTGATTAACTTGACCAAAGACATCTGGAAGAGGCATCTATGGTCTGGAATCATGACCTTAGCGTTCCAGGCTGAAAGGAGACACTGCGCAGCAAGCAGCCTGCCTGCCGGGCTAAGGCACAGGGCCTTTGTCTGCCGCCCCCACAGCCTTGTTCTGTTTTTTTCCTTTTCTTTTTCTTGGAGCAGTTTGGGAAAAAAAACACCTCCACAGAGATAGGCCTCAGAGAAACAACAGCAATTTCCTAGCTAAAAAGAACTCGCTTTTCCCAAAGCAAACTCTATCTTCCTCGGAATCACAGGGGCATCCAGTGAATGCGCGGCACGAATGCTTAGCAACTACAGAATAAGCGGGGTTATCGGTTGGCAGCATGGAGCACATATTAAATGTGGCATTTGAAAAATCAGATGCTCACAATGAGTTTAGACTCTTGCGCTGCTGGATACTGTAAGATCACATCTTGCTGTCGGGATTCATTTTTTGTGGCTGTTATCAGCAACAAAATAAAAGTTGAAATGAAATGCAAACCAGATGTTCAGGTGCTAACAGGCGTGATTTACCAGGGAGCGATGGGCCCCTTCTGTGCTGGGCAAGCGTAGTAGGGGAAGTGGAGGGGGGAGGGGGAGGGGGCTTGGGAGTCTTCCTTTGTGCTGAAAGGAACAGAAAGGCCTGCAACAGCAATAGAAACGAGCTTTGGAAAGAAGTGAAGGAAATTACAAATATTACAGCATTTGCCCACTCAAGGTTGGCTTTAAGGAACTATTCAGACTTAAAAATTTTAGAGATACGCTAAATATTTTCCTTCTGCCATGCCTCCTCCAAGGCACACCCCTCACCCCCAGGTTTTTATCTCTGCAAGATCAAAACACCATGGATAAGAGCAATCTGAACCGTGCACAATTGCTCATGGCGTAGTGTGTTCGATGTTGGCCTGCCAAGCACAAAATCAACAGTGGAAATCCCAAGTCACCGTGGGAGAAAGATGAGGCTGTGGGCCCCTATAAAGATGGACGGTGTCAGAAACCCCCAGGAGCAGTTTGGCTCTGTCAGAATCAACTTGACAGCAGTGGGTTTGGGTGTGGGGTTTGGTTCATCTTCATGGAAACAGATAGCCAGGCCTTGCTTTAGTGAAGCCGCTAGTAAGTTTGAATAGGGAGCTTTTAGGTTGTTTAAGTGGTTCCTCTCCCTCGGGGGCCTATCTAGATTTGCCCATCGAAGCTAACAGTCTTGAAGAAGGGGCAGGAATCCCTGGGGAGAATAGGCATATTTCCATGAGGCGTTGGTCGGCAGTCAGTGCAAAGATCCTCTCTGCTGCTTCTGGGCCTGAAATGAGACTGACCCAGGATGTGGGAAACCAGGAGAAAGCAGGAAGTGCCCTCATTGTGGTCACGTGTAGCCATCGGGTAACTCTCCATCACCTCTTTTTCCTAAGTCATCCTGAGCAGGATGGGGACCAAGAGAGGAATGGGGGTAAAAGAAGTCAAATCGGGTTCCTTTCTGAGTACGGCTTTGTGCGCTTGCTCATGTCTCTGAGATATGCACAAGTGCTTTCCTGAGAGAAATAGAGGACTGGATTACACGGAGAGCATGGTACATCTGTGAAGCTTCTTATAGATCATCCTTTTTTTGGTCCCAGTTTTTAAAGCAGCTTTATTGAGATATAAATCATACAACATACAATTCAATGATCTAATTCTATTAAAAAGAGTTGTGCAACCAGTCGATTTTAGGACACTCTCCCCTTTTGGTGCTCATCAGAGTCTCATTTCCTTACTGTCTCCTAGGAAATGATGACATTAGTTCCTGTCTCTGAGGTTTTCCTGTCCTGCATTCCATATACAGAAAAGCATAGTAAACAGAATAAAAAACAAAAGAGAAAAAATGAAGCAACAATGACAAAATAAAATCAAGGAAATCATCAATGTACAAGAACCCAGAAAATACTAAAAACTGAAATAGATATATAATGGGTCAAAAAGGAGATCAAATGACAAGATGTCACATTTTAAGTACATCTGCATAATCCCCTTTACAATGTACTCTGTGTGATAGCAAGGCCATTCATACAGCATCCGGGCAGTGCTTTTAACCTGCCCAATGCCCAGTCCTTGCTACAGTTCCTCATGTTGTGGTGACCCCTCAACCAAAACATTATTTTCATTGTTACTTCATAACTGTAATTTTACTACTGCTGTCAAGTGGGTGACCCCTGTGAAAGGGTCATTTGACCCCCCCAAAGGGGTTGCTCGAGCCACAGGTTGAGAACCACTGATCTGGGATCTTGTGTCAAAACAGGCAACCATCTAAGGGAGGCACCTGCTAAGTCTTCCTAGAAGAAGCACACTAGCCTGTATGATCCAAGGATTATAAATAAAATCCAAATCTGGAGGAGCAAAAGAAATCAAAACTTGAAATGTTTGCAGACAGCCATGGAAGACAGCAAAAGTCCCAAGTCTATTTTTATAGTTCCCACATGAATGAAGTCTCGTGTATTCTCACTGATGTCATTTGTTGAGTTGGACTATGCAACCAAAACCAAAATTTAAATTGTAAAAAGAGAGAAAGTGAAGGTCCACAACCTTTAACTCCCTTCAAGTTCCTTATCCTTCAGATTTAAATATTGGTCTGTGTGACTAAGGAGGAAAAGGAAACAGAAGTGCACTTGAAGTCTTTAGTGACACACAAACTCATGGGGGTGGGGGAGGGTGACTGTCTAAAGGAAAACAAATAAGACCCTATTTTTGCAGATCTGATTAGAAAAAAAAGAGAATCTTCTTAACTTGGCATGCTAAAGTTTCCTCAATAAACTGCTGTGGAGCACATATCATTAAGTTTTCACAAATGAAGATGAGCCACACATGAAAGTTTACTTTAACCAACCTAGCAGCACACAGAGGGCCAAAACATCTGGGATCTCATTACATCTGGAGTAATGGGTGGCCAGAGTCAAGTAGTTAAGGGCATGTGTGAGGACACTAACAGCTCGGGTTAATGTCAGAGCATCATGAGCAGAGGGGGAGAACAGGAGAGGAAGGATCCTTCCAAGGCAGGCGCATCCTCGTGAAACTGCTCAGATAGCCCAGACCTGGTCAAGAGAGTGGTCCCAACATTGCAGACAGCTAACACACATTTTATCTACTGGACCTATATTGCACCTAAAGAGTCTCAGTGGGAGTGTGGGTTAGATGTTGGGCTTTAACCATAAAGTTGGCAGTTCAAAACCTCCAGGTGCTTGAAAGTGCTGGAGTCCTCTATCAGTCAGATGGCAGGGGATTTTGTTGTTGCTGTTGTTGTTTATTGCCTGCTAGTTATTGTGCTTCTTTTTCACACATTAGAATTTAAACGCCACTAAAGAACAGATTTTGGTCTGTTTTTCCTCCTAACATAATCCAAAGGCCTAGAATGCAACAATCAGTTAATCAGGGGATTCACCACGACTGAAATAGTCACTAGCAAAGACTGTATTTGCTGAAGTGTCCCTGCAGGTGCAATGAACACACCGAGACTCAGCAACTAACCAGAGTTATAGACTTGCTCCATTTCAGATGACAGTTCTGAAATGCCAGCCTGTGAAAGCCCCTGGAAGAGCAGCTCCGGGTTAACACACGAGGTCACCATGAGGCAGCAGCAGCGAAGCCTGTCATTAGGTGTTCACCTCAGAGGACAGAGCAGTACAAAATGATAAGTAGGCCAAAATCCCATGTTTCCTTAAATACATACCTCCAAGGTGTAAGGACTGGCCATTTGATCTAGAGAGTTCTTTCCCTTTAAGGTTGAATCCACGATTTAAGGACCATTGAGCACATTTTCCAGACTGTGCTTTTCAGACACAAACCACCTCAATATTGGCATTGTTCCCCCAAGACAATTATATGGCTCATTAGAATTATGTATTTTTAATTGCACTTCAGTAATTCATAATTGTTTTTACTTTCTGTGGCAACTATTTTGGCACAAGAAAATAAAATGCAAACAAAATTTAAATAGGTATTAAGAACTATTTAAGAGGGGATTCAGGTGTTGGCAGATCTAAAGACTAAACTCATGCGATTTCCAGCTGTTTTACGTCTCAGAGCAGAGCTGAATCTGCCTTGGAAACTTGGTTCAACAGAGAAGATTCCTCTCCCCACTTGGAAATACTCAGATTGGTTCCAAAAGCACTGCTGCTCCAGGAAAACACACACACTATTCTTTTGTTAATCATCACGGAGATTTCAACTATGAAAAATATGACAAGACAAATGAAGAAACTTATATTCTGGAAACATAATGTCAGTTAAAGCCAACCAATAGAGAGGACAACAAAAATGATCTTCTCTCATGCACAGAGTTCAGACCTGCTATTTTATTCCGTGAAAACCAGAAAGTGCGATCGTATTTGCTCAAATTTTGAATTTGAAAAACAAACAAACTGCCTTTTGTGGCATGTGGAAACTCTGCTACATTTAGAGTTCTTATATGACTGTATACTTACTGGAGAGTATGTTCTTGCTTTCAGGTTTTCAAAGGCTATTTTAATTATACATATATTTATTATATGTGTTCATTACTATGGCAATCTTTTCTTGATGTTTTATATTTGGGGACTCACACAATACCTGTCCTTTTGTGATTAACTTATTTCACTCAGCAAACTGTCCCCCAGGTCTATCCATGTTGTGTTTCACAGATTCATTGTTATTCTTTTTATCATTTTTTCAGGGACTTATACAACTCTTATCACAAGCTGTACATACATCCATTGTTGACAAAGCACATTTGTACATTTGTTGCCATCTTCCTTCTCAAAACATTTTCTTTCTACTTAAGCTCTCACTATTAGCTTCCCCTTTCCCTAGTTCCTCCCTGACCCCTCCTCCTTCATGGGCCCTCAATAATTTACAAAGTAATGTTATTTTGTCACATTGTACACTGTCCGATGTCTCCCTTTGCCCACTTCCCTTTTGTCTGTACCCCCGGGAGAAGGTTACATGTAGAACCTTTTAATTGTTTCCCCCTTTCCACTCCTGTATCCTACTGTGTGAATATTATGCATTTCTCTGGTTTAAAGGAGATTGATGAAAATCAATGGTGGTTGTAGAGAATTTGAAAAATACCTAAGGGTACAAAGGGGGAAATGGAACTACCTATATTCTCACTGCACTATTCACATATTAGTGTTAATTTCCATATTTTCTCCATGTTTATGTATTTACTCCAATGTTCGTGTCACAAGCAAGTAAGCTCTTTGCAACAGAAAGGTTGACAGTTCAAACTCTCAGGGAAGATAGGCCTACCATTCCACTTTGGAAAGGTCAGAGCCATTACAACCCCGTGTGACCTAATTCTGCTCTGTAGACATGGGGTGATGAGTAGTTGGAATCCAACCAGAAGCAACTGATGTCCAGTAACTCCCAGCCTCCATCCAAATGATCAAAATGTTCACTTTTTCTCCTTCTGTGGACCTTAAAACATTCTTGATATGACCAGGAGGCCAGTCCCATTTATTTATCTTCACTTCCTGGAGATGAAAACAAGAATCTTAACTGATGATGAATGGATTCCATTTTGGTGGCTGTTGTCTCTATTGCTTCACCCTTCACATGACCATTTTTGGTGACTTGTAAGTTGCTGTGATGCTAAAAGCTGTCAGTATTTCAAATACCAGCAGAATCACCCATGGTAGATGGGTTTCAATGGCACTTCCAGTAAAAGACAGACTAAGAAAAAGTCCCCAGAAAAAAAGATTAGTTCCTGCAAACCTTATATAGCTGATGACAGAATATATTGTCCAATTCACTTGCTTTGACAAGACGTTGGAAGGGGCAGGTGGCGATCACTAGAGGGGAGTATCGTATTTAGTGAAGCAGGGGAACACCAAGGATGAAGAAGACCCTCGGTGAGTTGGATGGGCCCCAAAATCACACCAATGGACTCAAATAAACTGATGATCATGAGAATAATGGGGTCTAGGCAAGTTCTGTCTGAGTACATAATGAAAGTCATCATGTATTAGAACTAACTTCATGGTAATGACCTGTGTTAGTCTGGATAGACTAGAGAAACAAAATTCATAGATATGCATATAGATATAAGGGTAAGGTTTATAAACAAGAGGAATGGGACATTAAGAAAGCATCCCAACCCAATCCAGTTCAAAGTCATAAGTCTGATATTATTAGCTCATATGCCCTATAGCAGTCTATAATGTCTCCTTCTGACTCACAAAGTCACAGGCCAGTGGGTGCAGAATCCTGGCACTGGCAGGGGTCTCCCCATAGCTCCTCGCTTCCAGGGCTCAGGGTCTATCAATAGCATCCAGAGGCAACTCAGCGCTGGCAGGGGTCTTCATGTCGCTTCACCAGCTTTAGAGGTCTGGTTCCATCAGGGTAAGGCCATGTAGCTTCTCCTCTGGTTCCTCCAGCTCCGTGGATACTGCCATTTTGTCTTGTCCATGATTCATCATCTCTGAGACTAACTCCCAACAATGGGGGAGATAGCTTCTCATCTCCATGAGGGAAATATCGCGAGATTTCCCAGAAGTCTGAGGAGAAATCCATGTCCACACAGAGGCCTCATTGGCTACTCAATGGCTATCTCCAGATTAACAGTCTAGACTCCACCCCTACATCTCAATCATGAAATTAACATAAGCACATGAGCGCCACATGACCCATCTATCTTCCTTTGTTGCAGGAAGCCTGTAGAGAGGCCAATTCAAACCAGGAGACAATACAGAGGTGTGTCATGAAACACAACAACCTCGTGTTCTAGAAGGATCCTGACACTACCAGAAACACAAGTCTTGTGAACATGGTCCTTACTGTGCTCCTAAAAGTTGTTTAGGGTACAGGCTCAGTGAAAGGGGGTCTCCTTCCAGGTGTTATGTTAAGTCCACGCATTGACAACTGGCTTCTCTCACATTGTTCTTTCTATTTATTCACCCATACCACACTCAGGGTGGCTGTGAGGAGGGGCAGTAACAGCTACACACTTTGCTACAAAGGAAACTTTTTTGTTATTGTTGAGATGCTGGTCATGAGATCAATACAAATTAATGAACATCAAAATAGAGCCTGTATCACCAAAGCATCTGTAGGAATGTGCAGCGGGAATATTGGTGAAATTGTTGCAGTATAGCTGGAAAATCTGACCACACACTGAGCAATTATATTTCTGGAGAATGTTGGATATCCTCTTCATTTGTTTTTAACTATCATAACATCTACATTTTAACACATTGTCATGTCACCCTGTCAGCTTGTTCTTTCTCCTAATTCAAAAATTGAGCCTCTTGAAATAGGAGCTATTGAAATTGCTTTTTGAAGAAAATTATTTTTAAAGCACATTAAAGATCATATTAGAAATATTAGTTCTTTATATTTAAAATTATTTTGTTGTAAAATAGACATGATAATATTTGCCACTTCAACCATTTAAATGTGTGCAATTCAGTGACATTAATTATGTTCCCTGTGGTGTCTTCCATCACCACTTTGAATAGCCATTTTTAAAACGCCCCCAAAAGCAGGCAATGAGTCGATACTTTTGTCAACATCATTGCATTAGAAAACAATCCCGGGGTGGCCTGATCAAACACACCTGTTTGTGCTGTTATTTACCATTCGGTCAACAGCAAGTGCTAATGCCTGCATATAGAACAGTACAAATCGTATCTGGTCCTGTGCCACCCTCACCATGGTTAGACAGCTCTAGTCCACCATGGTGTCCTCTGCATATTTTGAGTGCTCCCAACCTTGAGGTTGATATTCCAGCACCATGACTGAGCAATATTCTGTTTTGATCCTCAGCTTTTGATGGGCTAAGTTTCAGAAGTAGATTGCTAGGTCTCTCTTTCCAGTTTGTCCTAACTTGGAAGTTTCACCGACACTTGTCCACCTTGGGTGACAGTGTATGAAATACTGATGAGGGATGTCGTTTCCAGCATCATCATCACTATCCAACCCAACCACCATCGATTTGATTCTGACTTGCAGTGACCCTACAGGACAGCATAGACCTGCCCCCTGAGTTTCGGAGACCAGCACTCTTGATGGGAGTAGAAAGCCTCCTCTTTCTGGAAAACTAGAACACACACATATTTATATATGTATATGTGTACCTTTATATATGCATGCCTGTATACCCACATACACTAATATATGTGTATGTATGTAGATCTGTGCATTTTTGCACAAGAATGAGGGTAAGTTAAAAAGTACTACTAACTAGCATTCTAGTTCATACATATATGGGGTTTATTCCAAACAAGAAGACATACTGAAACATGTATCTGTAATCATGAGATGGCTGGAGACAATTCTGTCAGTAATATACTTGACCTAGTCTCGTCGTGTATCCCTGTGGCATAGTGGTTAAGCATTGGACTATTGACCACAGGTCAGCAGTTCAAACCACCAGCTACACAGTGGGAGAAAGACACAGTTTTCTACTCCTGTCAAAAGCAACAGTCTCAGAAACCCACAGGGGCAGTTCTACCTTATCCTTTAGGGTCACTGTGAATCAGAATACTCTCCAGGGCAGATAGTTTTTGTTACAGACTTAGATGTAGGATATTTCCAAAAAGAGCAGTTCCACATATGGATATTTTTGTTTAATAAAGGTTTTAAGATCTTTTAACAATCCTTTCTTACTCACCCTCATCTATAAATATATAACCTTCAAGATTGTCTATATAGTTAAATATATAACCTCCAATTTGTCTATATGTCTCTATGTGTATAAATGTATGTTCTATATCTGTATATATAGAATATATTATCTATGAACATATTATATGTTATGCCATATATAATATGCTTATTTTATATAACCTATATGTGCTATATTATACATCACATATTCATAGATATTGTATACTATCTATGAATATCCCCTAAGATATGTATACATACATAGAATATATTATACATGTGTGTATATATGCACATATACACACACCTTAAGGGCTATTCATAGTTATTTTTAATAACAGGTTTAAAATGTATTCACTACCTTTCAATAGGTTATTACTGAAAGTGGGTATTACTTTCATAGAGAGAAGGGGACAGTTCTACAGAGAAAATATACATCATTCACAGAGAACCAATATTCATGAATAAATAAATGAAATATGAATACAATTTAACTACAATGGTTGATTTCATACCTAGAGCACCTCTATAAAAAAATAAAAGATGAAAGGAATAACAAGGTTTTCCTTTGTTTGGGAAAACTGTAGTACTTCAAAAAATCTGTGAAGGAAGGGTGACAGGCTGGACAAAGCACTGGGGATTGGTAGTGAAACTGCTATCATAAAAAAGTGCGGGTGAAGGTGAAGTCTTGTGAAAGACAAACCATGTAAAAGTGTAATGTGAATGCCAGATGACCTGAGAGGGTGAGAGGAAGGGTTTTTCGATTGGGTGGGATCAGACACTTGCAAGCCATTAATAAACCATTCTCCTTCTAGTTTATTGACTACAAGTCATGGTTTGACCTGAATTTTCTCTGTAGAACACTCCATCAAGTAATATTGCTTCAGAAAAATTCTTCCAGAAGTGATAAAGGCAAGTTTTCTAGGCAAAGAAGTTAAAAATAAACATTTCCATAACTTATGATTTCATTTTGAAGAAAACAACTATCCTCAAAATTGCAGAGTATGGCATCAACCACTGAGTGGAGAACTGGATTCAAAGACAGAGGGAGACAATTGCAGATAGTATGGTCTTTTGGAAAAGAAATCAGGTTGAACAGTTGAAGATGTTTTGAAGAATGGAAGCATTGGATAAACTTTTTACTGAGCAAAGAAGATAATACGGAAACCAATTATGCATTTGTTCATTTTAATATTTCCTTATATACTAGACTTCTCTGCCCCACCTCTCAGCTAAGGGGAGCATAGATTATAACTGAAAGTGTTGTATTATTGTCATAGGTCAAAGAGCCCTCCAGCAAACTGTAGTCCTGAGTTAGACACAGGACATCAAGAGAACATGATGAGCCTGAGGAATCAGTTTCCAATAGCATATGATGTGAGGCCATGGGGAGGTCTTCTTTACCTAACATGACTCCACACACTACACACAATGCCACTGAGTCTTCTAGCAAACCTGGAAAAGAGCAGAACTGCCCCTGTGGGTTTGCCAGACTTGACCTCTTCACCAGACCAGCTAATGTGTTTAAGCCACTGAGCTGGTGATCCGCAGTCTCCTGTGCCCACTATGCTATAGGGTTCCTTTTGTCAGACCTACTTCTTAGAGTTAGAGCAATAATGATTGCTATAGCCATTTGAGTTAGAAAATTATTTTTTTAAGTTGCCATCAAGTTGACTCTAGGGTTGAAATGTGTTTTTTGATGACTAGTTTTTTGGAGGCAGATTGCTGGGCCTTTCTTCAGAACTACCTCTGCATGGATTCCAATCTCCTTGCTTTGAGTTATTAGACAAGTATATGGATGATTTGTACCATGCAGAAACCCTGAGTGAATATTAAAGTCATAACATATTCTCAATCTAAAATGTTGAACTTATGGTATAATAGGGATAAAATATGTAAAGTTCAAAGAAAATGTAGCACTCAAAGAAATTAACATCCGTATATTAAAGTGTGAAGTAGAAGCTCTAAAATTGATTAATCATCATGATCTTCATGTGAATTACTCTAAAACTCTTCTCCAGCTTTTAGTTAGTTCTTAGAAGGAAAAGGATACACACACACACACAATAGCCATACAATATAGAATATGGTGCTTTGGCAACAGCAGTCTCAAACCAGCAGCGCACGTGGTCATCTGCTCTAATACCCACAGATGGTACACATAGTTAAGTGCTCCATTGCTAACCAAAAGGCTGTCAGTTTAAACCTACTCAGAGGCACACGCCGCCCACCCCCCCAAAAAAAAAAATTCTGTCCATCACTTTCTGTAAGGTTAAAAAAAGTGCTGCTATCAAGTCAATGTCAACTCTCAGTGTTTCCACTGCCTGAGTATTTCCAAGACTGCGACTGTTTACAGGAGTAGAAGTCTCATGCATTCTCACTCAGAGCTACTGGTGGTTTCAAATTGTCCATCATAAGGATCGCAACTCAACGCCTAACCACTACGCCGCCAGAGCTCCTTGAAAATCTGCAAACCGAGTTCAACTCTGCATGCACAGGAAACCATGAGTCAAGGCCACCTGGTTGTTAGCTCATTGGTGAGTATAAGGACACCTAACACCTCTAGCTCAGGAGAGAGGATGGGCCAAAGTGGATAAGTTAGAATACAAAAGCTGGTGCCTGAAGACAGGGGCTCAGGTAAACTCTATTCTTCATAAATTAGGAAAGCCAACCCCTGTGTTGATTCTGAGAAACCAAGCAAAGCTCTTTTCCTTCCCTTTCCCTTGCCAAGAGGGCGTGGATCAGTCTCTACCTCTGGAGAAGCTCAGGGCTTTTAGACACTAGCAGATTTGAAGTGACCGCCTCTTGTGGCCAAACCTGAAAGCAAACCGCACAAAAACAAATCAAAGAGAAAGGTTAGTGAGGATGTAGGGAAATTGGAACCCTTATTTATTAGTGTGAATATCAAGTGGTACAGCTGTTAGAGTAATCAGTGTGCAGCTTCCTCAAAAAAACTAAAAAATAGAGCTATCATATGACCCAACAATTCCACTCCTGGATATAAATCCAAAAGACTTGAAAGCAGAGATTCAAACAGAGAGAGACACCAATGTTCACTGCTATACAATTTGCCAAGTCAAGCCATGGGAACAACCTAAAGATTCATCAACAGTGAATGCTACAAGATATGGTACATACATACAATGGAGTATTTGTTATTCAATGAGAGAAATCCAATTTTTTTACTTTTTTAGAAATCTATTCTTCATAGATGCTACAATATAGACAGACGTGGAAGACATTGTGCTGAGTGAAATAAGGCAATCACAAAAGAACAAATATCTTAAAACCTCATTAAATATCAAAACAAAAGTATAAAGCAGTGCATTTATCAGCAATTTTCAGGAAGGGGGAGAGAGGAGACCAACAGTGCTGGGAATAGATTAGGATAGGGTTTCATTGGCCATCTTGTAATTGTTGTCAATAAGTAGTAAACTTAATAAAAGTTGAATTGGAAAAGTTTTACAATTGGTATATTAATAATTATGACAAAAAAAGATGTATGGTCAGTGAGATTTTTCTTTCTTTCTCCTCCTGCTTCTTTTGAGTTTGTTCATTAAGCTATTTCTAGCAGAATAACCCAAACCCCACTGCCATATATACATGATTAAATATACAGTGGATATTCTAATAAGTTGAAGTTCATCTGTGTATTTAGAATAAAAATTTCTATGTGCCTTGAAGCAAAATTTGTGTGTGTGTGTGTGTGTGCGTGTGTGAGAGGTAATTTACTGAGGAAGCTAAGACAAGTAGTCAACACCTTGAACCAGTGATTGTAGCAAAATACCAAACCAAACCCCTTGCTGTTCACTCGATTCTGATGCAGAGTGACCCAACCCATCGCTATTGGGGCAATCCAACTCATGGCACCTCTGTATTGGAGTTCTAAATCGATGCAGCTTTGTAGAGGCAGACAGACAACCCCATCTTTACCTCTCTGCGAACTGATGAGCTCAAACTGCAAGCAGCACAAAGCCTAATGCGAACACCTTATCCCCTCCCTCTCTCTGAGTCGATTTGGACGCATGGCAGCCCTACAGGCCTCTTCGGGTTTCTGAGACTTTACATCTGTATGGGGAGCAAATAACTTCATCTTTCTCGCAAGGAGTTACTGCTGGGGTAGAACCACTGACCTTGTGCTTAGCTGCTCTATGCATAATCCATTATTCCAAGACCAACCAAGGAGACAGCTAAAGCTGTCCCACAGAGCTTCTAAAGTTGTAACTATCCACCTAAGCACGCAGCCACATCTTTCTTTCACAGAACGGCTGATGGGTTCAAACCTCTCATCTTTTAGTGAGCAGCTTTAACCACGGCACCACCAGGGCTTTGGCAGCTAAAAAGACTCCTTTAAATCGCTTTTTAAATTTTTGTCTAGTAAAGTTAAAAATACAGTGCAGTTCTGCAAGTTGTAGTTTTGTTTTAACAATTTTGTCATGTACTGCTTTGGTGAAGGGGAAAGAAGTCCTCTCTTATTCTTGCCAAAAAGGAAAGTAGGGGGTACTAAACTGGAATGTTCTTTTGAATTCTTCTCTGGATATGTCGAAATGAAAGCTTTGGCAAAATGCTATTTTGAAATAATGGTGAACAGTCTCGCTGGCCCCATGTTGGGCTCTCTGTTGAAAAGGCTGTTTATTAGATTATGCTTGGGCTCTTAAAAATTCAAAGAACTCTTACTTTGACAAAACATTTTTCCATCATCTGGTTAGAATTTCTGGGCCAGTTAGCTCAGATCTGCTATTTCCTCTCCATGTGTTCTGCAAACCATGGGAGGAGGGGGGTCATTATTTTGCAGGAGTCAGGAATGAGATGCAATTATGGGGCCTGCACACAGGACACATGATATCTTCTCCCAGGCCAGCGAGCATAAAGACCGCCTGTCTGCATTCAGGGCCTGTTGATTGAATTTGGCCTGGCAGATCCTATAAGGGTCTTATCAGCCAGTTCTCTCTTCTGTTTATTTAGAAAGAAACCATTGTGTGATGTGGTTATTCTAACAAGAGCTGCAGAGCAAGTGCTGCCTTTGACATGGTGAATTTGCAGCACACACACAAACACATGTCTACACACTCACCCTACACACATTCACTCATAAATACCCACATATATATGCACAACATACATGAATACATGTCACATACACCACTCGCATATATACAACGCACCTATGCACAGACTCGCACAGTCCCAGAGACCCTCCTTCCTAGTACAAAGGGACAGACCTCCAATGAGGGTCTGCATCTCTGAATATCAAGCAGACAGAATTGGAACATTTGTGATCCTCTAGCTTACCTGTCAAGTTTTAGGGACAGTTTCTATTCAGATATCCAGTGCATTAAAATACTGGAATAACAGCAGTTTTTGGTAATTTGCCTGTGTTTGCATTTATGCTTTCCCTGGCCTAATCTGCTTAATTGAGTCCTGAATTCTGGCTGGCTGCCATCATTCAGAGAGCATGTGGGCACCAGATCGATTTGCCTCATTTCTGGAACTAAAAAGGGCCTTCCTTCCATTCCCTTTGCCTGCTCATCCAGGAAAAGTCTTCCACTGAAGCAACTCTGAAAATCACAGCTCAGCGCAAATAAAGGTGGGAGTGAGTGGTTCCACGTTCACAACCTCTATTGTTGCAGAGAGTGTTCTTTAAGAGAAAGTGTGAGCGCACAAGAGAAAGGACAAGCAGCGTCAGGCAAACCTTGCTCCGAGGAGGCTTGCAGGAAACCTCCAAATGTGTACTGAGTTATCTGTTGAAGAAATCTCACGTTCAGGCAGCAATGAGATCCCAGAAAGTGAATTTGTGCTGAGAAGGAATCAACTTTGTTTTGGAGAATGCTGTAGGAAGGCTTCTGGAAGGATGCTTATGGTATAAGGATGCTTACGGTAAAACAGCACCAACTGGAAAATGCACAACACTTTTCAGGTGTGTGAATTGGTGGGTGGAGAGAGATCAGAATGAGAAACACCTGTACAGAGAGTGGCAGAAGCTATTGACCTAATCACTGTTAAGTGCTGGCAAGTCAGTTCCAGCTCATCTGCTGTCGTTGAGTGCCTTTGCCCCTATGCGCAGCGGAACAAATGACGGCCGGGCCCCAGACGGCCCTCACCATCAGCCTCGGGTCTGAGCCTATTGTTGCTGCCACTGTCTCCTTCCTCTTTTCACTGACCCTCTTTGTACTGTTCTTTTTTAGGGAATGTGGTGTTTTTCTAACCTGCCCAAAATACAGGAGATGAAACCTTGTCATCCTCACTTTTAAGAAGCATTCTGGCTGTACTTCTTCTAAGACAGAATTGTTTGTTTTTCGGTCAGCCCATGGTATTTCAATATGCTTTCAAATACCATCATTCAAGTATGGATCAATTCTTTTTGTTTGTTTGTTTGTTTGGGAGCATCACTGCTCTCTGGTGGTGGGAGTAGGAGGCCCAGCCCCACTGCTGGAATTGAACCTCATCCCAGTGGGCCGCAGTCCCGCGCACAACCACTACGCCACCGGGGCTCAGCCCTTGGATCAATTCTTCAGTGATTGTTACTTCTTGTCAAGGTTCCACATTAATCAATTAATATGTCTCACTTTCATATTAATATTAATATGTTAATTGCCTCATATTAATGCATCACACTTGGACTAGGCACAACTGCGACTTCAAAGTAACATCTTACCTTCACTTTTGAATACTTTAAGAGGTCTTGCCAGATTTTCCCTGTACAACATGTCATTTGATTTCTGGACTGCTCCTTCCGTGACCATAGATTGTGGCTGCAAGCAAAATGAAATCCTTCCCAACTTTGATCTTTTTATCATGATGTTGTCTATTGATCCAGTTGTGAGGATTTTTTGCTTTTGTTTACATTGAGTTGTACTGAAGTCTGGAGTCTTTGATATTTATCCGGAAGTGTTTCAAAGCCTCTTCTGTTTTCAGCATGAAGGGTTGTGTCATCTGCATACCACAAGCTGTTAATGAGCATTTTTCTAATCCTGATGCCTCGAGCTTCACGTACTCTGCTTTCTCAGATCACTCGCTTATTGTGAGAGCAGTACCATGGGGTAGGCCTTGTGCTTTGGGTTCCTGCCCTCAAGGCCAGTAGTCTAAATTTTGACAGCTTCTTGTCAATACACTGCTAGATAGAACCATTTAAAATTATTTTTACTGGACGCTGCAAGTCAATATACTGTTACAAGCATTTTTTAATTATCTTCAGCAAAATTTTACTTGGATGTGATATTAATGAGATTGCTAAAAAATCATCTTGTATTCAGGCACCTTTTTTTGCAGTGGACACAAATATAGACTTCATCCAGTTGGTTAGTCAGGGAGCTGTCTTCTAATTTTCTTGAAATAGATAAATGAGTGTTCTCCATGATGAGGCAGTTTTTTGAAATATATTCATTAGTATTCTATCTTTTCCTAGATTTTTCTTCTTCTTCTTCTCTGATGTCTTCATAGCAGTTGGGTTCTCCTTCAATACCATTGGTTCTTGATCAACCTCTGGAATGGTGGATGGAACATCTAACACGGGGACTCTATGTATTCATTTCCTCATCTTTTGACACTCCTTGCATTATCCAATATGTGCATATATTTAAAAATATCGCTGCTATAGTGTAGGTTCCAGCTCATAGTGACCCTGCGGAGCCGCCCCTGTGGGTTTTTGAGACAATCGCTCTTTGCCGGGCTAGAAAGTCTTGTCTTCTCCTATGGAATGGCTGGTGGTTTCAAAACACTGACTTTTCAGTGAGCAGCCCCAAGCATAACCCATAGAACCCCTCACTATGACAACTTAAGGCTTGAATTTTTCTGCCGTTCTTTCAGACTGAGATTTGCAACATGTGTTCTATATTCTTGGCTTTCTAATTTCAAGTCTTTGTATACTTCACAATAATACTTTCCTTTGTCTCTTCAAGCTGCCTTTTGAAATTTCCTATTCAGTTTTCCCTCATCGTTTCTTCCATATGATCTGGCTACTTTAGATTCAGGAGCAAGTGTCAGCAAGGTCATTTTCGGGCTCTGTGGCCTTGCTTTAGTCATCTTCAGCTTCAGTCTGAACTTGAACCACCAACTGGGGATTTGTTCTCAGTTGTCCCCTTGCCTTGCTTTTACTGATGATATTGAGCTTCTACTTTGTCTCTTCCCGTGGATGTGGTCAAATGAATTCTTTTGCATTTCATATCTCTAGTTCCACGGGTCGAGTCACTGTTTATGCTGTTGAAGAAAGATATTCACAATGAAGAAGTTATTGGTCTTGCAAAATTCTATCATACAATCTCCAGTTTTATTTCTGTGACAAAGATCATATTTTTCAACTACTCGACCTTCTTTTTTGTTTCCAATTGCTAGTAGTTAGCCATGCACCTTGACTGCATGTTTCAGATTGAATAAGTTGGTAAAATTCTTCAATTTTTTCATCAGTACCTTTAATGGTTTGTATGTGAATTTGAGTAATAGTTATACTAGCTGCACTTCTTGTAGATGTGTTGATATTATCCTATCACAGACAGTGTTGTCTTTCAAAATAGAACTTGGAACACTCTTTTTCACTGTGACTACAATGCCATTCCTCTTGAATATGTCATTTGTAGGAGAGTAAGCCATACAATGACTTTATTCAAAATGTCCAATATTCAACCATTTTCGTTCACTAGTGCCTAGAGCAGCCATCTTTTGATGTAGCCCATTCCATTTGGACTGCTCATGTCCCTCAATCAATACATTCCATGTTTTGATCATTAATGAATTCCTCCAGCCATTTCTTCTCATGTTGAGCTGTGCCCCATCAGCAAGTGATGATCAGTACAGTTTTGCGCCATTTAGGTCATTCCGATACAGTCTTCTTTGAGGAGGCAGTTCTTCCCCAGTCATATTTTGAGTGGCTTCCAATCTGAATGGCTCATATTCAAGCAGTACACCAGATAATATTCACCTGCTATTCACAATCTCGCAGACATTGACCACCTATTCCTTCTCCCTTGTCCATTCTTAGTCTGGGAACCTCAATGAAACCTAGACGCCTTGGTGCTTGAAGTACTGGTGGCACAATTTCTAGCCTCACAGCAAGACAAAAGTCAACACAGTATGAGAAATGGACAGACAAGTGGTAGTGGCTTTTAATACAATCTATAAAATTATATTACGGTCAAATTGAGGTATGATGAATTTATAAAAGAAATATAACTATGACAATTGATGTATGCATATATTAAATACGTATGCATATATGTATAGATCTGTGTACATACAGTGTGTGTATTGGTCAAGTGTGCATGCTAGGTAGAGCAGAGACACAATTTTCCACAGTGCTATGGCTATATGTGAAAAGAGAACTGCTGCCTTTTCCTTTCATTTACTAACTATGCTTTATGAGCAATGTGCTTTGACTTCAATAACATAGTTAATAGCATCTAGATCTATGGTTTATATGGTTAGGTTACCCTCTGAGTGTCTCATTAAGACTGCAGAGTGGAGTCTTACTCCCTTCTTACAAAGGCTGGCTTTACCATGTCCAAAGTGCCTAGTTCTGAAGCTGTCATAGTCCTTAATGACTTTCTTTATGAAATAAGGATAATGGTGATGCTCACCTGATGTGTTGCTGCAAGTCCTTAGTGAGATAATGAGCACAAAGTACTCTGCACATTCCCTGGTACACAGTAAGCATAAGATAAATGTTATCTCCCATTATATACATGGCAAAATAAAGACTGCTACACAAAGCACATACCTTAAACCATAGAAGTGTTTTATTACAATATTTTTACTCTATTTTACTAAATATAAAATATAACTAAATTATTATAATATAATAGTGAAAGCAATAGACCAACACTTAAGGTATTTCCTACTTCTAGTGTTAATTTTATTTCTGACTCTGCCATTGTTGAGCCATGTTAATTTAAGAACATAGGGATCAGTTAAGGCTGAACAAGAGGATCATGCCCAAATGCTGGAGCTTAGGAAAAGAGATCACCATCTACCCGGGTAGTATTTTGTGGCTCAATCACAGCACTTCTTTCTGGAGAGCTACAGTGGAGAAAATGCCAGGACTTACATATTACCAAGGATTTGTGCACATTCAATACAAACAGCTCCCTATAGGAAGCCTTGGTTTATTTTATAAGAAACCATTTCTTTATAGATTTTAAATGGCTCTCCACCAAAGTGAAACTACATGCACAAAAGAGGCTATTTCTGCTTGCAAGGTCTTTAACTGTTCTCTTGTTAAATATTTATTTATTTACTCAAGGAAGAACTTTTCCTTTTCTTTTGGTGAGGAGGGGGTTATACACAAATTCAGAGCCATCCTTGCCCTCAAGAAACCACAATATGTCAGGTATATTCAAATCAAAGACCTGGTAAGGTGGTGTGCCTCGGCCAGAAGCATGTGCCTGAAATTTTACAAGAGGGGACCAGACCTTTCTCCCAAAATGTCTCTTTGCCAGACGTTCTTCTTTGTTTCTCAGAGTTAATAAATGTCTTAGGTTGTATAATACAATATTACAGTCTAGTTTTATTTTGTTTCTATTCCTAAAACTAGCTGTTAGCAATTATTCAAGGAATTATGTCCTTCCCAATATTGTCCTTCCTAGCATCTGAGTGGAAAGGGAGATTTTAATAAAGAAAATAAAGTCTGTATGACTTGAATATTGTTACAATATAAAACACATCTTGCTGTAGCATTAGAGTTGAATCTGTAGATTTGAAGGATGCAGAGGTCAGAATCAGTTTGGGGATACTCTATTAATAGAACATAGCTGGCATTTGACTTTGAGAACACTCTTCCACTTTGGTGCATGTATCTTTTTTGCTTGCTTCCTCCCTCATATAAAGAAGCTACTTAGGGTTAGAGAATTGCACCAGCCCTTAACAATTAACTGGGCAGCAATGAAGTGTGCAAAGGTATCAATGAGCATAGAGAAAGTGCTAGATGTTAGCTAAGGTATCTCTAAGGCAATTAATCTCCGAGAAATGAAAGAAAGACAAATGCAAGGATGTAAGGATTCAAGCAGACTGGACTATCTCCTAAGACTATCGCCATTGTCCATCTGTTAACAATTGCCTCATGAGCACAATCAAAGAGCAAGAGGTCCCATCTTCTCTTCCACAGGTGCTTCTTGTTAAGCAGTGACAAGCTTCCCAATGCTCCTAGTCATTGGTGCTTCCACAGATCGAATGAGTCTGAGAAATGATGTGGATGCAAACAATTCTTCCACGAGGTGATGAACTTCTTTAAAATGACCATATTCATCACAGCACCTTCTCCAGAACATGGTAGCATGTGAGGTTTATCTAGGATGTGTGCCCTGAAGAGGCATGAGATGGATGAACACAGCTCAGAATGGCCTTTGTTGGTCCACAAACCTTCAAGGGCTCTCCCTGACCAAAGAATCAAGCCCGAACTCCTTCCCGCATCTAGGAAAGGGACCGTTTGTGCAACCTTCCTGTAAGACAATAAAGTAAGTGCTGAGAAAACAAATGGGTGCTATTACTTGTTACCAAGGTGGTTCTGACTCATGATGACCTATGTCCAACAGAACAAAATGTCACCTCGTTCTGCATCATTTTTTAGTTTTTGACTTTGTAAGATATTTAAGACCAAGGGAAAATAATGTAATATTGGAAACATTAATCAGATAAAAAGATTACCTTAAGGAAAGTAATGTTTCCACGTGTCAACATTCTGCACCATTTGTTATGATAATTGGTATGCTCAGGCCTGGTGATAGCCAATGTACATGAGCTTGCCTTCCAACCAAATGGGCTCTCTTCTGGCACTATGAAGGACAGTGTTCTGTGGAGCATTGCAGCATGCCTTCGATTGGCTGATTTTCAGAAGCAGACCACCAGGCTTTCTTCCTAGTATGTCTTACTCTGGAATCTCTAGCATAGGTGACCTGCTGATATTTAATATATTTGGGACATAGCTTCCAGCATGACAGCTATGCACAAGTCACTACAGCACAACTATCAGATAGGTAGCAAATAATAAAAAAACAAGATCAAAGAGCTAGTGCATTTAAACTTGCAAAAAATATAAAATATACTGCAGACTACTAAAAATAGGATCAAATTGGTCTTAGAAAAAATACAAGAAGAATGTTCCTAACCAATTGTAAGGATCTACATATAACCTCCTCCCTGGGGTGCTGACATCAGAAAAGTGGGTGAAGGGAGACATAGGACAGTATAAGATATGACAAAATGATATCATTTATAAATTATCGAAGGGCTCATTTATAAATTATCAGGGAAGGAGAGGAAAGTGGAGGGGAAAAATGAAGAGCCAATAACAAGGGCTCAAGTTAAAAACAAATGTTTTGAGAATGATGAGGGCAACAAAGGTATAAATGTGTTTGACATACAATTTTGTATGTATAAATTATGATAAGAGTTGTGAAAATCCAATAAAATTATTTTTTTAAATATTGTTCCTTAGAAGGGAAGGCAAGACATATTAATAGATTATTATGGAATAGTTATTGCTATAAAACTGTGTTTGGTAGAAGATCACCCCAAAACAAAACACAAGAGAAACTCTTAATGAAATGAATGGATGCAATAGGTTTCACAGTGTTCCCAAACACCGGTGATAACTGGTGATGGCATACAAGGAGCAATATTTCATTCAGTTATATATAAAATTATCTGGAGTCAAAGCCAACTCAACAATCTAATAATAAAGCTCCTGAATCCCTTTTCAAAAAAAAGTTGGAAATTCACACACAAAATTGACAACATAGAGTGAAAAAAAAATCCTTAGTCTCTGTTACACCTTTGGTTCCTCAGAAAGCAGACAGTGAGAGAGAGCTCATTAAGAAGGTCCTTGAAGGGCTGAGCCCTGGTGGCATAAGTGGTTGAGTGCGGGACTGCTGCCCATGGGCTTGGCAATTCAGATCCAGGGGCAGCTCTCAGGAGCAGCACTGGGTAGCACCCATGACCGCCAGAGGCAGTGATGCCCACAAAAAAAAAGAAAAAGAAAAAAAGAAGGTCCTTGAATCTGCCCTTGTACAGGAAGGAAGACTGGGCAGAGGAAGAAGTTTCAAGCCCATACTAATAGTCTCGATTAACCCAGAGGCAGCCCTGGACTTGGAGTTGTGCAATGTGAGGTTGAGGTGGCCAGGCTTATATATATCAGTTGTTGGGTGCATGTCCCTCCCAGAACATCATGATAACAGCTTGGAGGCAGCAAGCAGGGGAGCAGCCAAAGCTTTCTCTGGAGGCTCGGACAAAGAGCCTCTGAGGAGGCTGAACGTGGAAGCTGTAACATTCACTACCTTATCTCAGAATCATGATTTCTTTCTTGGTTTTGTGAATATAAGTGCTTTTTCTCTGACCTCCTATGTAGTTTTTCAACACATTTATGCTGCAGAAAAGCTCAGAGTGGATGTTAGAAGAGTTTCTGGAACTTACTCTTTATTACAGCAAATGGACAAAATTGTGAAGTAAAAAAACTAAATGGAAATTTCAAAGGGCTACTTAAGAAAACAAAGTATTATAACAAAATGTGTATATGGGGCTGATACCCGGTGGCATAGTGGTTGTGCGCAGGACTGTGGCCCACTGGGATGGAGGTTCAATTCCAGCTCCACAGGAGCAAAGGCTGGGCCTCCTATTCCCACCACCAAAGGACAGTGATGCCCCCCCCAAAAAAATGTGTATCTACCTAAAGTCCCAAAACCAAAATGGAAGAATATGCACAACTTTAAAAATGGGAAGAATAATTCAACATTCAAATTGAAATATTGAAAAATTCAATGGGCAAAATATTAAACAATGCAAGAAGAGTCAAAAGTAGATGGAAGGAATACAATGACTTGCTGTCCTAGAAAGAAAGTACTGGTCACCATTCAAGCATTTCAAGAGGCATCATATAATCCAGAACTGAAAGCACTAAAGAAAGAAGTCCAGCAGCATTAAAGGCATGATGCCTCGGGAACTGACGGAATGCCAATTGAAATGTCTCAGCAAGCTGACACTTCATTGAGAGCACTCATCTCTCTATTCCAAGAAATTTTAAACATCTGGTCTACTTACTGGAAGAGTCAAGAAAGGTGACTCAAGAGAATGCAGAAATTGTTGGAAATATCATTAATACCACATACCAGTAAATTTTAGCTAAATATTATTCCACAACAGTTGTAGCAGCATTTTGACAAGGAACCGCCAGAAATTCAAGTTGGATTCAGAAGAGGATATGGAACAAGGAACTTGATTACTAACCTCATACAGATCTTGGATGAAATCAAAGAATACCAAAAAAAAGGATGATTACTTGTGTTTTACTGACTATGCAAAGGAATTCAATTGTGCAGATCATAATAAACTATGGACAACCTTGAGAATAATGTTGCTACAATGGGCTTCCATTCAAGAGTTGTAAGGATGGCACAGGATTTAGCCATGTGTTGTTTTTCTGTTGTACGTAGATTCGCTGGGAGTTGGAACCAATTTGATGGCACTTAACAACATGCTGTAGTTCCATAATCCTCAGGGACTGCTGAGTATTTTCTTTAAGTGTTCAACCTTATGGGAATCTTAGTTCTCATTCAAGATTATGTCAATTGTATCAGCCCATGAAAAGAGCTCTTCATGCTTTTCTACCTCTGTTTTGGACAAGATTTGGAGTTTGTTGGATGTGGTGGTTTGAGCAACTAACCATATGATCCGATCTGCTTTCTTAAAATGGGATGCTAATCAAGCAGTGGGGAAGGCCAACAATCTATGCATGCTAGTCTTCCTCAAAAGACTAGAAACCAAACCAGCCCAAACTCTCTTCTTTTCTCTTAGTAGCCTTCATTTACTTCTTTTATACAATCTTGTAAGTTCTGGATTTTTAAAATACTCAAAAGAGGGTTAATTGAATCACATTATAACACTTCTACGTAAAGAGGTAAAATCTATCGCATCCCCCTTCTATAAATACAGTGTTAACACGTTAATGTGTATCTCTTCAGATTTTTTATTTAAAATATATCGAACTGCTTTATTTTATAATACTGATCGTGCTTTGTAGGAGGTATGGTGGCATGGTGGTTATACTCTGAAGTGCGATCTGAAAGGTTTGCAGTTTGAAACCTCCAGCTGCTTCAAGGAAGGTGAGGCTCCACTCCAGGGAAGACTTGCAGATTCAGAAACTCACAGGGCGATTCTGCGCTGTTCTATGGGGTCAGAAATGACTCAATGGCAGTGAGGCTATTTATCAACATGTCTTTCATCCGGATAGAGATATTTCTGAAGGACAGGCATCCATTTCTCTAACTCTTCCCTGAAAAATTCTACATGTTTCTATTTTCACCAGGTCAAAACAGCAATTTCAGACATCTCGAGGGACTCAAATCATTGATTGTGTTTAAGTTCTTTGGATTTGGGAAATAAAAGAAGTCTGAGAGAGAAAGATCAGAACTGGAGGATAGATGAAGTAAGATTCTCCAGTGAAATTATTGTAGGGCACTCGTGCTAATCTCAGAGAATTAGAAGGTATCTTGTCATTATAGATAAAAGATTGTTCAGTACAATTTGGGAGGACTTTATTCTCACTAATGAAATTTTTAATTTGCTTAAAATGTCTTTCTAATAAAATACCATAATCATTCCTTCAAGAAACAATATCAAGATTATACCTTTGGATTCTACCTCCTCACCCCCAAAAGTGCCACTTTAATCTTCTAAGTTAACTTCTCTGCCTTAAATTTACCTGGCCCAGCAGATGTCCTCAGAAGCCACTGTTTGACTGGATCTTTTCTTGAAGGCACCCTAACAAATCTAAGACATGCATGTTACTAGAACACTTGTCTGTAGTCATCTACTGGTCACAGACATGTTCACACACTTTCTGTTTGTAATAAACCTGAGCACTTATGAATTGGAACCCTAGCAACAATACTTTTTGACTTATGGTACTTTTCTATAACTATTTATTTGCTAGGTACTTATTTAAATAATTTTATTGAGGGCTCATACAACTCTTATCACAATCCATACATCCATCCGTGTGTCAAGCACATTTGTACATTTGTTGCCATCATCATTTTCAAAACATTTTCTTTCTACTTAAGCTCTTGGTATTAGTTTCTAAATTTCCCCCTCCCTCTCTAACCCTCCCTCAGGAACCATTGCTAATTTATGAATTATTGTTATTTTTTCAAGTCTTACACTAACTGATATCTCCTTTCACTGACTTTTCTGTTGTCCATTCCTCTGGGAGGTGGTTATAGATAGATAATTATGATTGGTTCCCCCTATCTCCCTCAACCATCCCCTTCCTTTCCTGGTATTGCTACTCTCATTATCGGTCCTAAGGGGATTATCTGTCCTGGATTCCCTGTGTTTCTAACTCTGATCTCTACCTGTGTACATGCTCTGGTCTAGCCATATTTGTAAGGTAGAATTGGGGTCATGATAGTGGGGGGGGGGAGTTGAAGAACTAGAGGAAAGTTGTATGTTTCATTGGTGCTACACTGCACCCTGACTGGCTCATTTCCTCCCCACAAGACCTTCTTTAAGGGGTTATCCAATTGCCTATAGATGGGCTTTGGGGGTCTCCACTCTGCACTCCTCCTCATTCACAATGATATGATTTTTTCTGGGTTTTTGATATCTGATACCTGTTTCCATCAGCATCCCATGACCACACAGGTGGTGTTCTTCTTCCATGTGGGCTTTGTTGCTTCTCAGCCAGATGGCCGCTTGTTTATCTTCAAGATTTTAAGACTCAGGACACTATATCTTTTGATAGCTAGGCATGATAGCTAGGCAGCTTTCTTCATCACTTTTGCTTATGTACCCACTTTGTCTTCAGCAGTCATGTTGGGAAGGTGAGGATCATGGAATGCCAGGTTAATAGAACAGAGTGTTCTTGTCTTGAAGGAATACTTGAGTAGAGGCCCAACTGACTTACATTTCTTCATATGGCCTTGTTAATATGCCTAAACAAAATAAGGAAAATCTCTTTTTCCCTATTAGTAGACAATCATTCAACAAAATTCAAAACAAACTGTCATTATTAGATGCTAGCTCACAGTAATCCTACAGGACAGAGGAGAACTGCCCCAGTGACTTTCTAAGATGGTAACGCTTGGCAGAGGTAGAAAGCATCATCTTTCTCCTACAGAAGACTTGCTGGTTTTGAACTGCTGACCTTTCTTGATGGCAAGGCAGTTGGTAACCATTATCTGACCAGGGTGCCTAGATAAATTATAGAAGCATTATTAGACTCTATTTTGTATAAGAGTTTTAGGTTTATAGGACCTCCATTTACACTGTCTCCTCCCTGCACATAACTTTTTCCATTGTTAATATATTATATTCCTGTGGTTTATTTGCTATCATTGATAAGAGATAAAACATATTGATCAATGTGACTTATATCATGATTTGCATCAAATCAATATAAATTTGCATCATTGTGGTTCACTCTTTGTGTTGCCTATAGGCTTTGGCAAGTGTGTAATGTTATATGTGCAAGCCCAAGCACTTTAATTCATTGACACATGTAACAGATGGGAATAAGAGGCATGTGGTCAGTTTGTGTGGTCAAGAAGTGAATGGCTTAAAGGGTTTTAGACTCACCAACAGAAGAGTGTCATGTCCCATTCTCCTTTGTGAAATGTTCTTTCACATGTGTTCTCTTACTCATGTCTATATGGAAATATCATCTTATGCAGAGACCTTCCCTGACCTTCACCCCTGCTGGCAACTCCTAGTCCCCACACCCTTCTGTTTATACCATGCACTCACCTTCACAAGATAGTTCTGCTATTGTTTCTCATTTTCTGTAGACACTTCTTTTCACACCTCTTGCAATAGAAACTGCATGAATGCTCAGACTTCTGAATTTGACTCACTACTCCTCCCCAGCATCTGAATAATGTCTGATAGACTGTAAATGAGTAATTGTTAAGTAACTTTCCCTCAAATCAGATAGTCAATTATAAAATCCACAAAAATTAAATCTCAATTCTTATTAGTAATATTTAGGAAACATTGGTTGATTTTGATGGCTTCTGCACTCAGATTGATGCCTCTGTGAAAAGAATTCTTATTTTCCCTATCCTTGTGGTGACTCAGTTAGCTATGCGACTATTTAGACAACTAAACCAGTCTACAGATTTCACTTTCTATGTAAAATAGGTCAATTCATGTGATCTAAGAAGGTTGTAGCAGGTTCCCCCAGTCTAGAATCCAATGATTCTGTGTTTAGAGACAGATCTTTTGCTATACAACAATGTTACTAGATACACAAAACAAAGTAATGGATCCATTGAATTGATTAAAGTTGTTGATTTTTTAAGAGAACAAGAGGTTAAAGATTTTTTTTCATAAGTAAATTGGCCAGACAATTCATTCAAAGCAACAATTCAGTCAATGCTGATGTTGCTGGACATAACAACACAACAAGAAAAAAATAAACATTGGGGCAGAAAGTTCCTGGACTTGCATAACAAAGAGTCTGGTTAGCTCAATCAAATTGGGGTTGGATTTATTTAAACCGTTCATTTGGCCTACAGAGACTAAACAGTTTGTGGATGTATTGTTAGTCAGATATACAGTTGTCCTGATAAGTTGTGTAGACACAGCTGTTGGTAAACAAAAGTTGCACTAAATCAGGTCCATGATGCCCGGTGGCTTGTATGGCAATACAAACTATATAGTGCATCTTAGGCCACCTGTTATTAAACATTTCTTTACCATTTTTTCTAATTTACATCAACTGGATGCTCAGAAAGTCTATAGCATAGAATAAAAAAGAACTTGAACTTTTCTAGAACAAGACATCCTGATGAATGTTAATTCCAAAATTATAGAAGGATGCTAACCACAATTAACTTTAAGAATCCATTGATTGAAAAACAAATAGCAACAAAATTGTGGCAGTCGTGTGCTTATGTTAATTTTATGATTAAATGTAGGGGTGGAGTTTGGCCTGTTAATCTGGAGATAGCCATTGAGTAGCCGATGAGGCCTCTGTGTGGGCATGGCTTTCACCTGAGACTCCTGGGAAATCTCACAATATTTCCCTCGTGAAGATGAGAAGCTATCTTCCCCAGTTGTTGTGAGTTAGTTTCAGAGGCGATTAATCATGGAAAAGACAAGGTGGCAGCATTCGAGAAGCTGGAGGAGCCAGCGGAGAGACCATACAGCTTTGCCCTGATGGAGCCAGACCTCTGAAGCTGGGGCAGCCAGATGGAGACATCTGCCAGCAATGAGTTGCTTCTGCTGTTGATGGACCCTGAGCCCTGGAGGTGAGGTGCCCTGCCAGCACCAGGATTCTGCACCCACTGACCTGTGACTTCGTGAGTCGGAAGAAGACTTTATAGACTGCTTTCGGGCATATGGGTTAATACCAGACTTATGACTTTGAACTGGACTAGGCTGGGATGCTTTCTCCAAGTCCCATTCCTTTTGTATATAAACCTTTTCCTTATACCTATATGCGTGTCCTGAAATTTGTTCCTCTAGTCTACCCGGACTAACCCCAAAATGTAGTGTATTGTTCATTAAGAGTATAAAATTGAAAGTGAGGTGGGGGGAAATAAATATCAAATTGTGATGAGAATACAACACCAGCATTTATTGACTCCAAGTCAATAAATTCATGTCAATGTGCAGTAGCGATCTCAGGTATATATCTTTTCCCATATGAAAAACAAAATACAAAATAATATTTTCAAGTTACATGTGGGCAACTTTGAAAGAGATAGGCTTGATATATTCAGGAGCAGGAAGTATGATTGTCGTATACCCCTAGGTGCAGATGCAAATGTAAGTATATATTAGCTGTTAGTTATTGCATCACAGAAAGACTAAAATATTTCAAACCAGTAAATGTGATTGAACTCTATCTTATCTTTAACTATTAGCCTTTCTCTATTTAGCCTTTAAGTTTCAAAACCCAATAAAATGTGTATTGTATGTGTATGCTACATGTGCACATGATTTATGTGATATATATATATATGTGTTGTCAACATGTACATGGTATGTAGCATCTGTATGTGTTATGGGTGTGTTTAAGTAGTGTGTGTGGGTGTGTTTGTGTTTACTAGACCTGGGTGTGAGACGGTGGGGGGTAGTAAGTGCTGCTAACTGGGTTCCACCTCATTGAGGCCCTTTGACTAACACAATGAAAGATGCCTGCTCCTTTAAGACCTCACAGTTATTATGATTAAAACCTTTGTTGCCGGTACTGACTACCTCTGTTCATCATGCTAAGCGTCTCCTTCCTTTTCCTTTCCTCTTTTTTCTCCACTTTACCAAGCTCTACATCTTTGCCTAGGAATTAATTCCTCTGGATAACATGGTAAAAGTACACGAGATGAAATTTTACTCCTCATTTCTAAGCATTCCAGTTGTAATTCCCCCACAATAGATTTGTTTGTTCTTCTGGAAGTTCATGGTACCTTCCATATTCTTTATTCATACCACAATTCAAGTGTATCTCTTCTGTAGTCTTCCATATATATCATGTATAGGAGGGAATTGAAAAGACCATGACCTGCCTAACACATCTTAGTCCTCAAAGTCATGTTTTTTTGCTCTTTAGCACGTTAAAGACCCTGTTTGCTACTGATTTGCCTAGTCTAATCGATTATTTGATTTCTTGACTTCTGCTTGCGTGAACATTGGTCGTGGATCCAAGCAAACTCAAATCTATAACTTCAATTGTTTCTTTGGTTATTATGATGCTCTTAATTGATATACTAAAGGATTTTTTTCTTTCTTTTTATTGAGGTGTAGTCCTACTGAAAGTGTCATATTTTAATCTTCATCAGTCAGTGTTTGAAGTCCTCTTCCTTTTCAGCACATCTGTATAGTACTGATTGTTAAAGAACTTTCCTTTAATCCTGATGTCATATTCTCTTCCATATAGTCCAGGTTGTACAGTTATTTGTTCAGCATACAGATTGGATAAATATGGTGAAAGGAAATAACTTTCCTGACTCGAGACCATCTGTTTCTCTTGTTCTGCTTTAGAGACTGCCTCTTAGTCTCTCCCCCTCTTCACAATGTTATCCATAGCTCATTATGACACGTACAGTCAAGTACCTTTATATAGTCAATAAAACACAAGTGAGCCTCTTAGGATATTTAAATTTTGGTAGTATAGGGGACATACAAGAGGTAGAGATGTAAGATACATATTTTCATATGCTTTCCAGTAGGGGTGGAAATAGGAGGCATTTAATCAAATCTTGGTACTGCCACTTCAGGTCCCTGTTTACTCATGGTTTCTGTTTACTCATTTGTAAAATAGACTTATCAATACCATGGGGATGTTGTGGAAATGAAGTAGGAATAATGAAATTTGTTTTAATAGGGCATTTTAAAATTCTTTCATATATGGTAACTGGGCAGAGAATATTTAGCTTGAAGAGTTTCAGAGTTGTTAGAATTTCAGCAGAGTTGGGACTAGTAGCAGAAATCTAACGTCATCATCCATACTCTGAACTACAAGGCTAATTCAACCTCTAAATAATTGGAAAAATAAAACACAAAGCAAAATATTGAGTGTAAAAATAATTAAGAAAATTGTCCCTTTGACAATATGACTATAATTGTTACTTATGCTTATATATGTGGATTTTTTCTTGATTTCAGAAAAATAATTGTATGAAATAGTTTCAGTTACAGTATTTTACTGCTTATACTTTCAACTCACTTTATAAGTTCATAGGCTCACAGATAACATCATATTGAATTGAGAAAGATGTCAATCATTGTATTTCAAGGTCTTTATCTTTTTTGCTGACACTCTGTTTTACCAAGCATGTCTTTTTCCAGAAACTGCCCTCTCCTGATAAAATGTCCAAAATATGAGAGACTAAATCTCATCAGGCTTGCTTCTAAGAAGCATTCATTCTGTATTTCTTGCAAGACAGATTTCTTTTGTTCTTCTGGAAGTCCACAGCACACTTTTAATATTCTTCACCAACACCATGATTCCAATATATCAGGGTTGATTCTTTACCATTTTCCTTATTCATTGTCTTATGGCAAGTGCATCTTAGTTCTCAAAAGTACATTCTTATTCTGCAACACTGCAAAGAGGTCTTGTGCAGCAGATTTTCCCCATGTTTGACTGCAGCGTCCATGATCATTAATTTGCTTCCAAATAAAATTAAAACCTCAAAAACTTCAACCTTTTTTGTTTATCATGATGTTGTCTACTGTTCCATTGTGATGATTTTTGTTTTTTGTTTGTCTGTTTGTTTCAAGAAGTACTTTGTTAATTCCTGAAGTCTTGTTTTTCCCTAATTCTTTCAGTGCCGATTAGAATTTTTCTTTCAAAACTATAGATTCCTATTTTCAATTAATCTTAATTGGCATATAGTTTACATAGCATACAGTTCAATAGTTTAAACATATTAACAAGAGTTCTTTATCCTGTGCTACTACTTGAAATGATCCAATGTTGACTAGTTCTTTCTGGTATAGTAATTTTGTGTATTCCTTCAATCTATTTTGCTGCTTCTGACACCATTCAATATTTTAGTCCCAGATTTCTTCAATATTGCAACTCCAACCTTGAGGTTTTGTTTGCTTTTTTTCCCACTTCTTTCAGTTTGAAATGAACTGTGTGCATTCTATCTTTTATACTTTCTAACTCTGTCTCTTCATATTTCAGTATAATACTTTATTTTGTTTTCTTGAGTTACCTTTGATAATTTTCTCTTCATCTATTTTGTTTCATCATTTGTTTCATTTGTTCTAGGTACTCTAAGTTCAAGAACAAGTGTTAGAATCTTTTCTAAAGTTCACTTTGGTCTTTTCTTTCTTTCTCTCTCTCTTTTTTGTGTGTGTGTGTGTATGTGTGTGTGTTCTGTTACCTTTTACTTTATTTTCATGATTTTATCCCTCAACTCATCAGGTACTTTATCCTTAGCATTCAATGTTTCGAATCTGCTCTTGAGATGTATGAGTGCAGCGCCAGTGGCACAATCGGTTAGCACACAGTACTTATACTAGATGCATAAGTATCTAGTACCACAGTTAAAAAGATGCTTTAGCTTTAAAAATTAAAAAGCCAGGTGAAAAAAGAAATAAAAAACTGGAACAAGACACACTGGCATATATACTACCGGGAATAGTATAATATTAAAAAATATGTATTGAATTTCTAGAAATCATTAAGAAGCAAAAACTGAAACTGCAATCAGAAATAGGCAAACATTTTACAGAAGGGAAACACATAAATGATGAAAATAATAACTAGATAGTGTCTGATTTCATTACAGTAAGGAAGCGCCCACGTTATTAGGAGAGGCCAGTCCCTCGAAAAGGACAATGAGGGCTGAGCCCCGGTGGCATAAGTGGTTGAGTGCAGGACTGCGGCCTGTGGCCTTGGCAGTTCAAATCCAGCAGCAGCTCTCAGGAGCACCACTGGGTAGCACCCATGACCACCAGAGGCAGTGATGACGCCCTCCCCGCCCCAAAAAAAAAGGAAAGAAAAGGACAACGAGTTTTGTAAAGTAAAGGGCGAGGTGAACAAGAGAAAGACTATCACAAGACAGACTGATTCGCCAACTGCTATAATAGCATAAATTGAAATACTCTCATACAATAGGTTAACATACATTATAAATTAATGAACTCCAGTCACATACAGTCACATGGAAAAATCTCACAAACATAATAATAAGTGAAAGAATCCATCCATATGGTTTAATTTATATTAAATCTCAAAAATGACAAACTTTTTCAGTTGTAATTAAAAAATTACATTTCTTCACAAGAGAAATGGGCAGAGAATTTGGGGGGGAGGGCATCACTGCCCTCAGGTGGTGGGAGTAGGAGGCCCAGCCTTTGCTCTGTGGAGCTGGAATCGAATCTCATCCCAGTGGGCCACAGTCCCGCGCACAACCACTACGCCGCCGGGGCTCAGCATGGGCAGAGAATTTAAGAGAGACTAGTTTCCTACTGACGGAAGGAGAGAAAATATGAACCGGAGAAAGTATCTATGGTGAAAGCAGACAACTGTTTTCTGTCAAGAACCAGAAAGTAAAGACTTTTATTTCTGTGGGTCCTATGGGAGCGCTGGTACTGCTGCAGAGTACAGATTGGACTTCGAGCACCAGTGTGGTAGTTCAAACTCCCCAGCAGGTCCTTGGGAGACAAATGAGATTATCTACTCCTGTAAATATTTACAGTCTTGGAAACCTCATATAGGTTGCTATGAGTCAAAATCGACTCAGTAAGGGTAATCAAATCAACGGCAGTAAGTTTAGTGTTTTACTTTGGTTGGCCGTATGCTCCACTGTCAGTTAATAAGAGAGCTTCTGTGACAGTTTATTAGCAAATAACTGCGGCTGTGTTTCAATAACATTTTATTTATAAAAGTCTAGAAATGTGCTTTGGGTTTAACATGTAGGCCAAAATTTGCCAACTCTTGATAAAAGATATTAGTAATAAATAATGTGAGTCCAATAATTGTTATTTAAAATATGCATGCATACAAACAGATATATACACTTGCACATTTACTTATTTTACATGTGTATTATTTACATGTGCTATAGTTCATCATAAAAACAAGCTAGATGCATTTTCTGATTAAAAAAAAAAATAACAGATTCCCAGAGAAAACTTAGCCAAAGGCTTCTTTGCTGAATTCTTAGACAGAGTTAGCTGCAGGGTTCCTACTGTGTAATATTTTACCAATGACAGATGTGGCATATGGCTGCCCTTGTATCCATTCAAAAATATGTACTAGGAGGCCTGGTGGTACTGTGGATCAGGCATTGGCTGTGAGTTGCAAGATCGGTGGTTCAAACTCACCAGCCCCTCTGGAAGAAAGATGAAATTGTCTGATTCCCAAAGACTTACATCTAGATCTTTACACAAAGACTTATGCTATCTAGGGTCTCTATGAGTCAGAATCAACTCGATGGCAATGAACTAGTTGTATGCAGAGCGAAGTTCCTGGATGGTGTAAGTGATTAATATTCTCCATTGATAACCAAAAGATTGGAGGTTCAGACTACCCAAAAACAACTCAGAAGAAAGTTTAGGTTTCTACTTTAGAAAATTCAGCCATGGAAAACCCAGTACTCTCATACACATGAGGTCTCCTTGAGTTGAAGTCAACTCCACAGCAACTGTTGGGTACTTGGTGACTTATTGGTAGACTTCTCCCCTCCCACACAAGGGATTTGATTCTGGACCAGTGGGCCTGGTGTGCAGCCACCTCCCTTCTCCCTGTTGTTGATGAGGTATTCAGTGGAGCTTTAAGACCAAGCCGGACTAGAAAGAAACCCTGGAAATCTGCTTCTGAAAACAGTAACTGTCTGATGGGAATGGCAGCGGGGTTGCCATGGGTCCAGGGTGTCTCCATGGCAACTAACAGCACATGCAAAGCAGACCTTGGACCTAGAACTGGAATGCCTTCTAGAAAGTTAGAGCTTGTCAAGGTGTAATTCACCAACTCCAGCGTGTGAGGAAACTAAGAGACACGAAAGCTGCAGGTCAGACAGAAGACGTCACCCCTTAAAAAGAGGAAGATAAAATTAAACACAAATTTGCCCAGACACTGCCATATAACAAATACCAATACTTGGAAGTATTACTGTTTTATTATTTTCCAGACATCCTAAAACTTGATGACCATTCTCTAGCTGAATTCTCTCAGCTTCCCTCCAAGTTGCCTCAAGAGATGGGACTTCTCTTCCCTCTTGGAAGGTCCTGCCACAACGAGTTCTCAGTTCACTTTCAATAAATTAAGCTCTGGTTCTCAGTCTCTTCATCAGTGGCATAGTCCTAATAATAGTACTTATTTTGGAGTTTTTATGAAAGTAAAATAAGAAAATATAAAGTGTTTAGGACAATATGAGATACATATTGTAACACATGAAAGTTTTTATTCCCATCATTATTGTGAACAATATGATTAAGTGTACTCTACTAACACCAGGAATTATGGCCTCCTGCAGGAAAAGAGAGCTGTATGGCATAGTTATGTCTGACCTATGACATAATTGGATTTTTAGAAATTCAAAGATATAGCCTAAAATAACTGACTAGAGTTTCATTTTCATGAAGTGTACTTCTCTCCCTCTGCCTGCCTCTTTTCTTTCTGACTTTTCTATTAACGTTTGTTACAAGTATGATAAAAATTATCCACATCTGTTCTTTATCTTTTCATCCTGAGCAAGGCAAATGTGTGTAGTTCCCCTTCAGATAGGAACCATATGGAGCTCTTGGAATTATGCATATTATCAGTTTACAAATTCAAACTTTCCCAAAGATTGTCCAACAGTCCAGGACTCATGGACTTACGTGTTTGCACTGGAATGTTTATAACCAGCAAACACATGAGTGTAAAATATGTTTGCAGCCGATGCCTCTTCAGAGTGACAGGACACATTTATGAATGCCATAGTGTTCAAACTTCCCTGCATGTTAAAATTGCCTGGAGTGGGGATGGGGAAAAGGCTTTCATGATTCCTGAAGTTCAGGCCATACCCCCAACCAACTAAATTAGAATCAGTTGGGTAGATTAACTAATATTCATACACACACATACATATATATATATCTGGATGCTTGCAATATGCAGGCATGTTTATGACAAAAAAAGAGCTGTGGATTAGAGAGAGAGAAAGTAACTGCCCAGAGAACAAATATTTTCTCACTGTGCGCTAGCATTGCCCTTTTAATGAAATAATGCTCTTTTCCACGTTAAAAATGCACTCTCCAAGTTAAAATTTTATCCTATTCAAATCCTGGTTAGCAGCTCTCAAGAATACCTTCTTGACAACAGCAGTCACGGATTTGACTAGGCCCAGGTATGTTTAATTGGCTGTATTAAATGAAAAGAAGAGAGAAAGGAAAGGAAAACTCAATCCATTTGTCCAATTTTCAAGTCAATTGCTATTCATTCAACAAGTTACATCCTGGACTTAACACAAGTCCACGTCTGTTAGCCTTAATCACATGCAGTTGGTCTTCAAACAGAGATCAGAAGGTGACGCACAAGGTGTGTTTCAGGCCTCAGCTGGCTCCAATTCAGTGTCCTCAAAAGAGCTGCTTTGAACAATGGGTCACTTTTCAGAGGATGGCCCATTCGGTGCTGCTCAAAAGACAATCCGCTTTGATCTTGTTCTGACATCTTTGTCCTCCTGAAAATCTCTGGTGCCACTGCTCCCTACAATGGTCTCAAAGTGTACACAAGCCTATCTCAAGTTGTCTTTGTTCCAGAGAAACAATGTAGCATTTAAATTGGGATATTTCATCTTGCTTTATATTTAATATAAATACTGTGCAAAACAACAATACCCCTTGGAAATATAAAATTGTCCTGCTGCTAGAATCAGCTCCTCATTGGCTCAGAAAAATTATTCCAGATGATATCAATTGCCTTCACTGTAAAATGAGAAATGATCATAACACAATCTCATATGGTATTTCTAGTTTTTAATTGTAAGCTTCTATGACTCTCAGCATTCAGAGAATTTGCTGCTGAAACCAGACAGGCAAAGATTCAAGCACCAACTTCACTACTTACCTTCAGCAAATCATTGATTCTTTCTGAGCCTCAACTTCTGCAGCTATGAAAGTATTGGTATACTTTCTTCCTTGGTCTGAAAAGTCCGTGTAGTTTGACTACTAAAAATCACCGCTTCCAGAATCAGGCTGCATGATTTGAACATGGCACCAACAGACTTAGATATATCATTTGAATCAAATTGCTCAATATACTTGTTTCATCTCCTTCATTCATAAAGCTGTTATGTTTACAGTGAATATTCCATTAAGTTATTATGAAATTTAAGGAAATGTATGTATATTAAACATAGCATAGAACATGATCAATAAAAATGTCTGAAAACAAAATGCATTGCTGTCATGATTGTATCATTGATGCAAAATGAGTTGTTTTGGAATCAAAGTACCTGTATAGAGACTGGGAGGTACAATGGCTAACCACTCAGGTGCTAACTGAAATGTTGACAGTTCAATCCACCCAACCACTGTAAAACAGAAAGATCTAACACTCTGGCTCCATAGAGAACAGAGTCAAGAAACTCTACAAGAAAGTTCTATTCTGACACCTCACTTGTCCAAATTGACATGGAGTCATTAGGACTCAAAAATCAACTGGATGACACCCCAAATCTGCAAGTCCTAGAGATGAACGCATTCTCATCATTCCCCATGTTTCCAAGGTACCCTCATCCCAAAGGCCTTCCTATTTCCCCAGGCCCCATCAGTGGGCTCCCTGAAGACCCAGATAATACTCAATCTTCATCATTCTCAATACATCATTCTCTCAATACTCTTCATTCAACAAAAGCAGGTGTCTTGTCAATAAATACTCTGAATAAATAATGAATGAAAAATTCTGTGGTGTAACTGAAAGACATGCTAAGTAGGCTAGTGATCAACAATTGAGGACTAGTTAAAAATTTTTTGTAAAAGAAATTTGAAATTATTTCTACAGGAGGGACAAGGTGACAAGAGGTGGGAGTCAATGAATAACAGTAAATGTTTTCAGACTTATGGTAAATAAGGCAAACATTCCTATCTAAGAATCTGCCTAAAGGAATGTCATTATGTTTGGGATGAAGCACCCCCACGCTCGATCTATAATGTGGTCATCAAGGAACTTACAAGGGATCAGAGTTGCCCCCTCTCAACAATGCAAACTTACTGCCAACAAAAGATTTCATTCATAGTCGCCCTACATAGGGTTTTTGATATCGTCAAACTTTATCAGAGTACACAGCCTTATATTTCTTCTAAGGAGCCACTGGTGGATTTGAACCATAGAACTTTCAGTTAACCATCTAACACTTAGAACAGTCATAGTCTAAAGGTCGCCCCTGGTGGCAGACTGAGTTTCAGATTGTGCTGCTAACCATGGAATTAGGGAGTGCTTTCTACCAGTCACTCAACCAGGAAAAAGATAAGACATTCTGCTTCCACACAAATTGACGGCCTTGGGCTGTTAAGAGTTGGAATTGATTTGATGGTTATGGGTTTGGTTTGGAGATATTATAAATAAATAAGGCATTAATCAGGGGGGAAGGGAGTAAGACAATAATCATGGGTTCTCAGTAAAAGACAGTGAGAGTGCCACAGGCTCAAGGGAAGAATGCTTACGTACCTAGAAGAAGGACAGCCTGACTGCTCCCTAGAGGCAAGGGTGGTGAGGCTTTGTCTTACATACCTTGGATGTGGGGTCAGGAGAGGCCAGTCTCTGGGGAAGAACATCATGCACGGTAACATAGAGGGGCAGGGCAAAAAAGGCTCCCCAAACACAATAGCTGCCACTCTGGGCTCAAATATAAGAATCACTGTGATGATGGCAAAAGGCCAGGCGGTGTTTCATTGTGCTGTGTGCAGAGTAGCTGTGAGTTGGAACCAACTTAAGGCCCCTTACAGTAACATCAGACATGAAAATGAAGCAGGCTGCAGAACAGCTTCTACCCACCACTCGTGTCACTGATGCACAAAGTGCTCTGACTGCAATCTCAATGGCTTCTCAGCTCTGGAGACAAGGCAAGGATGTAGCATATGTGGAGAGTTTCAACCTACTTGGCCCGGAAGTCACTCAGAGTAAAGAATTCACAAATGTGTTTACTTTCACTTATCCTCATGTCCCAAAACAAAAGAAAGCAATACCCAAGGAACTCAGAGGAGCAGTTATGCCAAATGGAAAAGGTACCCTTTGGGACAAAGGTCATGCTTTAAGCTATGAATCTTTCCGTATTTCTTTCTATTTTCTGAAACTATGTATTAGCATAATAAAACCAGAGAAAATAGAATCTTCATCTTTACCTTTTTCTCTTTTCCTAAGCCTCACAATGCCAGAGAAAATCTTTCTTTGCTTTTGAATCAGATAGTATATAAATTCCTCTGCATGAGTGAGAAAACATACACAAATGATTTGATTTGTGGAATTGCCAGATTTATACATTTTCTTACAGTTCTTAGGGATCAGAGATTTCTTCTCAAGAAATAAAATTTCCCTGTGATACACGTCGGGAAAAACATGTCCTCAATTCATATTCTTGGGAGCTTTTAGGAAACTGTTAAATATAGAAATATAGACCAGGCAGTCGGGAAATGTGAAACCTCAACTTGAGATAGGAAAAGGGTGTTTGCAGGTAGGAAACCATGTGGCACAATCGAAAGCCCCAGTGGTGACAGTGAGTAGATGAGAGTATGTGTCAGCAAAGCAAGTGACACATCGGGTCATGTCACAAAGTGGCCTCCCCCCACCCCCCGCCCCTGCCACCGCCAGTAATACAGCACATGATATTTGTTGTAATTTCCATAAAAATGCATTGGCTGTTTATACGAGATACAATAATAGTAATTAAATCTTGAACGTAGTGGTATTGGGAATGAGCACATGAGAAGATTATTCTTATAAAATGGATTCTTTTTTCATAAGATATTGTTTTTTATTTGATTTTTGAATAAAAATGACTGTGCTACATGCTTAAGAATGTATTCAATCCATGGCAATTCTTCAAATAGGCTATTTATTTACTAAGGCACTCCAATAAGAAAAGATAAGAATTGAATTGGTCTGTGAGTCACGAAGATGTATTAGTGATGTATGGAATAGGGAACTGTTTTGTTGGCTGGTTTTTCTGTTAAGTTTGCAGCTTTTAGTTTTTAAAGCTGTGTGCATTTCTGTGTTAAAAAGAAAGGAAAATTAAGACTCATCCAGAAATCTGAAGGGATAAGAAGTACAAATTTAGTGAAAGCCAGATCTATAGGTATGACTAAAGGAGAAAGGAAAGCAAAGGGAGAGTAGTAATCAAAAGAAAAGATAGACTTCCCCAAGGGGAGAGAGTATTTACATTATTAGACTGTGAACTTGACGACAAGGAACAAAAAAAGGAACAGAAACATTCAAGGAAGTTGAAGTAGGAAATGCCAAGATCCTGAGAAGGTAAGGAGCTTGGTGGATTAGAGGAACAACTGCAGGTCTCCATCAGTCAGTCTCTCTGGCCAATAAATTCCTTTAGGATCTTTCTTCCCAAGTTCCCTAGATGAGGTAAATGGTCCATCCATGCTCAGCTATTAACTTAAAGGTTGAAGATTCAAAACAACAGCAGTGCTGCAGAAGAAAGAGTCCAGCAAAGAGAATCCTATGAAGGAGTTCTATTCTGTGATACAAGGACTTCCCATGAGTTGAAATTAACTCAAAGGCAAAGAGTTAGTTTGGTTTGGGTTTCCTCCCTCCACTCAAAAAAAAATTTCAACTCTAAATCCATGATTTCTGGATAAGACACAATTCTTCCTATCAAATTCAGTGATGGTTCCAAAGTCCATAAACTAGATGCCAAGGTATTTCCATTCTTTCTTCACCCCCAAACTCTAAGTCATACACACATAAAACATAAAGGTAGGTCAGAGATAGAGTAACTACTAAAATAACTCTGAAAAGGGGGAAATAGGAAACACAGAGAACTCCTTTGCCCTTTGCAATAGGGGAGTCCTACTGGCAGCCACTGGCCAAGTTGGCCAACTGTCCTGATGGATAGCAGACAGTGACTCTGCCCACTAAGTGGGTGTCCTCCTCCATAACTTCTAGAAGTTCTCCCTTGCCTGTTACCCCTCCACAGAAACATCTGGGTTTTAGGAAGTAGAAAGTAGACCCTTCTTGAAAGCTATAAAGTTTCTAATTGGTCAAGATTCTTTTTTGACTGGTTATTGTTAGCTGGCCTTGAATCAACTCCAACTCATGCAAACCTCAGGTGTGCAGTGAATGCACCAACAGGACAGTTTGATATTTGAATGTGAAGGGAAAATGGATAGGTTAGAAAAATAGATAAATAATCCCCAGGAGTTGGGTCTATGTGACTGAATAAATGGTAGTTCAATGTTTCAATATGGAAACATTTGCTATGTGAACCGAGTGAGATATGAAAGACAAACATAGTTATGGAGAGAAAGATCAAAAAGAAGAACTAGTTGGCAAAGAGACCTAAAAAAATAAAAAGACAGTTTAATTTGTAGACAAGAAAAAAAATGGGCTGATAAAATTGAGAGGTTTTTGGTTTTTACCACTACAGGGAAAGACATCTTAATTTGACATCATTACAATTCTAAGAAGAAAATAATGTGTTTTTATGCCAAATGCCCTTTGGATCAAAAGGTCAGATCCATAACTAAATGCAGGGATGGAGGACTAGGCAGCCTTTCATTCCATTGTAAGTGAGGTTTCTATGAGTCTGGGCCCACTCAGTGGGAGATTATCAGATCAATGAGTTGCCAAACATGACACACAATATTATTCAATTTTAGAGCTTGCTGAAATCAATTTCTAATCTAAAAATATTTATATTGTGGGGCAGTGACTTTAAGTTATTTTCTGAGCAGCTAAACAGCCTAAATGCTCTTCACTACTGCAGTTCTTTCCTCTATTTCCTTTGACTTTCCTCTTGTCCCACTATCATGCTCAATCTTCATTTGGGTTTCAGTAATTTTTGCCTCTCACACCCACCTTGTCACTGATTTTGAATCACTTGCTGTTTCCTTATTCCTGGGTTAGTCAACACCATCTCTTTTCCCCCTCCTCGCCATCTCCCATGTGCCCCCGGAACCATCAGTCCTGTTGTTTTCTTCTCCAGACTGCTCATCCAGCCTATCTCATCTAGATAGACTCAGAGAAATGATAATATGTACAAAAAAAGCAAGCCATCTGTGTTAGTCTGGGTAGACTAGAGAAACATATTTCATGGACACACATGTGGACATAAGGAAAAGGTTTATATACAAGAGGAACAGGACATTGAGAAAGCATCCCAGCTCAGTCCAGTTCAAAGACATAAGTCCAATATTAACCCACATGCCCAAAATCTCCTATAAAGTCTATAAAGTTTATAAAGTCTATAAAGTCTCCTTATGACTCACTAGGTCACAGGTCAGTGGATGCAGAATCCCAGGGCTGCCAGGGGTCTCCACATCGCTCCTCACTTCCAGGGCTCAGGGTCCATCAACAGCAGAAGCAAATCATAGTTGACAGAGGTCTCCATGTGGCTGCTCCAGCTTCAGAGGTCTGGCTCCATCAGGACAAAGCCGTGTGGTCTCTCTGCCAGCTCCTCTAACACCTGGGACACTGCCATCTTGTCTTGTCCATGATTCATCGTCTCTGAGACTAACTCCCAACAACTGGGGAAGATAGCTTCTCATCTTCATGAGGGAAATATTGCAAGATTTCCCAGAAGTCTCAGGAGAAAGCCAAGCCCATATAGAGGCCTCATTGGCTACTCACTGGCTATCTCCAGATTAACAGGCTAGACTCCACCCCTACATTTCAATCATAAAATTAACATAAGCACATGACTGCCACAGCATCGTAAGATGAAGCAGTCAAAAAAACAAAACAAAACGATGACAACAATAACAACAACAAAAAGTGTCCAGAAAAAAATAAATAAATAAGTAAAAAAGTAAATATAATAGTAACAAAATAAAAACCTATAAATAGTTCAAAGTCTGTTCATTGGCCTCCAGGATTGTCTCCCAGTTGAATCTGATGGGGTGCCACACCCTGGCCCCAAAGTATATCTTGGCACTCCCTCAGGAACTCCAGGCTCTGCTACAGCTGCTGCTCTGCTATACACCCTTAGTGTTTTGCCTTGGTGTGGTAGGGTCAGACAGGGTACAACCCTGACCCTGTTTCTCCATTGTTGTCTCTGTAGGTTTGTGGATCAGTGAGGGATATCATATTTCTTAGTGGGGCCGGCCCTATGGTCCTCTCTGTGCATTGGCTGTTCTGAGTGGAGATACCGTCCTCAAGGCTCAGTGGGCCTGAATGCACTCCACTGTCTCTTCTTCCCCCTTCATTTGCTCTCATGTGTTCTGATCAGGCATGTCCCACACCCTGAGCTGCAGCTTCAGTGCTGTCCTCCAAAGCAATCTCCCCTGGGGGAAGACGTGGCTGTCCGTGTCATTGGGATTGGAGTTGGGCACTCAGACCCCTCCACTGGCTCCCTGCTCCGTGCCACCATGCTGCATTCACATCCTGGAACACTGGGTGTACGTTTGGTCCCTCTTTCCCTAGGGACTTATAAAAAATATGTTCCCCTTGGCTAGGTTAGTACCCCATTCTGCCTATACTTTCAAGAGGAGGAAAGACAAGACTTTCTGCTCCCACAAAGAGTTGCAATCTCAGAGACCCATACTGGCAGTTCTACTCTGCCTTATAGAATTGCTATGAGTCAAATTCAACTTGATGGCAGTGAGGTATTTTTAATATTTTCAAAAAGGGTTAAAAGACATAAAGTTCAGGTCCTTACTGACAGTGTTTAATTTAATATTTGAAATTTAGAGGCAGAAAAATCTAACTTACTTTACGTCTTATTTTGCAGTATTGGCTCGACCTTAGTAGATTAATATACTCAATTATTGAACATGTAAGACAAGATTCTAGAGAACAAATAGGTAGCTAAAAATGATCCCATAATCTCAAGGTCAAAGAAAAAGGTAGGAGACATGTGAGAGGGTCTCATAGCATATCTCGTTTAGGGGCGAGCTGGTTGGCATAGATTCTAGACCCTGAAGATGGTGTCATGAGTTCTGTACTGTCAGCACAGACTCTGCCTGAGACTCCCAGCATATCGAATTATTTTTGGCATGAATACCTACTTTCATATTCTAAATAAATATGTTCAGACTTCTCTCCTTTTCCTTGAATGTAATGTTTCTATGATTTAATGTAGACAATCACAATATTTTCCCTTCATTGAAAACCTTTTATTATTCATGAAACCTCAAGCACTTTGGCAAAATAAACAGTCCTAATAATTTTCCCAGGTCCTTTAAATCCCTGGTGCACTAGAACTCACTGTTTTCATCTGGACTCTGAGCCAGTTCAGATACCATTCTCCACTTTGTTTCCCTTCCCTTCTCTTTTCCTGTTAGATAATATGATAAAAAACAATCTCCATAGCTTCTCAGAGAAGTCTTCACAAAGGTGAGCTACCTTGACAGGGTCAAGCTCCTTTCTGAAGCCTTGGTGTATCCTTCCTTCCACCCTGAGCTTAGCTCCTTCAGTGGAATTGACAGTTTTCTTCTAGCAAAACTTCATTTTCGCCTGCTTAAATAGCACCTTTCATGTGGCAGGCCTGAGTCCGAGTCCTGGAGAAGACATCTCCTGTGGAGCCACCACCACTGGGCAGTTCCGACATGTGTATTGCTGTGATACTAATAAGAGTTCAGCAGAGGTTACAGATGAAGATGGACTAGGACGAGAGGGCTGTCAGTTTACTTCTGAAAATCAACCAATGAAAACCCAGTAGCTGACGGTGATCCATCCCACACTAACTATGAGAATGACACAGGAGTGACGAGCATTCTGCTTCATTGTCCATTTGGGTCATCATGAGTCTAGAGCCAGCTGAATGGCCGGCACCAGCAGCTGGAGACAATTCCTGCACGGTTCACTAGTTAGGGCCATGCGCTTTGTAATTTCAGAGATTGAACCATGAAGTCACCTTTTCCACTAACTTGTTCTGGGTATTTGGGTCTCATTGTCGTCTTCCCTCAAATAGGCATAGCATTGAACTAATCACATAGGACTGTTATAAAAATGGCAAAACCATTTTATATGTAAAGGACCTACCATCTCAGGATGATACTCAGTGCATGTTAAGTATTTGGTACCCACTAATATTAGTCTTGCCAGTGTTAATGATACAGTAGTAGTGATGCTTTCATTGTTTTTGTATATCACTATTATTATGGCAGTTGCAATACTCTTTCCTTGTAGACTCAAACAAACAAGTCCACTGCTACGGAATCAGGGCTGACTCACAGTGACCCTTGAGACAGGTCAGAACTTCCACAACTGCAACTCTTATGTGAGTAGAAATCTCTGTCCTTCTCCCATGAAATGACTATTGGTTTCAAACAGCCAAACTCATAACAATTGTGCCACCAAGACTCCTACTTGTAAACTCATCCTCAGTTAAAGACGACCTTCTTAGCTGACACTTTACATTTATGATGATAGTGATAATCTATTCGCTGACTTTGTTACACATTAGCATGGCAGTGGGTGGAGAGATGCCAGGTGAAGTGGCATCGTGACAATGGCTGAGGACCATCCCTTTGCTGGGATGTTAAGCCAATCTACCCTGCACCCTTTGCTCCTTCCTGCTGTCAGAGGTGCCAAATCCAGCAGCCACCTAGAGCAGGCCTCTAAGTGGATGAGCAAAGCAGTACAAACCAGCACACACCTCTTCTGGGGTCCAGCTCCTATATGGCCTGAGGCCCTGCAGCTCCAAATTGCTGTGGGGAAAAAAAGAAGGGAAAGAGAAAGCAGTGGGTATTTGGAAGAAACACATGTTTTTAATGACATCCCAGATAATTCCAGGGAAGCACTGGATTATTAACTACCAGATAGGTAGTTCAAAGATAGCAGCTTCTCTGTGGGAGAATGATGAGGTTATCCTACTTCCAAAAAGATTTACAGTCTTGGAAATCCTGTATATTAGAGTCAGTAAGTTTTAAAGTGAGCCCGGTTTTAAAATGGGCCCAGAACCTCTGCCGCAGTGGGCTTGGGTCGGGGTGAGGCTCTCAGCTCCCCTGCTAGAAGAAAGCCCTATACCTCAGGACTGACCAGACAGAGCAGAGAGCAGCCTCCAGGATAGTGACTGCAGGGCAGCCTGCCGAGGTGGCAGCAGAGCCTTGGGCTTGCTAAGCATGGGCAACTGGCCCAGCGTGGGGAAGGGGAAGTGATCAAAGTCAGGGCCCTGCAGGCACCTCACCAGGCTTCATCTGCTTTGGACTTTTCCAAGACCTCTTCTCTGCAAGGAAACTCCATTACAGCACTCATCACCCTAACAGGAATGAACACATCAGTAAATGTTAGCTGATATTATTAATATTTAGAATATTATGTTAGAAGATAATAAATTGTGCAATAAATAGTAATGAAAAATGTCTTTTAGCACCATTACATTTTAGTTGCCTTGAATTTTTAAAAAAGTAATTACTATTTAGAATATTTTCTATATCTAACCATAAAAATATATAATCTTGTTGTGATAAGATTTAAAGGCCTTGGTTAAGTTAGATTAAACTAATGAAATTTCTAGATAACAGCTTTGTCCAGTGCCTAAAGGAAGTTCCTGTTTAATGGTTTATTAGTAAACTTTATGTGTCAATTTGATGCTGTTCTCAGTGTCATCATTGTTCCTAGACTCATTGCCGTTCAATAATGTAATATAATGTAATCATGTTCCATAATTATGTAATGTAATGAATCAATTAATAGAAAAGAACATTTCTGCAGTGTCTTTGCCTCCAGATTAAAAAAAATATCTTGACTAAATACTCACTTGCTCACTCTCTCGCTTCACTTTTCACTTTTACCTTCAGTTCTTGAATTTGCTAGCCCTCCCAACCACATGAGCCAATTAATTGACTAAGTCTCTGCCTAGCTACAGCTATCGCCACGCCTGACCCATCCCACTGCAATCTAGTCAGTTCTGACACATGGCAACCCTGCGGAACCAAGGAGGACTGGGCTTTGGGGTTTCTGAGACCAGAACAGAGAGCCTCATCGTTCTCCTACAGAGCAGTGGATGGACTTGAGCCACCAACCTAGCAGTCAGCAGCTTAACCCATAACCTCCTGCACCACACATAAAGATCATGGCTTTGAAGTTTCCCTGTTCTCTGTTGTTGGCACTTGCCATAGACTAATTATGACTCACAGTGATCCTACATGTTCAGAGCAGAACCTAGGGGTTTCAAGGTTGGGATTGCTCAAAAGCAGCTCCTAAAGCAGAGCTTCTAAAGTACCTCCGCTTGGATCCAACATCCCCTAGCCTATTGGCTAATCAAGCCCTTAAACATTTGTCCCAACTAGAGACTCCTTTTCTTCTCTAGAGAGTCATAAGGAAGATGGTAATATTTTTGCCATCTAAATACTCTGCATAGTTGCTATAAAAATGACATAACACATAATTTCTAAGTGATTACTAAGTGGCAGGCATGTGCTGGGTAATCTTCATTCGTCGTTTCTAATCCCCACAGGAACACAGAAGTGGACAACATCGTATCATCAGAAATGCTCTGGGTTACAGACAAAAGGACATCAAATGTAGTCATTTAAGCCTTAATTTTCCCATCAGCAGAATCAGACAAGCACTCTTTGCCATTTCCACCAAAGACCCAAGGAATCCTGGTGATGCAAGAAGTACCTGGTTGCTTACCAAAATGTTGGCAGCTTCAAAGGCACCAGCCACTTCCAGAGAGAAGAGAACCAAGTGATGTGATTCCACCAACATTTCAGCTCCCAGGAAGCCCCATAATGCATATCTACTAGGTCCTACAGGATGACTGTGAGTCAGGATGCACTCCTGTAGTGCCACTACCAAGTGCTACACATTGTCTGGTGCTATGTCAACCACCTCCAACAATTCAAATAGGAAGCAGGGAATAGAAGCAAAACCTTTCTTTCTTGAAACACTATCTTTTAATCTAACACTGGACCCTCAATTTCTTCAGCTAGAAAAGATTATGTGGCAGTCATGTGCTTATGTCAATTTCATGATTGAGATGTAGGGGTGGTGTCTAGCCTGGTAATCTAGAGATAGCCATTGAGTAGCCAATGAGGCCTCTGTTTAGGCATGGCTTTCTCCTGAGATTTCTGAGAAATCTCACGATATTTCCCTCATGGAGATGAGAAGCTATCTCCCCAGTTGTTGGGAATTAGTCTCAGAGATGATGAATCACGGACAAGACAAGATGGCAGTGTCCCAGGAGCTAAAGGAGCTGGAGGAGAAGGCACACAGCCTTACCCTGATGGAATCAGACCTCTGAAGCTGGAGAGGCCATCAGGAGACCCCTGCCAGCGCCGGGATTCTGCACCCACTGGCCTGTGACTTCGTGAGTCAGAAGGAGAGGTTATACACTGGTATCGGGTGTGTGGGTTAATAGTGGTCTTATGACTTTGAACTGGACTGGGTTGGGATGCCTTCTTAATGTCCTATTCCTCTTGTATATATACTGTACCCTTATGGGTGTCTATGAGTGTCTATGATTTTGTTTCTCTAGGCTACCAGGACTACCACAGATTATTATTTATGTTCACCCTACTAGAGCAAGGTGGAGGAAAGTGGTATTGCTACGTCTATTTTAGCTCAATCTAGATTCAAACATTGGATGCAGACTGGCCCTGCGATGAGAGATTTCTGTTAACTACTGATTCCCAGAAGATAGATCTAGTTTGGAGAGAAGATTTGACTGTTTAATTATGAATGAACTGTCTCTCAGAGGCTCAAAGTTCCTAAGTGAAATACATGAATTTAATTTTAAAGTCACCATCAAATAAAGCAATTCTTAAAATGGCACTTGCCAAAACAAACAGAATCCCTTAGAATCAGACATTCTTAAATATATGATCAAATTAAGGGACAGAAAGGGTGAGGAGAAAGAGTAAAAGACTTTCTTATATTCCTGCTATAAGTCAAGTACTGTGTTGTGTATCTTATCTCAGTAAGTCTAACCAAGCCACTGGTGGCCCCCAGAAGGACCCAAGGTTCCAGTTTGCAGGTGTGGTAGAGTGATTTGAAACTGAGTATACTAACTCCATAATCTCCACTAACTCCACAATATTTCCAAGTCACAACTTCACCCATGTATATATATACAAAGTGTCTGGAATCAAAACTTAACCCATGAGCTGGAGAGATCAGAATCCAGCAAAGGGATTGCTGGGATTAGGGTGGGCAGGGAGAGAGTGGTGGTCACCAAATATCCCGTCTATTCGTGCCTCCACTTGCCTGGTGTCATGTGTTTAGCTTGGCTTGGTTGTCCTGCTGCTCATTGAACTGGTCCCTTAGAAACAACCGCTTTCTGGAATTCCCCATAAACCTGTCACACACGAAATTCTTACTTATTTAACATGAGCCACACGTTTACAGCTACATGAACAGCATGGGGGAGGGAGGGAGGGGGGAATGTGGGGGCTGGTTGAGTGATTCTGATCACCTAAGTTATATGGCCACCCTCATCTTCCATCTTCACTGCCTGTCTCTGACAGGCAGGTGGGATTTCAAATTGGAAACTAATTTTGAGCTGAGGGCTATTAATAATTACCACTGCGAAGCCCTTACTGCCATATGCATTTCTTTGTGGCAGAATATACTATGACTGAGGATAGCATGAGTGATAAGAAATTCAAAAGAGGAAACATTAAAGTATCATTCCAGAAGTTTCCACTGAGAGTAAGAACGTGGAGAGGGACCGTCCACCTCTCAAGGATTTAATGGATCATAAAGCTTCGAAGGCAGGCAGCCTTAGTTTGGAATGCTAGTCTTTCCACTTACTGGCTTAAGACTGTCAACTGATTTAACTTCTCTGAGTGTCTTCTTTGCTAAAACAAGATAGACAAAATTTACTTCTAAAAAAATTATTTATTTGGTGCTTATGAGCATAAAATAACACAGAACACATTGCCAAACAAATGGCATATATACATCAAATATGACTCTTCATCTCCTAATTCCCTTTCTAAACTAACACATTTCCACCCCTCTGGATTCAAAGTCAAATGCTGATTGTTTGAAGGCTCACCCTTATCATGAAGTGAGGCAAGTCAAACGAAGGTTCCCTGAGCGACCACATAGCAAAGGTCAGATTCTAGCATTAAGGTTAAGAGAAGCCAGTTGCCTAGAAGGAAAAACTGTCCAGCAATTAAGAAAATTTATAGATATTTCTAGAATGCCTTGGGGCTTGGTAGGTCAGGGAAGGGAGGGGGGGTTAGTGGTGTGTACTTTATCAAAAGCTCAAATGAATTCAGAGCCAATTAGAATCACCACTTAGAGATGTGAAAAGACAGGGAAAGAACAAAAAGACCTAAGGAAATATTTTGCAAGGTTTTTCCTGCAGGGACAGCAGACACACGGAAGGCTGTGTTTCCTGTCTTTAAGCTCAAGCCCATCCCTGGGGTCTCTGGAAGTATCATCTCTCCCTCACTTGTTTTTATCCACAGCATCTCAAAGAAAGATTGGAGAGACCATGCTTTTTCCTAAACTTGAATCATGTCTAGCTCTCTAATCTCTAAAGCAGATGCTTTCAAAACCACCTTAGACATGAAGACTGCTTTATTTACTTATTTATTTTTACAGAAAGTTGCACATGATTTAAATCTGTCCTGTGCCATGAATATTTGTATGAAGACTTTCACATTTGGCTTCATTTTTTTCCCTTCTTTGCATAGATTGCAAGCTTAATAGGGAACAGCTGGGTACTGTAACTTTTTGGCACAAATAGTCTCACACACATACACACACAAAAAGGAAAGTTCTATTGCAGGACCAAATTGTTTGCACGCTTTGTCCTGCCAGTGCCACCTGACCCTCTTGGGAAGGGTTGGGTTTCTGCACATCCATCACCCCACTGAGGGCGGTGTCAGGAGCCAGCTAGGCTGCTCCTACCCACCCGACGCTGACTAGTCTCAACCCCAGCTTCTGGAGACACGGAGTCTTGGATGGGAAAGGTGCATTCCTGTCTGGCTGCTGGGGACACTAAGCCCAAGTGAGCCCATTTTTCTCCCTTGTCCCCATATCTATGACCCGCCATCACAGCTCGGTTTCTTTTCAAGTGCGCGCTTGTGAGGTATCACTTTTCCAAAAAGGTGGGTCCATCACTATAGGCATTCAGATATGAGTAAAAAGATCTGTGCGTGATCAAGCCAAACATAACAATGAACGCGTCAGGAGTCCACAGAGCATTTCTCAATAACAGATCGTGTTGCAACTGATGTCAGAGCTTACATGTTGTTAATCTAGTGAAAGCACCCTGGGATTTTGCTGAATGTCTGACCCGAGAACCAGAATATGCTCTCAGATCATTTTGCGCTTTGTTGAAGTACCCCGTCTACCATCTTGATACTTCACCAGCTTGATTTGTTGTCTTTTGAAAATGCTCCCTTGATCTATTGAAGTCGGATTTGGGTAAATTATAGGGGGCGGTCAAGGTTTAGCTGGGAGAATTAGAGCATCAAGGAGGCATGGAGATCCAGGTTCAGGCATCAGTGCCAGTGTTTTTTGGGATTGTGTAGGTTAGGAATTTCACCTCCAAATGCCTGCCTCCTGGGGGCTCTCTTTGCCCTCGTGTGCAGTGTCAACACGGAAACTAGCACCCCTCTAACACACAGCTACAGGTGACATGGATGCTGGCCCTGGAGACCCCTGAAGCCCTGGTGGCATGCTGGGTTTTGAGATGAACTGCTGAAAAGAAAGGCCAGTGGTGCAGAGCTACGAGCAGTTCCTCAGAATAAAGATGAGGCTTGCTACTGGGAAAGAGTTACCCCAAACCCACAGAAGCATTTCTACCCTGCCCACTATGGTCACTCTGCATCAGAATAGACTCTGGGACAGGGAAAACTTTTAGGGCAACCCTGGTGGCTTAATGGTTATGTGTTGACCTGTGATCCTCAAGGCCAGTAGTCCCACACCAGCAGCCCCAACAAAAGAAAAAGATAGGGACAGTCTCTGAAACTCATGGCGGCAGTTGGATCGGGTCCCTATGGGTCGCCATCAACTCAATGGCGTGAGTGAGAGGGCAACCGCAGGTATGAGAGGGTAGAGCTGTGCTGCCTATGACCTGTGACGGTTGTTTGTTCAGAAGTAGATTGCCAGGCCTTTCTTCTGAGTTGTCTCTGGATGGACACCTGGTGTAAGCAGGTTGCAGCTAACAGCTGAGTAAACTTTCTATCACTCAAGGCTTGGCCCCTCTTTGCAAACAGGAGTTACATACTCAGGAGCTGATGGGAGAACAAGTAACATAGAAAAGATGTGACCAGAATATGTGGTGCAGTTGGTAAGCTCAAGAGACAAGCTTTGTCTACAGAGACAGCCAGTGCTGAGGAAATGCAGATGTGGCTGTATCTTCTTACAGCATCCTCATCTCCCACCCTTTGCCACCAAGAAAAGCCAGAAATCCTGATACTTGGACCTAATTCCATTTTTTAAAAATCTTTTTTTTTTGCAAAAAAATAAATAAGAGGGCTATCTATTGAATCAGGCCTCCACGACAGACTATGATTTGGAATTGAACCAGGCAGGTCATTGGGGACTCAGAATGGAGAGGCTCGATGGTGCTCTGGAGCCCAGCGCTCACTGCTTCAGCATGAAGTGACCCACAGCTGCATACTCGTGGTGTTTTTGAACTATCAACCGTTAGGTTAGCAGCCCGCCTAACAGAAAGCACAAACTTATCACCTCACAGTTCTATAGGTAAGAAGTCCAGTGCAGATCCTACTGGGTCTCACATGAAAGCACTTGGAGGGTGACATTCCTTTCTGGACACTAAGGGACAATCTGTTCCCTTGCTTTTTTCAGCTTCTTGGGGCAGGTTACAGTCCTTGACTTCAAAAGCCCATCTTCAGTCCCATCTTCAAAAGCCTCAATGCAGGAGGAGTCCTCATAAGTCTTTCTGACTTCTCTGTGGTCACATCTCCTTTGCTGACTCTCTGGTTCTGACCTTTCTCTTCCACTTTCAAAGACCTTGGTGACTGCATTGAGCACACCCAGATCACCTAGAGTAGTCTCCCTACTTTAACATCAGCTGAATAGCAATTTCAATTCCAGTAAGTTTCATTTCCCTTTGCCAAGTAACCTAACCTATGGACACAGACATCTTTGCTTTTTTTTTTTTGGAGGGGGGGTAGGGGGTGGGCAGAGGGAACGGGTGCAGGAGCACAATGTTACATACCACACACAGTGAGATCTGCTGAGATGTGGACAGGGAAGCTGAGGTTGGTGATGTTGAATATGACAGCGAGGACATGGAACCTGAAAGAATACATTTTCCTTAGCAGCCCCCACTGAATCATAGCAAGTTCCTGGAGTTCAGGCTGTGGTGACTAAAAAGAGGCAATGCAAAATAAATACAAAAATAAAATGAGGCTAGACAGGGCTCTGCTTCTTGTCCATGTTCCTTTGTTGAATTTGAGAACGACTCGCTGTCCTTGCAGCATCCCTGGTTGCACTGTGGTCGCACAAAGCCAGCAGTTCCCATAATGAGATGCTGTCTCAGGAGCCTCCGCAGGAACTCTCTGAGCCCCCACACAAGAAAACCACACCCGTGCATGGAGTTAGGAGAGGGACAAGGATGAAATATGAACCTAATTCTTCCATGTGCCTGCTTTAAGTGATGCTTATTTTTCTTGAATGTGTTCCCAGAATTTGCTCACTCCTCCCTATTTCTTTATCTCACCTGGTAACTTCCATCACTTTGCATTTGAATCACAGGATGATGTCTCCACTGTATTTCTCTCCTGGTTTTCTGAGGTTCCTGCTTTCCTTACCACTTAGCCACTTAGTTAAAATCTCCACACAAAAAAGACCACATGACTCGGTTAATAAATGGCATTTCCTGCCCAGCCACTTCAAAGACATAAAGTTAAGAATTTTGTCTTCTTTTATTTAGCTTTTGCTTGTTGTCATTGTCGTTGTTGTTGCTGTGTGTCTGTTTAAAGAAATTATTTGCTAAAACGTTATCTGTAATACTGTGTAGTGGGAGAAGAATATTCCAGAAAGAATAAAATGTCCCCTCATTTACATTCCCTTATTGAGTACTCATGTCAACTGCCATGGAATTGCTCCTGATCTGTAATTAAGGCATGGGCAACAGAGATTAATGCTGCTGGTTCATACATCATGCCCATCATCACTTGCATGTCTGGTCACTGTAGCCCATAGGATTTTCAACGTCTGATTTCCAAAGGTAGATCACTAGACCTTTATTCCAGCCCCCCTTACTCTAGAAGGTCTGTTGAACCCTGTTTAGCATGACAGTAACATAGAAGCTTTCACTGATGGGCAAGTAGTGGGCATATGATTGAGTAAAGGAGAGAGACCCAACATAGTAACAAAGGAGAGAGGGATGGTCAATGGGTAAAACAGTGATTGTTCTGCAGAACAGAGATTACTGCAAGAACAGGAAATACAGTAAAATGTCAACCTGGGGTGCAGTCGCTAAAATCTGTTTTCCTGCCTTATACACCATATCAATATCATGTATGAAGTGAGGACATTCCAGGGGTCTGGAATAGTGAGTACAAAGAAGAGGGCAATTGTGGATAGACCATCTTCAAATATTTCCCCCATTCTCACAGTGAGAGCATGCCCTTCACTACAAAGAAAGGAGGCACAGAGATGTGGCAGGTGAAAAAGAGACCAAGAAGGTTCCGACTAACTCTCGGCTCTGAGATGGAGGAGTCTTGAGCAAGAAATGGAGAGTGCTCTAGGAGTTAAGAATCCCAGACTGGGAGGCAGGAAAGAAAATGGACCTGTGTCTTATGGCCACATGGAACTGATTTCCTCTAACCACCTGACAGAGCTTGGAAGCAAATTCTCCCCAAGAGCCCTAGCATGAAGCATAGCCCTACTGATATCTTGGTTCTTGTTCAGAAAGACTTGCATCTGACTTTCTTACCGATGGAACTGTGAGGTATAGCATTCGTGCTATGCTAACTTTGTGTTCCTATGCTACAATAGCAATAGAGATGATTTATACAAGCATCCTCATAGGGTCCTGAAAATTCTTCTTATAACAACTACAAACCTGACCTCTCCAAATATAGAACACATCCCTCTTTCAAACCACCAGGAGCCTTAAGCAGACTCCAATTCAGGAGACTTCTTGTGTGCCCTGTGTGTCTTGAGTAGGGCTGTGTGTCCTTCAAAGGGTTTAAATGGCTGATCTTTCAGAAGTAGATCATCAAGGCCTTTCTTCCAAGGTGCCATTGGGCAGACTCAAATTTACATTTTTCAGTCAATAGCTCAGTGTGGTAGCTGGTTGTACCACATGTTAACGTCCCCTTGCAACTATAGGAGCACTTATGACCTCATCTTCTCATTTGGTACTTATAGCATGATAGCCACAATAACAACAGCTCATATTATTAAAGCTATCTTATTTTCAGGAATTAATTGCTGAGTTCTTTGAAAGCTATGGGTCTGTGCCATCAAGGTGATTCCAAATCATAGCAAGCATACAGGACAGAGCAGACCTGCCCTGTAGGGGTTCCTAGATTGTAATCTTCAGAGGAACAGTCCTGCTCTGTCCCCTAGGGTCACTCTGGCTTGGAAGTGGCTTGACGGAACATGGCAACAAATCTTTGAAAGTAAGAACCAGGCATTGGTGAACTCTCTTTCCCTCTCTCTTTCCTTCTGCATAGGGATTAGAAGAAGCCATCTAATGCTGTAAAAAAGGTGTCCAAGACTCATTTTCAGGAGAGGTAGCACAGCTCTAAATGGCGGTGGGGGCTGGGAGGTTGTTTTTCAAGACTGAGTTTACAGTGGGAAAAGTGAGAATGAGGGGTGTGTGCTGAGCTTCCACCCGGCAGGAGGACTGTTGCACTATTTGTTAAATTCAAAGGAGAACCAATTGAGATGGGGAAGCTGCCAGACAAACCCAGATAGCTGGGAATACAAACAAAAAACAGGCACTCACAATTAGGAGCAATGGAAAAGGCCTGGAGAGTGGCTAAAACACTCACTGGAGTGGGAGAGTTTGCCTATTGACCTTGCTGGCACATGAGTGGCTTGATTCAAGCAGCAAGAGAGGCCTGTGAGGGATATGGTGAGTTTTCTGCATCTCTTTGTCAATTACCTCCAAACTCTATATTATCACTGTTATTCTGGAAAATAGGCATCCCTGGGTGACACAAAGAGCCTTGGTGTATATTGGTTCTGCACTGGACAGCAGTTTGAAACCACCCACCACTACTCAGAAGAAAGCTGAGACTTTCTACTCCAGTAAAGAGTTAGTCTCAGTAACCCACAGAGTCAATTCTACTCAGTCCTGTAGTGTCACTACAATTAGAAATTGACTTGATGGTGGTGAGTTTTTGTTTTGTTTTAAATAAGATATCTTAATGGTTAATGAACTCAGGTACAAATCAAAAGATTAGAAATTTGAGTCCATCCAAATGAGCATCAGAATGAGCTTAGCAATTCACCTGCCATTGGCAATTCTATGGAGCAAAGTTCTGCTCTGAGACACACGCGAGTTTGCAATGAAGTCGAATCCAGTCAATGGTAACTGGTTTGGTAAGGGTAGGAGATGGAGGGTGTCATTCTAGAAATTAATTTCCACCCCCAAAAATCTACTAATTAAACTTGGAGTGTGGGGTTAAACTGCCCCCCTTGATGCCTTTCAGAAATCTAGTCAAAATCTTCCAAACAAAATGTGCACTCCCC
>PVJH01001807.1:0-191507 GCA_004026705.1 Nesogale talazaci | reverse complement strand
ATATAACTTCCTCCCTGGGATATAGACAATAGGGAAGTGGGTGAAGGGACACATCAGACAGTGGATGATAGACAAAATAATGATTTTTAAGTCATTAAGGGTTCCTGGTGAGATGGTGAATGGAGGGAGGGGAACTCTGGGGAGTTGATACCGGGGGCCTAAGTAGAAGGAGGATATTTTGAGAATGATGATGGCAACAAATGTGCAAATGTAGTGTACATACATTTGATGTATGTATTGTTCAGGATAAGATGTATGTATTGTTCAGGTTAAATAAAATGATTTAATAACATAAAAAATAATATAAAAAAGAGCTTTACATTCAAGAGCAACTGTACATTAAGAAAACATCACAACCCAATTCAGTCCAAGGTCTTAAGAATGATATTAGCCCATATGTCCAATACCAATCTATAAAGTCCTCTTCACGCTCATGAAACACATGCAATTGTGCCAAATGCAGAATGATCACACGCCAGTGAGTGGAAAGTCTTTGGATCCAGTGACTTTGTAAGCATCTCAGCACTGGCAGGCGTCTCTCTGTGGCTTCTCTGGCTTCATTTGTCTGGCTATTTCCATGTGGCTTATCCAGGTAAGGACACTAGGGCAACTCTATGTGGCTTCTCTCAGAGTTGTCTCATAGGATATAAACCTTGTCGGTAGAGAATCTCCAATCCTGCTTCCAAGAAGGAGGTCCAAGATTTCCCAGAAATCTCAGGAGAAACCCTTGCCCACACGGAGCTCTCACTGACTATCTACAGAAGGAGAGGCTGGGCTGCACATCTACACTCTTAATCTGACATCAGATTAGGTGCCTGCCACAGTTAAGTTTGGGATTCCTTATTTGATGATTTCACATAAAAAGATACAGTCCAGGGAACTCACAGGGACTGTTATCTCCTGCCTTTTAGGGTCACTCACTATGAGTAGACATCAATTTGATGACTATTAGCGAGTGAGGTAGAGATTAATTCAATAATAGCATACAATGATTAAGTTTATAAAAACACCAGCTCATAGATTTAAAATACAGCACAAGAGTTGACAATGAACATGAGAAATAGAAAAACACAGAGACACACGGGAACTCTCCCCTCACAGGTTTATTTTATTAGCTAATGGCAAAGAACAAAAATCAAGGGAAAGAAGAACACAGCCTGGATACAGGAAAACTGAACAGCAAAATTAAATGGTATTTGCCATAGGTATATGTAATTTTTTATCTGCATTCACAGAAAACAGTCAAATATTTATAGGGTAAACTTTCTTCTCAAATATGCTTTGAACATTTACCAAAACTGACCACAGAGGATCAGTAAAGTCACAGCAATTTTGTGGAAATTATATTTTTCTCTAGCTCCAACTTTAAGACACATGAAATAAAGGAGAAGGCATAAAATCATTTTTGATGAGAGTAACACTTTCACCAAGGCTAATCTTGGATATAAAAGCTACTGAAAACCACTCACAAATATATTTTTAATGAACTCTCATTACAGTTATATTTAACAGCTAACATGAAAAAGAAAACTCATGCCCCCAAATCATCTTGTATGATAATAAGCATTGTGTTTATGTCTTGCTCTATTTTACTGTGACTTGATCAAGGTACTTGAAGAGATCTAATAAAAAGGGGTTGTATTCATATTTCCACATAGTTTTTCTATTTTGAATAGGGTAATTAAAGTTAAAATGCAAGCAGGTCTCAAACTCATATCATACTGGGCCAAAATCCTGACCTCTGGAGTCTGACACCTGTATTTTAATATATTTCTGCTTTGTGACCACTGCGGTCTAAGTAAGTTAGACAATCTCATTCTGAAACTGAAATTAGTAATGGCTGCATCATGAAGTTATGATGAGCATTATAGAAGGTAATTTTTTAAAGTGCCAAGTAGAATGGCTATCATTTTAAAAAACCCATATAAAATGTTGCCGTTTTCTCCTTTTAATTAGCTTAGGACTTCACTATACTGTCTTGCCATTCCTTATTGTTACATCTCCTGAGGTAGTATGATCAAAGGGTTAAGGGGCATGGCAGATAGAAGAAAGGTTCTAAATAATTGAAGTATTATTTTGACAATATAAGGAAAAGAAAATAATCTCCCAGGGATTTAGAAATCATTAAAAATTACAGTAGAAAGGGAGAACCAACTTCAGGGATCCACACGTAGACTCCTCTCTGGGACGGACAACAGGGAAGCGAGTGTTGGGACACATTGAACAGAGTACAGGATGAAAAAATAACCAATTTGTAAATTACTAAGAAGGGAAGGGGGGGGAAGGATAATATAGGGAGCTGATACTGGGGGCCTGGAGGGAGGGAAGATGTATTGAGAGTGATGATGGCAATGGGTGTGCAAATGTGGCCTGCATACAATTGATGTTGGTATTGATTGTGATGGGAGTTGTATGGGCCCCCAATAAAATGATTCATTTTTAAAAAGTGGGGAGCGGAAAGGGGAGCTTTTTTTTTTTTTTAAAGAGGAGCTTGTACCAAGGACTCAAGTGGAAAATGTTTGGAAATGTATGTGGCAGCATGTGTGCAAATGTGCTTGATACAAATGATGTACTGAATGTTGTAGTAGCTGTAAGAGCCCCCAATAAAATTATAAAATAAAAGAAAAAAATTACAGTAGACTTAAAACCAGCAGTTCAAATCATGTCTATTTCATGAAATTATCAAATATATTTCATTTTAATGGATGTTGAGCAAGGGATATTTATGTTAATCTTTCAAAAATATACCATGTCTTTGTCACCAGTTTTTTATTTGTTCGTGATGTAATCCTCAGATAGGCACTGGCAACTTTTAGCGTTCACCCCTTTCTTATTTTATGTTGTCATTCCTGGTCAATACCCTTTTGATTTGACAGTTTTTGCTTTGTGCTGTTTCTTTCTTTCTTCTTGTTATACATGTGAGTTGAAAATTCTGATCAGATGAAGATGAAGCCTAATGAACATGGGAACCATTTCTATTTTCCATGAGAAAGTGCATGTGTTTACTCTTATCAAGAATAAGATCATTTATTGTCTCCCTAAAATAATATTATTTTCTTTATTGCCAAGATCTGGGATTTAGAGAATCTCATATCCATATTAACACATGTCTAAATTATAATCTTGTGTGTTTTCATAAATGGGTCAGTAATCTAAGTTTTTGAAAGAAAAACAAGTCATACTTCTATAACTTCACACTTATTTATTCTAAATGTAAAAAGCAAGCTGTAGCTCGCTTGTCTTATGGACTACAGAGTGCAGAAAGTGTAAAGCCCAGCACCATGAAGGTCATTACATCTCCTAATGTCTCCAAAAAGTAGAGGAAAACTGCCCTTTTGGTTTCCGATGGTGTAAACCGGGACCACCTTTCTCCCTGAGAGTGGCTGGTAGGTTAAAACTACAAGCAGCCCAGTTCATAGTTCATTAGTCTAGTTAAGTCGTTAATGAAGGCACACCTGTTTTATAGCTATGTGCATATTATTTTTAAAGCAACACAAGAATAAGTCTAACAAAGTTTGAATACCTATCAATACATTTAGGTGCTGGTCTCTTCCACTTGAAAGTAGTGATCCGATCTTATGTAAATATCTGTGGCTCCAGCCTAAAGCTGCAATGAATGAATAAAGGAATGTCTGGCTCCCAATTTTTAAACATAGAGTATTCATAAACCAGAACATGTTATATTGACAATTCTATCACATGCTATTTTTAAGTAGTGTGTACTGTTTCATAACAGGAGACAAAGAGAACATTTCCACATCTCATATCTCTTTTGTTCCCACCTCTTATACCTTCATATTTACATAGCTTAAGAATCTATTAGAAACCAAGCCATTGAAAGTCAGTGCTATTTTCAGAAGCTATTGAAGGACAGTGAAGTGAGTAGGAGACTGAATGATAACCACCTAATGCCATTTCCTATTTTGAGGCAAGTGGACACTTATTTATGAACCCTTTCCTAAGCTGGAAAACATCATCTCCATCCCCCTCCCTGCTCCCCAAAGGAAATCAGTAACAGTACTTCATCATTTATCCTCTTTCGCAAAGTTATTAAGGTGTCTTGGGAAGACATTTGCACAAAGGTGTCTGTTCTAATTCACCAGTATCTTGGCTGGAGAAAGATGAAGCAATAGGCTCTTATAAAGATGTAGTTTCTGAAAACCCTTTACTATGAATTGGAACCAACTCAATGGCAGTGGATTATATTTTGGTTAGAAGTAGTTGACTTTTTTAATAGAATAACAAAATCAGTTTTAGTTCAGTCTTTTCAGAAGCTCCATAAAGTGTTCAATCTTCAATATAGAAAATCTATGCTAGGTGAAGATAATTTCATTCAAGGCATTCCATCTTCCCCACGTTGTAGCTGTAATAAAATAGGAGCAATGCTACAATTTTCATTTGACACATACTCATTTTCAAATAAGTAGACTTATAAAATGAAGGTGATGGTAACAATACCTACTTCTCAGTATTTTTTAGAAATCAAATGAGATAATGACAAATGTGTTTTGTAAAGTACAAAGTGTCAGAGAAATATAAATCATTAGCAGCAGTATCATGACTCTTATTACTATAATTATGTATAAGTGAAGTAGTCTGTCATCTGTGAGGTAGAACTGAAAGCCACCTTGAGGCACCGTGACCAAATTATACTGACATTCTTTGCATTTTATTCCTGCATCATATATTTAGAAATGAGCAGCCAAACACTCTTCAAAAGAAAGAAAATATTAGTCATTTATCCAAATGCTAGTATGGATTCATCAGATTAGATTACTTTAATATACTTGATAATTAAAAAAATATTGGCATTTAAGAGGAGAGAAAATGAGGCAGTTTTAAGGCATGGGGCAATCAGTAGATAAGAAGTCTATGACCTTGTGAAGGCAGGAATTCTGAAGTTGTATTATATGAGATGCCTTGTAAATTCAGAGAAGGGGGTATGGGAAAGCAGCAACTGAAAATATGCAATAGATAAGATAAGTTGCAAAACATGGATGTCTTTTTAAAAGTTTGACCATTTTAGAAGAAAAAAGAACAAGTGAGCTACAGAGAAGCTAACATTCAAGGTAGCATGAGTATTTACATCTTCAGTTTGTTCAAAAAATGTTCCTGAAAACCCAGGTTAGACGTTAAGAGTTCATTGCCACCACCATGCAGTCTCATGAAATAGGTGAATGAAAAGGAATATTTTCTGACAATATATGCTACCAAGTTGAAGGCTATAGGAAGATATGCGGAAATACTGCAAACAAATGATAGTAATATAAATGAATGTGCTGTTTAAACTAAAGGTATGGCCTATGAGTAATGAAGCTCTCCCAAGAGAAAATTGCTAATGTGGCTATTATTAACAGATTGTTGGTGTTAAGCACACTTTCTACTGTGCTCTTTCGATCACAGCATTAGTATCCTATGCAATTTTGGCAGCACTCCATAACAGACACTAATGAATCAAAATAATTCATAAGAAGAATTTTTTAATGAACAAATGAAAAAAGTTCTATCGGGGACAGTTAAATTTGGTTATGTTATTTATATAAAATAAAGGCCTATGAGAGCAATATACAGAAATTATCATTTATAAAATAGTATATGGTAAAGTGGTTGTCATGACTAATTTCCTCTCCTAGTGCAGTGTTCACACAGCAAGGGTGTAGCTGAAAGAATGAAACTGTTGTGTTTTAGCACTGTCATATAACTAGAACATGCATCCTAGATCCAAGGCAAAATCGGGCTTTAAAAACAAGGGTAAAATTTATCACATCAGTTGAATGTGAGAAGTAAGACTTTTGGAATAGAAATTGAAGAGCTCCTGTACAGCAAAAGAACCAAAGTTGGTGAAAGGTATGCTCTCTTAATTAAGTTTCTGGATATTGTTCTAAGGGCATATTTCAAATAAAGAAATATGTAAGAAAATCTCTTACATCTCACTGAGAATGGTGAGTCAATGAGCACCACTGATGATAATCCATTTAGTCTCTCTATCTCAGTGTAGTGTTCTAAAAGCTCTGCTCTAGACCAGCCTGGTCAAGGAGGCAGTGTTCCATCTTCTTCCAGATTCTCCATTGAGCTGCAAAGACAGAGTCTATATTGTCATCCTCTCTCCCCTAACTCTATATTGAAGAACTTCCATTAGAGATTAGTGTAGTTGAGAGATCAGGAATTGATTTAGCTTAATCAGTCTTGTAAGACAGATATACACTCCAGCCTAGGGAAGTGTATACACACACACACACACACATATATTACTATATATATAATATATATATAATATATATATATTATATATATATATTATATATATATAACTATTTGAGGGCAAATTTAAAGATAAAATTGGTTTTTTCCATTCAAATTTATTTCATAATATCAATGGCAGTCTCCATAATGCAATGACACTCTATGTACTAACTTTCATGGTTAGCACTTCTATTCATCCTGCTTTCCTATTTATAAATTATATAAGTAATTATAGTTGTAGAGTTCTGGCTTTCTAACACATACAGATTGAGTTGTATGACAATGATCCCATCAATGTGAAGGAAGAGAGTTTAGAGTTTTACAAATGCAAAATCTATGCCTCATGAAATTGAGTTAGTTTAAATTTGTAGTAGATTCTCTAAAGGCAAGGCACATACCATGAACGGTAAAGCAACCTCGAGCTAACAGGAGAACAACAGCGAAGCACTATAAGCGATATTCATAAAAATAAAAGTTCTACCAAGAAAATATTCACTAAGTGCTAAAGAAAACAGAGAGGAGAAGCAGAAAGAGGGAAAACAACCATGATTTATATAGAAACAAAGTGCAAAGTGACAGGCATAAATCTCCCAAGCATCTAAAGTGATATTAAATGCAAAAGATTGAATAATTCAATGAAAAGGAAAATATTTACCTCAAGGAAGTGATGTCAAAAAAAAAAGGAAAATATTGTTAGTTTGAATTGAAAATCAAACAACAGATTCAATATGTACACAGGAGACAAAGATTCAAATACACCGACTTATCACTTTAGACAACCTTATTTATACAAACTGTAAAATTTAAGATAATAGTAAAATCTACTATCCATACCATTTTGCATATGAATGACATACTGATGCTAATAAGAAAAAAAAAAGCCTGGATGTGAGGCAAGATTGAAACTGGATATAATGACTGAGGCTATCTATCATTTTCTCAGCCATGATTCTCAGTAGTTATGCAATTTTGTGTTAATGTGAATTATTAGCTGCACTTTGGAGATTTATTGACAAAATGGTTTTCTTGTCAGATTGCTCACTGCAAAGTCTGCCTTTGGAAACTACCAGGGACTCTGTCTACAGAGTCATCATGAACCAAAATTGCTACCACACAGTGAGTTTTGGTTTTAGTTTTTGTTGTTGTTGCTGTTTTGTTTCCTGTGAATGATATAATTTGGCAGTTCTGTGATTTTGTAATGACTCTCTAATTTGTGGTCTGATTTTTGTCCTCTTCAATTTTTTTATAATGTTGATTTTGGCATAATTACCTGGTCTTGGAAACTTCACCATGTCCATAAGTGAGACATAACTGTAGGTAGAAGGTAAAAGTTGGGAAAAGATATACAAATGACACCAAAAAAGTTGAAGTGACCATGATATGGTTTTAAAAATAGATTTAATCAAAAATAATATAATTTTACTAGAGATAAAGTGGGACATTTTATGCAGGACACAACAATAAAATTCATCCAGATGGGAAAGGAAGATGTGACAGTACCTCTGATAACTATAGATTTATATGTAGAAAATTCTAAGGAGACCAAAAAACATGGATAATAAAGTCATTTGTCAAGGCTCCAGGGTGCAAGAATATTTTGTAGAAATACACTGCTTGACTGTACACTCATAATGAATATCCTGACAATAAATTTCAAAAGTGAATAGATTTAAATGGCATAAGAAAATAAATACTTAGAAATAAATTTAACAACCGAAGTGTAACATTTTTATGCTATGTGGCACAGTTGAATTTACTTGATATGGCTCATCTACCTGTAATCTTTGTAACTCCAAATTCATATCTATTAAATGCATGGGTTCCATAGAGTATTTTTAAGTATATTAGTACATGCTATAACTTAGATGAATCTTGAAAACAAAAGTGAAAGAAATCACTTAACAAAGGGAGCATATTACATGGTTATATTTATATGAAACATTCAGAACCAGGAAATATGCATCATAAACAGATTACTGTTTGCTCTCTTATCAGAATGGGACTGTAGTAGACTGCTAATGGGCACACTTTTAAAAAATCTATATTTATTTATTTTATTTTATGGAGGATGTTTACTAATGTTAATATTTAATAATAAATTGTGGTAATCAATTGTTTCTCAACCATCAATAATAGATTCTATGGAATATGAATTACATCCCAATTCTGCTTTTAAAAAGCTACATGGAATTAAGTCATAATATATCAGGCTAATGGAAATCTAAACTAAGTATTGAGAAATTTTATGGAGCTATTTATTAATCATCATAACTGAATCTCCCTTCTCACCTAATCTCAAAGTAGGATAAATTTCTATTATTTTCCATTTAAAATGTTAAAATATATCTTTTCACTGATTTTAAATAATGACTAAATTAAAAACTTGCTAAGTAAATACTGTGTAAGTTCTTGATTCAACTAAAAATATCAGAAACCATAGTACCTAAATGTGCCTATTCCATACATGCATTCCTATTATTACATTTGATATTGTAATTGCAATATTGCTTTAACTCATTATGTTTAGAGAATGGAGAATGCTCATTTTAACATGACTTAAGCAAGTGCTCAGTATCTTACCTTTACATTCTATCAAAAGAATTCTTTACATATCAATTTGTTGAGAAGTTTTCAACTTAAAAGTTTGTTTTTCCATATTCTGACAGGTGAGTCTATTATACTGTTCTAAATCCTCTGAGTATGCTTCCCAAGCCAGCAGCCAACATTGATCTCTCGTCACAATAAATATTCAAGGGATATTTATTTTATTTTTCAAATTTAAAAATCCTTCCAAAAAATTGAATTATTCAAAATGGGAATGTGCTGCTTTGGAGAGCAGTGGTCTATTTTGTCTAAGGTGCTTTGATAACGAAATGTCCACTGACTTTGCAAGGATGATGTAATAAAGGAGTTAGCCAGTGGGTTTTATAGGCATTAACATATTACACAGATGTAGAAACATGGTGCATACTTTTGTTTTTACATTCCTTTCAAAAATTTGTGATAGAGTTATTTGTTTCCCCCAAAATGTGTCAACTTGATAGGGCCCTGCAGTATGAAGTAATTACCATCCATTTTGCGATGTGATATTAGTACTTGATGTGCTCTGATGGCAATGAGGCAGGATAAGACCAATCCTACTGAGGCGGCAGAATGAGATCATAACTTGAATCAAATCCTTCTTTAAGATGCAAGACGTTAAGCAAGGGGGATGAGGTGGAGCAACGTGAGCAGCGCCAAGAGAGCGAAGGAGAAGAGCAGTGTGTTCCTTGGAGGATGCTGGCTGGGAAGATTCCAGACCTTGGAAGTATTGATGCCTAGATCGACCGAGAGTGCCAAGAGATGTGAGCTCCACGGATAAGGACACAGAACTCTCTTTGAGCACCAGTAGAGACATCTTCCTCTTTAGAGTGTTTGCCCTCCATTTGGACATCTTTCTAACTTGTTAGAGAAATATTTCTATTTGTTAAAGCCATGCACTTGTGTTTTTCTGATAAAATAATATTAGATAACTAAGATATCTTTCCAATAAAAATATGCACCAATCCAGTATTCGGTGTTCCCTTAAAAGTGTCTAATATTTTGGTACATGAAAAGGACACTAGTTATGAAAAGAGCATATTTCAGTTAAAACACACACGCAGAGTGAATCAAACCTTTAAGACAGAGTTTGACACATGAGTTGTGAAGAAAAATTAGGGTAGACTGTGTTTTCCTAATGCAGTTTTAATAGCTGTGTTTACAATCATATTTCACCACGCAAATGTCTAACTCTAAATGCAACATGTAATTAATTTCATGAAAAGTCTGTTTATTTTTAATTGAAATAATTTGTAGTCTCTGTAATTTTGCCAGGGAACTCAACATGAATATATTTAACCATGTCAGAGGTGAACAGCTACACATTGTATATCCATGAGTATTGCATTCATGTAATGGCAACATGAGCATTGTATATATTGTGCAGAGTAGCCCAGAAAGACATTTACACTGTTTTTACAACTTAATCACTCACCCCACAGGTTATCAAGAAATTAATATAGCAATCTCATGCTGATAAATGTGGGAAGCTGATGGGAGTAAACAATTATTTTCACAGGTCCTTTGTTACAAGTAGATCTTTCCTTAGCTTTAAAAATGCAGTGGAGCCACAATGTTTCAATAAAAGGGAACACTCTTAACAAGTACAAGAAGAACAAGTGCTTCTTGAGTCATTGTTATCCTCTCCAAAGGCTTCCAGATATATTATCCTACTATATGTTTACAAGCATTCTCTGAGGTGAATTGGGAAATTATCATTACACCCATTTTAGAAATGAGGGGGGAAAAGCCCCTTGGTTTATCAGGTTGAGCTGCTTTTCAAGGTCATTCTGCTAATTATGAACCCAAACAGATATGAACAGCAGGATGCAACCCAGAGAAAAGTAAAAAAAGCTTGGACCATGTGTCCATATATTGGAAAGTAACTCTACTCCTAAGAAAACTTCCTTTCAGTGTATTTGCACATTGGAGCAGATGTAACCATGAAAATAATTATTTTATATTGGTTTGATCTCATCATGGAAAATGACTGTCTATTAAGTTAGAATTCACAAGATTTTCAGCTATCAGACACTCTGTCCATTGTAAACCCCACTGTCTCACAATGGTTTTGTGTGTGCACAGGTTTCAGCAGTGTTCTCTGGAAGGTTTCATTCAGAAGAGAGAACGACTTCAAGTTTGGCTAAGCAGATACTGAAATATCTAACTGACTATTCAAACTTTCGAGCGATTTCATTATTGCACTTGTTTGTTAAAAGAATATGTCATCTTTGATAAATGAGGTTAAATAAGAAGACTTCTGTAGCAATGAATTAAAACCATGTGGCAACAATAATACCATTATACCCTTTGCCTTCTTCTGTCCGCAATACACGTTAGGAGAAGGTCAACAGAGGTCACTGTGGAAAAGGCACGGCAAGAATGATTACTACTTCTCAATGCTTGTTAGTGTTAAACCACAATGCGTCAATGTCATATTTTTTGGGGAAAAAATGACTAGGGTCAGCTATGCGCTGAGAGGTTAACTTTATTTATACCACAAAATAGAGAGTCCATCCAGAAACTGTGACTTACTTTGAGAAAGTATGAATATAGAATTCTCTGATGAAGAGATACCGGTGTGCATGCTGCCTTTAAGCAACGTGATCAAGAATGCATGTGATCAATTGAGTGGAAGGTGGGAGAGCCCTCTCCATTTCAACCCTGCTGCGCAGAAAGGTTGGGAGAGATTTCAGAGGCCTGGTGCTGAGTGATACTTTGACATTTTGAGCCCACCCTAATCCTGACTTTTTTTTTCATTGTTTTCTTACCTGACCTTCCATCTTTCCACCCCACCCCCACCCCCACCCCCATCCCCCAGGGCTCAGATCTCTTTGGTGCTGGGATGAGAGAATTAAAATAATTATTTGAATCCTCGATTTCAGCTTTGGTGAAGATGACCAGGGCCAGCTGTTTCAGCTACTGGTGGATATTCAGGGACAGCAGAGTGCGACACGCATCGATAGACAGTAAGAGATGGAAACCTCGGCGAATTAAAGGTCATCCACGGAGTCTCTGGACCAGACAGTGCTGGCACCCAGGAGCTCTGCAAAGGTATTTCTACATCTCTACTTTGTTATCAAAGCACCTTTCCTATGGTCTGAAAGTATTGAATTATGTTGTATTTTAAATTAACAGTGAATACCACGTACTGATAAAGAGGGGGGAAACAAGCACACCCGTGTTTGAAACTAACCTCACAACTAAAGCAAGCACTAAGCTCCGTGAGCCTCATTTTCATGTCTCAGGAAATTAGAAATAATTATACTTTACTCAAACTATTGAATGAGAAAATTACAAAGGCTTAATCTGCCACATAAATCTAATCCAGATCAAAGACTGAACTTGCTGTCTTTGAGTCATTCTGAGTCACGGTGAAGCTGTGGCACAGAGTGGGACTGCCCCTGTGGGTTTCCCCTCAGAGGGCCTGGGGGGAGTTTGGACTGCTTACCTTGTGATTGGCAGCCCACTGGGCAGTCAGCTACACTACCAGGCCACCGCACACAACATAACATGTGTGACATCTTATACCAGATCTGATAAATAGTAAGTATAAGATAGCTATTTTATTAGTAGCAATTCAATTAGTCTAGCAACAGGCAAACTATTCACTAAACCAGTTTTCTATTCCCCAGAACACAGAACTAATTTTTTCTCTCGTGGTAATTTGAACAATGGCTCTAAAAATGTCTATATTTCAGCACCTGGAATGAGTGAATTCATTAGTGTACATAATAAGATGACCTTTCCAGATGTGACTAAGGCACTTGTGATGGGGAGATGAGCTTGAACTATCCAGTTGGGGCCATGGAATTGTATGAATCATTTACAGCGAGAGGAAGGAGAATCGAAATTACTAGTCATGGTTATGACTATGTAACTAGACGTTTCGTGAGATGTGAAGACTAGGTCACCAGCTGGGGAATGAAGTTGACCTCTAGAATCTGGGAAAGGAAAGGAAACAGATGGTTCCTTGGGAATTTTTTTAACCTAGTGAAATAGATTTCAGATTTCTGAGTTCCAGTACTGTAATAATGTAGTAAATTTGTGTCATTTTAAGTCGTTATCTTTTGAAAGTAATTTTCATTGTGACAATTGGAAATTTATTTCTCTGACTCATAGACAATTATAGCAACATCACCAAAATACTTATCATTGCTTTGGATGAAAATGATGTACCTATCTGTAACTATGGCTATACTATCTCTTACAAAACTTCCACCTTCCTTCTTTCTCTTTCCACCATGTGGAAGCTAAGGATTTGGAGGTCTTTGAAAATGACAAACTTGCAAGATGAAAGGAGAATAAATCCATAACCCAACCTATAGACACCATCTATTAAATTTCTACTTTATTGAGATATTCTTTTTGCCTGTACTTGCAATAATAATAATAATAATAATAATAGTTGTAGAGGAAATACATATAAAGCTAAGAAGTTATGTTTCCAATGACTAAAATCCATAAAAATCATAAAGCATTTATCAAAATCAACAAAAGTTACTGAAATATAAATAAATGTTATTTAAATTTATTCAGAGAGGAGAGGTGAAAAGTGAGAATTGTGAACAGGTTGGAAGCAGAAGGTATGGCAGATAAAAGATTTCAAGACGCAGGCTGATAAGGAAGGGTCAGGAGTTCACTCATAAAGGATAGGAGACAATGCCTAATGGCTCAGGTTATAGTTAGTTGCAACCAATCCAATCATTGGGTGTCAAATCAAGCCCTACTAATAGCCGTCCCACATTGGATAAAATAGGATTTCTCCATAGAGTTTCCAAGGCTGTAAATCTTCATGGAAACAAACTGCTTCATTTTCCTTCCATGGATTGATTTGAACCTTCAGCTTCTCAATGCTCAATTCACTGAACCATCAGCAATTGCAGGCTACCCATTCACAGAAGAACATGACACACTCTCATACTTTATTATCTATTGATTGGCTGTGGACTGAACTGCTGTTTTTATTAGTTGAATCTTGGGAATAGCTCTCCATGATTTTCTAGTTTGTCTTAATCTGGAAGCTCTACTGACACCTGTTTAGCATCACAGCAACACACAAAGTCCAAGGGCAGATGAGTGGTGACTGCTCAAAGTTCCTTGTCAAGGAATGGAAACTGGATTTTCCTGATGGCAGATGACAAATCCAGCACTTGGATCCATAGATCCATTTAAATATGCAGTGTGAGATCAAGCACCCACTACAGTGTGTAAATAAAGTACAAATAGAGTTGAAGAGTACATTTTTATTTGAGGATAGCAAAGGGGCTCTGGACTCTAGAAAGATCCCCATTGTCAAGTCCTTTATCTGGAAAAGTTAGCCACATTAAATTATTCATTTATCTACACATACTACTTTTGCAGTATTTGGTTAAACAAAGCTGTGAGATATGTTATGTGCTGGTTCACATGGGAAAGCAATTTAAAAAGGTTCACACCAGAGTGAAACTGATTTTTTAAACAATAGTCAAACAAGGGAACTGTCAGCCTAAATAATTCAGTTGTCCCAAGTAGAGACTTCAGTTCATAAAGAACATTTGATTTTCCTTCTTTCAATCTATACAAATCTAGCATTAAAAAAAGTAATTATTTTTTAACCTAAAGGCTTTTCTGATCTGGAATAAACTTTAGCTTTTATCAGACAGTTCTCAAGCCTTGTAATAGGCAAGATCATTGTCATTCCAGTCCCAAGAAGTAGTTTCATTCTCAGTAAGGCATAAAAGGATTTTCTTCCCTTCAAATGATAATTAAATTAAAGGAAATGTGAAGAAGAAGGCTTTGAACTACTCTGGTGAGAAAGGTCATTCCCTGATCAGCAATGTGTTAGCACAGCTGTGTTAAGAAGGGGCTCTCCTGCCATCTCCTCCACAAGTAGGTTCTTCCTTTGTGTGTGAGAAGGCAGTTGGTTTTGCTTCCTTTAAACAATTTTGTTGGTGACACTCATCAAAACGCCTATAACATACATACATTGGGAGAGCTTTGAAGAAACCTAGATGAAATAAATACCACTTTAAATTGTAAAGCAAGTACAAGAGAAAAAAATCCTCCATCTCTACCATTAGAAAAAAAAGCAAAATATAAAACCTGTGAAATTAATCTGATATGTATCTTTTCAGTTACGACTATCATGCATGACTTTGCTGGTTTTCTTGGTCTCAACCTACTACAATAGGGAAGGGATAAGCAGCCTTTCTCCTTAACATACGCTACTTCCTCAAGTTTCAAGTAGTCAAACTATTTTAATTTAATGTTTAGTTACTGCACATATTCAGATCAAAAACATGTATCTATGTAGCAATAACAAAAATACTTTCCATTACTTTAAAAATGGCAAAATGTATACATCATAAATAGCGAGAAGCATGACATTTCCCTGAATTTCCAGTAATAGTTGATTTCAAACAGATAAAAATTCTAAGTTTAGCAAGTGGCAATACATTTCCCTAGAGACTAGGGCTGGAGACATAGAAGACAGAAGGCCTTTAAAAAGTTCCTTAATAAGATGAGAGTTTTAACTTGATAGATTCAATAATTTCAGGTTTAAACATGTATCTAATCACCACCTTTGAGTTTCAACTTGAAAAAGATAATGAATTAAAGCGAGTGTAGAAATTGAAAATTGATTTTTAATCATTTTCAAATATTTGCAAACCATGTCATCATTTTCTCCTTTTAATAAATGGAGTGTCTCATCATAATCACTGTAGAATAAAAATAATAATGAAGATTTTGTTTTTCATGTAGCTCATTATATAAGTAAAAGTTTAATGACCATTGAAAATATTAACTTTTGTTGAGTGATGTCTATATGGTGATGACCTTTCATATGCTTTTAAAAAAGCAAAAGGCATTGATGTGAGTGTCTCAATTACAAGACTTCAAGTTACTTTTATAATTACTCTAGATATATTTTTGATAACCACCATAATCCATTAAGGTCTTTCTAAAAAGCAAATAAAAACTATTTATTTTGAATAAGGTGAAGGTTTACAGAGAAGATCTATTTCCACTTAATAAATCACACACATTTGTTGTCATGGCATTGAGTATAATCCAAACAATGCAACTCATCACATACCCCACTTACTTCCGGGTCTTCTGTTTGCATTGCTCCTCCTTTCTTACCCTTCTGAGTTTTATCCTCAGAGAAATGGTGTCCCTTTTTAAAGTATAAACTTCATAGAGTGTAGGAAATAGTTATAAGCCTTGACTACAGTCGTATAAATTGTATACGTTCCCCTGATGCATTCTTCTAGCTTCAAATCTGGATTGAGTGAGTTTTAAGTCAGAATATGTCAAGGTGAAACCTTTCCATGTGGTAAGATTTAGATGAATTTTAATTCATGATAAACAATGTGAGAATGGATTTGTGTGCTGAATTAGAAATTTACCAAAGTGCCCTTGAAAAAGGCACTGTGAACCTTTCAAATACCCCCAAAACCCAAAACTCATTTTGTGTGCTTATTCCAACTCATGGCGACCCTATGAGACAGGTTATGAGACACCTGCAGGATTTCAGAGACTGTAACTCTTTAGAGAAACCTGAAGCCTCATCTTTCTCCCTTAGAGAAACTGGTGGTTTTGAACTGCTGACCTTGTGGATTTAAGCCCAGTACATAACCACTATACAAGCAGGGCTCCTTTCAAGATTCCAGGAACTCCATTAGACTGTCTATATCTGCTCCATTTCAAAGAATCTCAAAAAGTACCACCTGCTACTAAGGTCCATTTTTTAATCACTAGCTGAAATTCTATGAAAACAACAGCTATTTATTTATTTATTATTCCAAAATGATTAGCTAAGTTAAATTTTAACTATTTCTAATAACTAGGATAAAATTATCAGCTCCATTTATGGAAAAAGTGAGGTTTCACTCATTTTTAGCTTATCCATTCAAAATATGTTTATCTGTTTTTTAAAAATATTTCTCATTGCTAGATTTTCAATAAAAAACAAAATAAATAAGAGTCTCTACTCTTACATATAATAATAACCAAATGAAGAAAAATTATCAGCGATACTTGATAGGATATATTAGAATCAGCCTGGTAATTAGTTTTATTTTAGACATAATGTTTAAAGAAGGATCTCTGAGCTCCCAGTAATATGTAAGTCCTAATGCAAATATCTTAGGATATAAAAATTCACATTATCAAGGGTAAATACTATTGGAATGAGTGATATTTTGTTTCTAGGATCGTTAAAACTCTTAGGTTGGCTGAGAATGCATGGTCATGAACCAAAGTAGAAGGAGATGATAAAAGACAGACTAGATAAAGTAGTACCTTTTAAGCAATGATAAAGAATATGGAATGTTAATTTAGGTTATGGGAAGATTTTCAGCAGAGGAATTATGTGATCTAATTTTAACTTTAAGACATTCTCTCCATAAATTGTAGTGGAAATAAATTTGGTGGAGAATAGACTGTGCAAACCCAAGAGGAGCTAAATCAGCAGGACCAGGAAAGTGGCTGAGAGATCTTGATATTTATCTTTGATCACATATTATGATTATAGGGCTAATAAGAAGTACTAACTTTTGAGAGTGATATTTGAGGTAAAGTCTGCAGGGCTATGGTCCTATGAATAATACTACATGAAGCAGAAGGGAAAGGAATAAGAGTAAATGAAAGCAACTCACTAACAATGACCCAGAGATTGTAAACTTTGAATCTGGGTCCAGCCACCTTGGTTCTAGGCTTCTCTCTTTCCACTGACTATACAATAGTAACTAAACAACATGGAAATTGTTTCTTCTGGGCATTCACTGCTGACCTCAGTATTTTTCCACTGAATTTTCCACTGTATTTTCCACTATTCATCCTAATAGTTCTGAGAAAAGTGGGAAGGTGATTGATCCACCTGAACACTTGGCAATGGAATGTGGGTAAGACAGAATTGCTAGAAAGGTGTTGACACCAGTATTCATAGTGTGGGTATAGAGGGAGGCATTGCAATAATGTTGAAGAACAGTCTCAATTACCTGTGAATACACTCTGAATACCTACCTGTAATAGTTCCTGAAGGCAATCATAACCAAAGGTTATGTGCATTTTCCCAGCAGTAGTGAGGCAGGTATCAAAACACTACAAGCTAACACATTCAAAGAAGCAGCTAAACAAATTATGGTTGATAAAACTTGTGGCTTACTATATTGCCTCCGTTAACTCAAAAGTGCAGTGAAAGGGGAAGGCCATTGTCCTCTGGAGAGTGTAACTTGACAGAGCAGACCTAGGTCAGTTCAAAACCTCTTGGAATTTGTTCAGCATTCTTGGCACGAATGCAGTACTGATGGAATAGAAGTTACCTACTGCTATGGCAGCCTTTATCCATTATCCATGAAAGGTGCCGTCTGATGCCCTGAGGCTTTAGAGAGAAGTAAAACCATATGTTCACTGCTGCTAGGGTAACTGCAGAAAACCGTAGCCCTTGAGCCATACTGATGATGTTAGTTGGATAAAACGATGGCACCATAAGGTCTTTCTTTGTGAATTTTAATAAGTTAAATGTTCAGAAACATAAGGTTACGTACTCCCTTAGACTCCAGCTTTACTAATCTATTTATGCTTCCCAGTCTGGTTGGAAAGTGCTGTCAGGTGGAGTTGGACGCAGTTCTTGAAGGCTAAGGTAACAGATGATTTTCATGGTCTTTACCTTGACATTTATTTGCTGGTAATAAGGCCGTGTGCAAGCTAGGTGATGTTCCAGCATCTCGGCAGATGGTAGAGATTTACAGAAGAATAAGCAAGGCATTTTCAATGGCTGGGTTTTAAATAAAATACCATGCCTGTACAGGATTTTGGAGACTGACAGATACACGTTCAAATCCCAGATCTTATTAGTTGCATGACCATGGACAAGTGATCTAACCTTTCAGTATGGATGATCCATCACCAGAAATACAGAACACGCAATGCCTGTGTCTTAAGTGAGGATCAGCTATAATAATGCAGATGACGTACAGTGGGGAAACTACAGTAAGTGGCTGGAAACTTTTCTAATCTATTGCTTCTATTGAAGTGGACTTCAACATCTGTTTAGACCAGAAAACAAATCGAACCTGTGATTTACCTGCTGGAATGTTCAATTTGCATTTTAAACCCCACGCCCTCTCCATTCTATCTTGCAAAACCAAGCATGAGTTACATCTACAAACTCTAGTTATTGTGCGAAAAGGGTGTGGGGAGCGCTTCTATTGCCTTACTTTAGAGAAATATCCAGGATTCTAGCCTACCATCAAGGAGCTCATGTCACATCAATGCAAAGCACGATATGCTATAGGTTGAGCATTTCAGTTATGAAGGCTCCGGTGATCCATGGAAGGGGTTAATCAAAAATAAATTTAAAAAATAGGTCCCCTTAAAACAATGGCTTCCAAGAGGATCTACTGGGCTCTCAGAATGTAGTTAAATTCAGTGCAGAGAGCTGTTCTCCAGAGGTTATTGCAACTTTTGTGGTTGTTGTGCTGTTTCCTTGGGTCGTTTGTGACCAACAGCATGCTACACTCAAGAGAACAACAACACTGCATGGTCCTTTGCCTGTCCTATAAATGCGCCTGTGCTTGAGCCCATTGCTGCAGCATAGCTATCTTTAGGGATAGCAAAATGATAATTGCATGAGATCTTCTCATAGGACAAAAGATTCTAAACAGTGTTTCAATGACAGAAAAGTCAGGACAAATAAGCCAAGGGTTTTTTATTATTTATTTATTTTTATCATGGTGAAGTTCTTGCTCATTCTTCAGATGGAAGGAGACCAATCCTGTGAGGACTATGTTGGCAAACCTTCATCCATCCATCCTGCATCCTGGTCTTGTTCCTTCAGGGTTCTTTTTTTTTTTTTTTTTTTTTTGCGCAAACAACAACAAAAATGAAAAAGGAGAAACATGCCAAATTAGATGTAATTTGAGTCTCTCAAACTTGCCATTTCGAAGTGTGGTACACCTTCAGAACTGTGTAGACATAGAGGAGATATACGGAAACAATAGCTTGAAGTGTAAACATTTGCCAAAAAGCAGTCTGTTGTTGTAGCAATGCCTTTGCATGTGCCCTCATCAATACTTGCCCCTGCTCCCGCTGTTAGTTGTTAAAAACTATGAGGAGTGCCTGCCCTATGGGATTGGAGTGGACTCAAGGACACAGTTCATTGATTGATGAGTATGTAGTTGACACTGCAGTGAATGCTCAACACAAAAAGTAGCCTAATTCCATGTGAAATGGTAACTTCAGAATCAAGAACACTCTACTGCATATGCTGGCTTTATTACATAGAAGATGGAGAGCTTATTCACCAATGTTACCCTGTTCTTGTTGTTGTTGTTGCTTTAGGAGAAACTGAAAAAGCAGTTGGTCCTATGTTCCCAGCATGTGATTTACATACACATAGGTCAGGCATATTTCATGTAGCTCATTCCATTTTGTTCCTTGCAGTGATTCTGCCACTGAGCTACAAAGGACAAGGGTCCGTGTTGCCTGTCTTCTCTGTGAGGACTGAACTTTTTTTTTTCTGTCAACCACATGAGAAGAAAAAGCGCACACCTATCCTGCTGATTCCCAATGCCCAGTAAAAATCTAAAGTCCATAGCTTCTCATCATTTGACTATTATTGATCATTTTATTATGTTCTCCTCTCAGCTCAGCCTGAAAATAGCATCTCCAACACATAGAAGTTTTCATTGACTCAGAGGTTAATTTACCACATTTTTGTCATAAATGTTATAATTTCTTCTGCATATTCACACAATATGTATTAACCTACCTATCACCCTCTCTGCCTATAGCACCTTAATTATTCTTAAAACTCTAGTATAATCCACTTTTAATGTATGAATCCCTCCTAACATTACTAAAATTCTGTATTTTGAAATCTGAAATATTACAGCATTTTTTACAGCATCAGAGACATAGTGACACCACACTTGAGTACTTTGCTGCAACCCAAAAGGCCGCTTGTTCAAATCCACCTAGTGGCAACAAATGGGAAGGACTTGACAGTCAGTTTTCATAAAGATTTCAACCAGGGAGTCATATGGGGTATTTATATTCTGCCCCATAAGCTGGCTATTAAGGCTTATCATTTTGTATTGCTTTTTCTTACATTTATCTCAATGATCTTCCATTGTGAGCAATCAGTAATTATTGCTTTTGTATAACTATGTTCACTTATTCTGCAAGTAATAAAGTACCACACGCTCAGACTCAATGGAGCTGTTATCATTTTTCCCTTTCAAAAAATGAAATAATTGAAGTCAAAGAATTTTGTTGACTTTGGGGATCAGGCAACCAAGTTTATGTCAGATGAGAGTGCATCTTACGTGAGCAAATGTTTTTCTAATCAGTAATTCATCACTTCCCACAAAGCCATTCTCTTCATTTATATGATTTCTGACTATGTTTCAGGTCATCTGAAACATGCTGTTTCACTCTGTTGTAGAAGACACATTAAAGAACAACAGCTAAATGCTGTAAGGCATGAACCCCACTGAGACAGTAGATAGGTACACATATGGGGCTGTTCAACTCCGTTGAGTTGAAATTGACTGGTTGGAAGTGGAGTTGGGTTGTCCATTCTTCAAGATTTATACCCTGAACTTGACTCAAACTTAAGAGGCACAGTAGGTACATGTATCTAGAGTATTTCTACCAACTAATAGTAATTTTTATTAAGCAAGCCAAAAAGCAAAATATGAAGCAATTATTCTTCCACTTATTCCCTCATTTAGGTCTATACATTTGTGAAGGCAGTGATTTTTTTTTCTCTAACCTCAAAACAATCCCCACCCCCCAATAAACGATTTGATTTTTCTGTGTTCTTCTTCATTTACCACGTCAAAACAGTAGTTGGGGTTTCCTTGAAGAATTCAGTTTATGATTTTGTTAAACTTTCTTTTGGTTTAGTTAGAAAAGATCACGGAGAATGGTTTTCCACTCATGACCTTCCTGGACAACCTTTGCTGTCATTGAAGGACTAGGTCCTTGTCACCATGGAAGAATAATTCCTTAGAAAATCCTTCCTCAATTTTTTTCACAAAATCTCAATTTTTAAAAATTATTTGTATAATATCCCCCAGGACCATCCTGTGTTGTTAGAGAAAGTCTAACCATTTTTGCTTTGGAATCACTAAAAATGACCTCCCAAACCTTCTGAGCTGACCTCAGTGTTTTCAACAGTAACTTTTGTGATTGGACCCCCTTTGAAGTTATGTTGATGAAACTAAGGCAAGTGTATTGCTGTGAGAACTTGTATGCAGTCATTCATTGATCACTTAGTCATGTTTCAGTACATTTTGCTTGGGAAGAAAACCTGCACATTTTGAAACTGGAATTGTAGTAGTTTATTTTTTCATTAACTGTTTTAGTTTTGTTTTAGATAATGAAAAAAAAATTTCTTGGTACATACTGTATATTCACTACTAAAGCTCTCTGTTTGGGGGAGGGATTTTTCAACTCAAGCCACCAATCTCCACACCTTAATTATGAAAAGCAATACTGTTCAATGAGTGAGATTTGTGTCAACCTGTTTTCAATCTTTTGCTACATGACTCTCACCTCCTCACCCTGCTTTTCAATGAATATCTTGAAAGGTCTTGGCAAAATCAGACTGCCTTCTCTGCTAAGTGGAGCTGACTCCTGAAAGAGCACTTGTTATAAATTGTCTTGTCCATATGTTTCTGGAGGATGTGCCATCTGGGATTAGAAGACTCATATTTTATGAAGCAGGAGAGCAAAAATATGTTCACAATTTAACAGTCCCAATTTGTTGAGGAAGTGAAATTGAATTTACAGCAAAGTTATGTCCTGTCTACATATGAACATATGAACCCACTTTGTGCCATGTTAGACACTCGTCACAGTTAAAATGCATCAATAGTCTTTGCTCTTGCCTTAAAAGAAAAGGTGAAATCCAAAGAAAAATTTAAAGTAAATTTTCCCTTGGCCAAACTAGCAAACCAAAAGGAGATATCCTAAACACTGCTTCCCAATTTCATGAGAATAGAGGAGAATGGTAGCAGTTGTCTATATTATGGTGACAAAGATTCTAAGGTTTGTGGTCCTGTTAAGGGGTTTTGCCAAAGTAAATCCTGCTTATTTGAACCATATTCATTCATCCATCAGACATTTATTGAGAATCAACTAAATGCCAGATGCCATGGTGCAAAAGTCACCAAGACCTAACTCTTCTCATCAACGAGTTTATGAGACCTCTCTTCTTTCTTATTTTAAATTGGCATCTTTACACATTTTCATCCTTGATATATATAATTGGCCAATTACCCACTTAAATATTTTCAACAAGACACTCCAACACATGACTAGTTTATTAAATTAAGTTCAGTAGAATGTTTTTGTTGTTATCAGCAATATAATAGGATTTTAAATGAATTTTTTTCAAATACACACATTATATTTCTATACCACATACAATTGCATGTAGTAAATTCTGATTTATAGTTGCTCTATAGATGTTTCCTGTGGTTGTCAATCTTTATAGGAACAGATAGCCTCGTCTTTCTCCTTTGGAGCAACTAATAGGTTTGAACCATATATCTTGTAATTATCAGTTCAATACTTCTCTCTCTCTATATATATATATATATATGAGTATACTCATATATATGAGTATCTGTATGCATACTTGTATATATATACATATATGCACACATATATACACATATATGCATACAGATACTCATTGTATTTATTATAATGGATCAAAATTGAGAATATTTTAAAACCAACTAAGTACTAGGATATTAAAATATATTATATAACTTGAAGGGGCATAATTAAGAGGTAATAATGATACAACACTTGTATTATGTTTCTTTCATTGTTATCAAGTTGATGTTGACCCATAGAGAACCTATATTATATTTAGGAAATACTAATATTTCTCTCTGGTAGTATGGCAGTTTATCCATTGAACTCCTAACTTCAAGGTCAGCAGTTCCAACACACCAATCTGCTCCATGGGAGAGAGGTGCGGCTTTCCGTTCTCCTAAGGATTTGTCGTCTCAGCAACAGCTGTACTCTCTGCTATAGGGTTGCAATGAGTCAGAATCATCTTGATGGCAGTGACTTTGGTTTGGTTTGAGTTTGGAAGTTTTCCTTTCTTTAAGGTAAGATTCAATACATATTATATCATTCCATATTTCAATCACATCAAGTAGAATGTACAATTCCTACCATAATCAATTCCCAAACATTCTTTTTCTCCATGGACTCCTTACAATTATCTCCCTTTTATCCCCATCCCTCATTGTAGCCTTTCCTGTAGAACCCCTTAGTCTACTTGCTGTCTCTATAGATTCATCAATCTGGGTTCCATGTACTGAAAAATGAAAAGAAAATACATGTAACACAGCTTCAAGAAAGTGACCTCCATTGAGCTAACACCACTGACATACATTCTAATATCAATGAACCAAAACCATAAAAAACAAAAATACAAAAAAATTTGAAAATCAGTTTCAGGTTGCCTCATAGGGTGATCTACTGACAAAGTTTTAACTGTTCAAGTATGATTTCTGCCTTTTATTTTCTTTCTATTTTTTTAAATGATTTCATGGGGACTGTTACAGCTCTTATAACATTCAATGCATCATTTGTATCAAGTATACTTGTACATATGTTGCCATACTCATTTCCAAATATTTTAAACCTGAGCCCCTGATATAAGCTCCTCCTTCCCTCTTCTTTTTTTGCAACTTTCCCTTGGTTCTCAAATGCTTTCTCCCACCCACTATATGATCCCAATTCAACGAGGCCAATCCAGCTAGACCAGAAGATGTACACTGGAGTTGGAAACATGGGGAATTTAGGATAGATGACCCCTCAGGACTAGTGGTGGGGGTGGTGATACTGGGAGGGTGGAAGGTTGGTGGAATAGAAGGGGAGAACCAATTTCAGGTATCTACATATGACCTCCTTTCTGGGGTACAGATAACAGGGAAGTGAGTGAAGGGACACATTTGACAGTGTGCAATATGAAAGAGCTGGGAATTTTTCAACTATCTTTAGAATCAATAATATTATTCATTAAAAGGAGAAAAACATTAGCAGCAGGTACCCTGAGAATATAAGTCTATTTCATTTCCCCACTCCCAGCATTCACAGCAATCTGTATGTCTGTCTTCATCACAGTACCACCCACGTGATAGGATACCCACGTCATTTCCTGAGGTGTCTTCCTACTAATGATGCGGAGGGAAAGGGAATATTTTATTTACTTTGGGATTTAGTTCAAATCTGGGAGCCTGCTAGGTGCTTACTTATTGTGTACTGATCTGCATAGACTTATGGACGGTAAAGGGATTAGATATTTTTGACAATTCAAAAATGACTTAGATAAACCATAGGATGATAGACTGAACTAGACCATAATAACTAAGTTGACAATTAGCCACTAATAGGTTGGTCATGAAAGCGTGACGATGTAGTGTTTATGGGCTGAACTGCCTCATGGTTGGCAGTTTAAAGCCTACAGCAGATCCATGGGAGAAAGACGGGGCTTTCTACTCCTGTAAATTAGTACAGTCTTGGAAACCCACAGCTGACTTGTTTTCAGTCAGCATGGACTCAATGACATTGAGTAAGTGTAGCTTAGTCAGGGTTAGTATGGACTTTTTAAATGAGAATATTACATACTACTGAGAACTAATTTAGACTTGCTGTAGTTTCTGGGTATATATTCAAAGTGGTATAAATTTACATATATATAATTTCTAAGGTAGGCTATTTAATGCTGAATGTTGAATGTAATATTAAAAGGAAACTAAATACTCAACCGACAGAAATTATTAAGCAAATATAAAGTTTAGTAGTTGAAGGGGAAATTAAATTGAGATAATTGATTTGATATCAAGAAGTGGCATAATGTTTATTCTACTATCCAAGGCTTTTTGCATGTTCATATCACTATAATAGACTATTATCTCCAAAGTAGTCATTTTTCCAGTAATGTGGTGTTACTCTGAGTGTAAGAATTATTGTGGCTAAGATGTCATTGGGTTACTATGATACCTAACTCTATTAAGCTTTCCCCCAACTTGGGAAAATTGGGGGTCTATGGATTTTGAATCTGGGGTATTTCAGTGTAGGGTCCCGCGTGAACTAAAAGCGACATACTGACTTTGTGGTTCAATCATAAACCGCTGTACCACCTGGGCTCCTTAGAAACATATACATATATCTTAAAACCCATTATTTTTTAGAATTGAGGACAGTTAATAATTTTTTTGAAACAATTTAAAATTCTCCATGGGGTCAGTGAATTAGAAAAGAAAATTTACTGGGAATCAATGATCTTAAACTGGAACTTCAGCACAAGAAAGAAGACATTTGGCACGCTGATGCCAAAAACAGTACTCTGATTAATTTGATCTAATTAAAAATCATTTAATTCGGTAGGGGAAAATAGTCCACAGATCATTGGGTGAAAACCCAATTGAGTGCTGTAATTTACTCATGTTTCTAACAGTAGTTTCAGCTCTTTTCTTTCATGGTCAATTGGTCAGGCATTAAAAAAATGCATGCATATTTAACTTTTTTTACATGATATTCCACCCAACAGACAGCATTATTTGAGCAATCTTAGACTGAATCAATAGGAAGATTACAGGTTTAAAGAATGCCCTGTGACACCGAATGGTATCACAAGTAGATCTATCAGATTGAAAATCTGTCAGAGTATATTGATCTTACAAACTAAATCTCTTGGGAGCCCTGGTGGCTCTTTTAGATAAGTGTTGGATTTTAGCCATAAGGTGAGTAGTTCCAATCCACTGGCTGTACTGTGGGAGAAAAATGAGACTGTCAGCCTTGCTAAGGATGTAGCATCCTTCTTTAAGTCAGAATCAAGTCAGTAGCAGGGGGGTTTTGTTTGGTATGCAAATCTGCTTCTAGAGCAGTAGCTGGTGCCAGAGCTTTAGCTACAAAAAAACAGCATGTATGGCATCACATTGAAATTGCTGAATGAGCTCTCACAGCTGGCGATGAAAAGGGAGAGGGTGGATAGAAACTACTCATTGGTGCCCCACTTTATGTGGTGACCAGCATATGTCCCATTCCTGCCATGCCTGGACTACACAGCTGACGACTGGTCTTCTACATAGCCCTAAGTGGAAACAACGTTATCTGGGCTTCAAGACCATCCACAGGTAGGTCCCTTTGAGGATCCTTCCTAGGCGAATTGCTTTTACATGGCTCCAGGGTGTAACAGAATTTGTCTTTGCAATTTGCATTTCTCTAATTAGCGAATTTGCACATCAGGTACCTTCACAGCACCCAGCTGCCACTGGTGTTTCCTGTGTGGGGTGACACCTCCTGACACTGCAGAGCCTTCCTCTCTGAATCTTCAATTAGAGAGCAAGATTGAATTTTGTATTAGCTTACTGGGAAAATACACACCCTTGATTCTTTGGTGTTCTTTAAATGAACTTAGACTTGACCACAGTCGAGTCCAGAATGGGGGTTGAATAAATATAACAACTGCTGTTTTTCTGACTCCTCCAGCAAGATGGAAGGAAGCAAATAGTTCAAAATGGACTGCATATATATTATATAAGTGTATTTTACATATATAGTTTTATTTTATATATAATCTTATTATATATAATTATATATATTTAATTGGGGGTCCATACAACTCCTATCACAATCCATACATATATCCATTGTATGCCAGCACATTTGTACATTTCTTGCCATCATCATTCTCAGAACACTTTCTTTCAAATTAAGCCCTTGGTATTAGCTCCTCATTTTTCCCTGACCCTTCCTGCTATTCCCTCCCTCATGAACCCTTGATAATTTTTAAATTATTGTTATTTTTTCATATTGTACACTGTCCAATAAGTCCCTTCACCCACTCCTCTGTTGTCCCAGGGAAGAGGTTATATGTAGATTCTAATAACCTGTTCCACCTTTCTACTCTACCTTTCCTCCACCCTCTTCATATTGTCACTCACACCACTTGTTCTGAAGGGATCATCTGTCCTGGATTCCCCATTTTTCTAGTTCCTATCTGTATCAGTGTACATCTTCTCGTCTACCCGGATTAGTAAGGTAAGATTGGAATCATGATAGTGGGGTGAGGAAGCATTTAAGAACTAGAGGAAAGTTGTATGTTTCATCACTGCTACACAGTACCATGACTGGCTCATCTCTTCCCTGCAACCCTTCTGCAAGGGGATGTCACTTCACCTACGGATAGGTTTTGGGTCCCCAATCTGTACACCCCTTCATTGATAATGATACAATTCTTAGTTCTTTCATGCCTGATACCTAATCACTGTGACACCTCATGATCACACAGGCTGGTATGCTTCTTCCATGTGGGCTTTCTTGCTTCTGAGTTAGATGGCGCTTGTTTATCTTCAAGCCTTTAAGACCCCAGATGCTGTATCTTTTGATAGCTGAGCACCCTCAGCTTTCTTCACCATATTTTCTTATGCACACATTTATCATCAACGATCATATCAGGAGGGTAGGCACTCAATGATATGATTGTTTTGCTCTTTGATGCCTACTAACTGATTCCTTTGATACCTCACGGCCATACAAGCTTGTGTGCTTCTTCCGTGTGGGCTCTGTTGATTCTGAGCTAGATGGTCACTTATTTTCTCTCACGTCTTTAAGACTCCAGACTCTATATCTTTGGATAGGCAGGCACCATCAGTTTTCTTCCCCACTTTTGCTTATGTACACATTTGGCTTCAGAGATCATGTTGGGAAAGTGAGCATCATAGAATGTCAATTTAATAGAACAAAGTGCTCTTGTATCGAGAAAGTACTTGTGTCCTTCTGCTGCCTTAATACTAAATCTATTAGTATTTGCATGTAAATGCGTTTCCCTATATCATATGTAAATACATTTACTTTATATTTTTATTAAAGTCAAAATTGAAATAATTCAGAAAAGCTTAGCAGATAGATGATCCTTAGAGAAAATGAGTGTATTGCTAAAAGCTATGATAAATAAAAATATATGTTTTTGCACAAACCACTCCTTTTTTGGCTCAGTGTGATTTTCCCTCTACAATGCAAGGAAAGGGATTATTTTACAAATGATGGGAAAACCATCAAGTGATAGTCTCTGTGTAGATCAAAATAAAGTGGTGAGGAATGACAGATTTTTGCTTCTTAACTCTTCTAAACCCTAGCAAGGCATTTCAGAGAAAGATCACAGGGTCTTCTACACACAGTATCTTCTGGTGAATTCCATTTTACCTAGTTGAATATAATGCCTTTAGATCACATAAGCAAGCACTGGTGAAAAACTTCAACCATAATGAAACTCAATCCAAATATGGAAACTATTATATCAAAACACCCTCTATTCCAGTCCCACATGATTAACCAATTGAACTGTGAATAATAACAGTCTCTGGAACTTAGCATACTTCTCAGTGTATTATATATTACAGCTCTTATAATATGGATTTGATACAAAGAGAAGCCAAATAGTTTGATAAATAATATCAAACACTCTAAACATAGGAAATAAGCACATTTGAGTTGAGAATCAGTCATCATTAATTCAGCAGATGGTAGTTTTTTAGCATGAACCAAGTATTATGTTAGATACTGAAGATAAAGAAATAATTAAGTATAAGAATTATCCTCAAAGAGTTTTTCTAAAGAAATAGACCTTTAATAAAAAATAGCAGAAACCTACCAGGTTCTTATAATTTATTTTCTGTTCATATGTGAGAAACAAATCAATATTTAGGAATTTTCAGAATTAACTCTTAGAAAATCAGGATCCATGTCCACATTCTTCTTTGCTTTTCATTAGTGCACATATTTTTTGACAAATATGTTTGACTGTGTGTGATTTGACGAGAGCATGGATTTACAAATTATTTGTTTAAAGCTATGTCTTCATAATCCCACTCTTGTGAGGTTTCCAACAATTTGTAGAAGTGTAATACTAGAGACAAACATCTTCTCTACGAGGACTGAACTCTGACCAGAACTGTTTTCTAGCAATACAAATAAAGTTATATAAGTCAAAGTTTTCTACCTTGTTATCTGTTACAAGATTTTGTTGATCTAACTTGGCTACAGATAAAGGTCACATTTGCCAAGAGCTTTCTAAAACTCTGCCTATCTCCTGTCACCCAGCCACTCATCCTGAGAAATATAAACTTTACAAGGAAATAGAAGTGCAACAGAATAAAAGGAATATTTTCTGTTAGACTGCTTTCTAAAGGAAGTTGCAGCCTATATTTGTATGGGATAGATATAATTACATTAGGGTATGTGTGTGTAGGGTTGATGTTGAATTAACTTTGTATTTAAAAGGGGGAAAGAGAATAAAACTATATCCTTCCAAGACTGATTTCTATGAGGTGGACATGTATCCTCCACCCTCCAACCTTCTTTTCTGATTCTGACACCAGAAGTCCCTCATAGGCACACGTAATTCAGGCTAAATTCATGAGTACACTGCTTAGAATGTGATTTGACCAGTTATAGTCTGAGACCAGAAATGCTTAGAACACTGTTTTTCAGACAGACAACCTCTTCTGAACCATGCTCACAATCATGTTTCTGTCTCATCTTGGCCTACCAGCTACCTGCTGCTTGTCCTTTGCAATATTACAAAGTTCCTTTGCATTGTCCCTAATAAGCATTGCCACAGATAATTGCTCACTGGGTACTCTATCCCATAATAAGTCTCAGTCAGAGGCTTTCAGCTTTAACTCTGTGATTCAACAAACCTATTTCTCCCAGTTAAATGGCTGAAGGTACCCCACTTGGTATGTAAGACTTGTGTTAGTCTGGGTGGACTACAGAAAAACATCCATAGAAACTCACATATGTATAAGAGAGAGCTTTCTCCAAAGTGGAATTTTACATTTAGAAAGCATTCCAACTCTGTCCAGTCCAAGCCCAGAAGACCGATGTTAGCCTTTATGTCTCATACCAATCGATAAAGTCCTCTTCAGACTCACAAAGCACATGCAATTATGCTGAATGCAGGATGACCAAAAGCCAGTGGGCAGAAAGTCTTTGGATCCACTTTGTGTTAAGCATCTCAGTGCTGGTCAGGTTCTCTATATAGTTCTTCCATTTCTCAGGGAAAGGGGTCTATCAGTTTGGTGCCATGTGTCTTTTCAGTAGAGAGTCTTCAAGGGAGTGAGCCAAAAGAGAGTGCATCTCCCACTCCCATGGAGAAAAACATAGGGGTTCTCAGAATTCTCAGGGAAAGCCTTGCCCAAACAGAGGCCTCAGTGACTATGACCAGATTGACAGAATAAAATCCACCCCATTCACTCTTAATCCTCTCAAGTCCCAAATTGACACCAGATTATATCACTACCATAAGACCCCAGCCTGAAACCACTTGGCTAAACTGCTTTTTTTGGGTATGAAATCCAGCACTCTGTCTCGTGCTCTTGTTTCTGCCACTGCCCCTCCTCTGTCATAAGTGTCCTTTTGCTCAAGGAGGTTCAGTATTCAGGGGTGCAGAGGGCATATCCCACCCAGCCAGACTCATCTGACTTTATGATAGTGAGATCCTCCACTGCTACTTTTGAGATGGCTCAGGCTCGTTATATATACTGTAGGAAACATAGCAGTTAAGTCTTGGGCTGCAATCCGCATGGTCTCCAGATTGAAAGCATCAGTATTTCTAAGAAAGACCAAATGAGATTTCTGCTGTCACAAAAAGTTACAGCCCCCAAAACCCTCAAAGGTCACTATGTGTCAGCATTGACTCCATGGCAGATTTTTTTCTTTTTCTTTTTTTCAGGTAAAATTGATCAATCTCATGAGAGTTTCATGTTTTCTTAATCAAAACTAACTCTGTTCATTATCACTGGGAAATTCTATAATCCTTTCAGAGTCTTTGCCCATATTGTCTTGGCCAGATCCATCAGGAATCTTCATACTCAGTCTTGTAGTGAGCGTTACAACACTATGACTAGAGTCATGTTGAGTTAAACCACTGCCCCACACTATGCAAACTGTGTCCCAAAATAAATGTAGCAAATATGACAAATTGAAGGACACATACAAACACAAAGATAATGTCAATAACACTCCTTCAAAAATTGATGCCACTATATAATAGGACAATAAGGAAATTGAGAATTGAAGATGACTGGAAGTACATTATAAGTTCTATAAATTTAATAGACATTTATAGATTATGTCATACAAAATATTAGAATATATGTTCTTTTCATGTATACTTGAAATATTCTTCAGGCTAGGCAATATGTTATCCATGTGCCCTCCAGAGGATTACAATTCCCTGTTTACAGAATAGGTTTGGACTCCACAGACTCATCAATGACAATTTTTAAACTATATAACCAGACATGTTGTCCAAGGTATATCTAGGTATATGGGGGTGTTCCTGGCAGGACCTCTGGATCTGGGGGAAAGAGGTAGAAAGTGCAGGGTGCTGCTGCGTATCCTATAATGGTCTTGAAGCTGCTGGGTATCCGCATTGTTAAGTAGCTGAAGCATGTTCTTCCAAGTGTCCTGAAATATTCCAGTCCTGCATCAGGTCGAAGGTGCTGGGTACCTGTGTTTCTGTGACTCCTGGAACAAGCTCTAGTCCTGAGACAAATAAAACTCCAGACCAGCTCACCTGACAACCTTCCACTTCAATCTCTGAAACACAGCCTATCAGAATGTTTCTAGCATCCCCAATTATGGCTAAGATCATGTAATGTAATTGGATGGCAAGATCCTGTAATACACCTGAGCATTAATGTCCTGTAATGCAATTGGATGGTTGGTCCTGGAATGTGATTGGATGAATGAGCCCTATAAAACAATTGGACAGGCTAGCTCAGCCAGCTATACTTCATTTACATAACTCAGCCAGAAACACCACATTTGCAGAGGGCACAGTTTGGGCCTATCATTTTTCATGTTGCAGACCTGTGACCTTATAAGAAATATTTGGAAACAAGGAAGTATGTGAAAGAAGCGACTTGAGAGGTTAATGAAGCGTGCATAAGCCTTGCAAACATTGTAATAAAGTCAGATCTGCGGCATCAAGTCTGGTCTTGAGTCTGTGAGGGTGACTCCGTCTCCTGACTCGTCTCCTTCACCTCCCTGCATACCGGACCTGTTCCCACATAGGCAGACTACAGGACCTCACAACATGCTAGAACCACAATGCAATCTAAAAAAAAGACATAAAGTGATTGAATTTATACAAAGTTTGTCCTCTAACCACCACAATAGATGACCATTATAATTTATTATCAAGAACATAAATAAATATTTGGAAGTTAAACATTACATTTCCTCAATAACAATATGTCTAAAGTGAAAATACCACAATAAAGAGTAGAAACAATCTCAAATTAATGGATGCACAATTAGATCATTTGGGTAAAAAACATTATAAACTGTGGGTATCCATGAGAAGTACAGTAATTCCAGAACACTTCATTGCGCTCCTAGGAACTTGTACATGGATAAAGAGGCAGTTGTGAGACTAGAGCAAGGGAATGCTGCATGGTTTAAAATTATGAAAGATGTTCATCATGTCATGGTCTCCCCATACTTGCTCAGTCTATATGCTGAACGAATCATTAAAGAAGCTAGACTATAAGAACAAGAGTATAGCATCAGGATTTGAGGAAGGGTTATTAACAACCTGAGATGACAGAAATGACACAGTCCCATATGCTGAATGTGAGGAGGAATGGAAGTACTTGCTAATGAAGGTCAAGTGTTGTAACCTTCAGTATGGAGTACAGCTCAATGTACAGAAGACTAATGTTTTCTCCATTTATCATGATGCTACCTACTGTCCTACTTATGAGGATTTTGAAGTTGTCAAGAATTTTGTCTCACTTGGATCCACTATTGTGCTAGTCTGGGTGGACTAGAGAAACAGAGTTATAGACACTCATACGTGTATAAGAAAGAACTTTACATACAAGAGCAATTGCATATTGAGAAAATATCCCATCTCAGTCAAGATTAAGCCCATATGTCCTATATTAGCTCATATGTTTGATACCAATCTAAAAATTTCTCTTCAGAATCAGAAAACACATGAAATGGTGCCAAATGAAGGAAGATCATAGGTCATTTGGTGGAAAGTCCTGTGCATCCAGTGGCAACGTAAGCATCCCAGCAATGACAGGGATCTCTGTGTGGCTCCTCCAGCTCAGGGAACTGCATCAGGTAAATGTGTTCCACAAGACTTCTTTAGATATTTGTAGAGCAAGGATTTTGCTTCAAGGATTAAGTCGTACCTGAACCAAACCTTGGTGTTCTCTGTTGCATCATGTGCATGTGCAAAATTGGACATGGAATAATCAAGACTGAAGAAGAAGTAATGCATTTGAATTTTGGGGCTGAAGAAGAATATTGAAAGTACCATGGACTGCTCAAAGGACACACTAATGTGTATTGAAAGAAGGAAGGTCAGAGTGTTCCCTAGAGGCAAGGATGGCAAGAATTAATCTTAAATATTTTGGACATATTGAGAGGAGAGATCAGTCCTTGGAGAAGGGCACCATGTTTGGTAAAGTTGAAAGGCCCCAAAAAGAGGAAGACCAGTGATGAGATGGATTGGCCCAGCGCCACATCAGTCATCAGGTTTGGGAACAATTGTGAAGATGGTGCAGGACCATGCAGCGTTTTGTTATTTAGTTCAAGACCTGACTTGATGATACTTAGCAATTACAATATAAGAGAAAACTGTGAAAATCAGGATGGTAACACTTGATAACATTGAGAAAGCAAACAGAAAACCAATTGATGGGGGAACATTCAAATGATCTCTCTTACAAAGTTTGTTGAGAATAAGTAAAGGGCACTTACAACTCCGTTGATGTAGATAAATTGCTCCTTTAAGAAACTAGCCAATAATTTGAATAAAAATTTCTCCTGAGTATATATAATTGGAAAGTAAGCACATAAAACATCCTCAACACCACAAAACATGAGGGAATGCAAATCCAAACCACAATGCACAGCCTCTTCACAGTCATTAGAATCTCTGTAATTAAAAATAGAGATAATAGCAAATTTTGTTGAAGTGGAAAATTGGACTTCTTTTCTATATAGCTGTTGGAAGTTCAAGATTGTGCAGCTGTTTGGAAAAGACATTAATCAATATTTTTCCAAAATTTTAATCATACGCTTTCCATATGGCCCAGCATTTCTATTCCAAGGTTTACACCAAAGAGTAATCAAAACATACAAGAATACATAGCTATATCAAAGAATGGTAAAAAAAAATTAGATGATGTCAGCTATCAGATAAAATAGTCTGAGGTCTTAAAGTCCCGTTTCCAAATCAGCAGCTATCAAAATAGTGATACCGCATGGAAGCCCATTTGGATGAAGCACACCAAAATCTGTCTTCATCATATGGCCCAAATTCCCAGGAAGGACTATGATCAGAACTTAAACTGTGAGAATCGAGTTTGCAGAAGGCGAAGGATGACAGTTGGGGGCCAAGATCCATTTGTGAGATCTGCACAGGAAATAAACCTCCAGTGGTTTCTTTCTCTCCATAAGAGAGTGATAGGAGGAAAGTGCTTACTAAATTGAGTGCCTTGGTGAGATGGCTATAGAAGATCAAAGTGATAAATCTCACTTGAGTGGTTACAATGGTGTTGGTAATTGCTCCTTCTGATGTGTGTTAGACATCATATAGTTTTCAACATTTTGTGTATTTTTTTGTTTGTTGACATTGGGGTTTATCTCAGATGCTTTAGGTCATTGGGATCCCCCTCTTTAATGTTTGTTATGTGCTTTTCTGTTTTTAAGTACAGAAAACCCAGGATTCATGAAACTAATGTGATATTAAGTAAAATAAGAGTTTATGGAGGGTACATTGATGATGGTGGGGTGTGTGTTGAGAGGGAACAGATGTCAAGGAGTTCAGGACAAATAATATCTGAAACTGATTGTAGTAACAATTGTACAATACTGCTTGACGTGATTTAACTATGGAAAGATATATCTGTAATAACTCCCAATAAAGTGGGCTTGCTTTTAAATTATGCCTCCCCTAAAGCTCATATCAACATGATTACAGTTTTGTTACATATTTATGGCCATGAATTTATAAAATAGAACAAAAGCATGAAAATGACACAATTGTTCAGTAGTCAATGAATGAGTTAACAATGTTTCTTATATATATATATATGCAATAGGATACTATTCATTAATAAAATTAATGTGGTTCTGATGTTACACTACTATAGATGGAGCTGGAAAACATTACAATTTGAAGACACTGGATATAATATTTTGCATATTATATAATTTTATTTAATTTATGTGTTCATCATAGGCAACTCCTTAAAAACAGATTAGTGATATCCATGGGATGAGGGCAGAGTTTCTTTAACATGTGGCTATATAAATTTAGATGGATATATTTTTAGATTATGGAATATTTCTGTTATTCTGACTAAACATGTATTAAAAGAAGCAGCTTGCAATCATATAGAATGTCATATAGTCCTTAAGTTGTAACTGCATTTACCATCATGAGAATGTTACGGTTAGGGTTGTCCATTTTGCTTTCTCTCCTCATGCATTAAAACAACTGGTGTTGCACTTTGCACAACTCTGAATATTCCCATTACATTTTTTTGTTCCTCAGACATTTTCCTATTTCTTTTTCTGATCAATTTATTTATTTGTCTTAATATGTGCTATGCCTCTCAGCTTGGCCTAATTTGCAAACTTCCCATGCTATTTACACCATTTGAGAGAGAGTCAATCTGCTAATTAAATTGGATCTAACACAAATCTCATGACACCTACGCAGACACCCAAACAAGGTGCATTTATATTTATTAATTCTTTTTGTTGGTAGCCTTTGATGACTTTGCTCTCCTGGATTTTTGTATGAACATGACTTTATTTTTAATAGATAGGAGCATATAAATCTCTATTGATTAGTACATAAAAGGATAAATAAATGTCTTTTGAACATTTTTAATTAGTTCCTATCCTATTTCAAGTTGCTAAATAGGTTTATCACATTTAATGGATAATTTGGATCCTAAGATCAATATTTTAGAACTATAAGGTTAGAGGGAATTTAAGATCATGGCACTGTGTGACAGTCACACACCTCAATTTCAAAGTTTTTTTTTTTTTCTGAAAAGGTCACTTATTCTAATCTCTCAACACTTTTCTTTCCTCAAAGGGAAGAGAATGGCCTCTCAAGTATTCCCTAGAAAGGAAAACAGTTCCAATTTCTAGGTCCATATTCCATCCTATCTTTAGCTCATTTCAGCAGATTAGTTCAGTGGGTAATGGTAATGGTGGTGTAGTTTGATTAATTAACACCCAAAGCATCAGCACATGATGCCATAAGATAGGTGATGTTGACAAATAGAAATCATTGCCAAACAGAGATTATAATCAACACAGCAGGTTTTCTAATGAAGTAGCATTGAACAACTATAAAATTCCCTTTTCACTGAATTGTATAACTCTTGCACCTAATTAAAAGCAGTGGAATTGTGGGAGTACAGACTGTCCATTTCAGTCTGTGTGCAGAGCAAGGCAGTACCTGGACACACTTTACCACTGCCCTGATTTCATTATTCAAAAATCCCATCGTAAAGAGGAAATCAGTCTGAAAGAGAGTAGAGATGCATCTTCTAAGAGCTTCCTTCTCAGGAGTAAAATCTCCCATCCTACCTGTGTAAAACATAAAATGTAAGTTAAACTGGAAATCCTTCACCTCCCCACAATAGTCAATTAGAGTCATTCACTTACTATTTGACCAAAGGTTTTTGCCTATTTTTAACCCTTAAAATATGATAAAAAGAAATCAATGAGCTAAAATTATATTATTATTAATGAGGGGGAGTACAGATTGGGGACCCAAAGCCCATCAAAAGGTGAGGTGACATCCTTTTGCAGAGGGGTTACAAGGAGGAGATGAGCCAGTTAAGATACAGGGTAGGAGCTATTAAATATGCAATCTTCCTCTAGTTCCCATGCTGCCTCCCACCCACTATCATGACCTCAATTCTACCACATAAATCTAGCTAGACTAGGAGATGTCAGTGAATTTGGAAACATGGGAAGCTTAGGATAGATGATCCATCAAGACTAGTAATAGGAGTGGTAATACCAGGTGGGTGGAGGGATGGAGGAATAGAAAGGGAGAACCAACTTCAGGAATCTACACGTAGCCTCCTCTCTGAGACATGGACAACAGGGAAATGAGTGTTGGGACAAACTGTACAATGTACAGGGTGAAAAAAAATAATTTGTAAATTACTAAGGGTTCAAGAGGAAGGGGGGGAGGAAGGGTAATATAGGGAACTGATAATGGGGTCCTGGAGGATGATGGCAATGGGTGTGTAAAAGTGGCTTGTGTACAACTGATGTTGTTAGGGATTGTGATGGGAGTTGTATGGGCCCACAATAAAATGATTCATTAAAAGGGGGGGGAGTTTTTTTTTTTTTTAAAGAGGAACTTAAACCAAGGGCTCCAGTGGAAAATGTTTGGAAATGTACGTGGCAACATGTGTGAAAATGTGCTTGATACAAAAGATGTACTGAATGTTGTAGTAGCTGTAAGGGCCCCAATAAAATTATTTTAAAAAAGTAATCAGTAAAATGAGGAATCACTTCTGGCTCTTTCCTTCTTAGAATATTTTATCAAATTTCTGACCACTTTGGAAAATGACCTTTTACCTGATATCAAGATAATGCCTGCTCTGAAATCTCTATACCTTGTCATCTCACTTTATTTTGAGTGTCTTTTGTTAATATTGTTTCAGCTTCTCACTTCCTGACAAGAGGAACATTTCAACTAATCTTCAACCCAAGCCAGATCTCTAGCTCCTCAGGAGAGAGCTAGGGCTTGAGATCTTGTTTATCCAAGAGAAGAAATTGAGAATATGTATTTCATGCAGCACCAAATCCAATTTTATCTTATGTTTACACAGTACCCACCATGTCACAGACACCATATTGTCAACTTCATCTTATTTAAAAATCATGTGAAACTGGTCTTTTATTTCACAACACAGATGATAATTGCTAATTTTTACTGAATTTTCTGAAGTGCCAAGCATATCCTAATTACTTAAGTTAGCACATTTAGTCCTTACAGCAAGTCTCTGAATTAAGTGCTATTTAATTCTTAATTTAGTGATGAGGAAACTGAGGAACATAAATATTAAGAACTGTCTCAATGGTACTGCTAATAAAACACAGATCTGAATTTTGAATCAGATACTTCTCCTATGTAGGCTGTTTACAGTTATAAGAACAGAATAACTGGTCCAACATTACAATTAACCATGGACAGAGTTACAATCCAAAATTTGCACTATTTTTCATGTAGGTCAATTTTCTATTATGTGTTAATGAACAAAAATCAGGAATAAAGGATGAAATAATTGGATCATATATTTTGACTTGGTAATATAAAAATCTGAATACTAGCTAAACAATAGACAGAAATGAATATAAAGAATTCAGAGATTGTATTCATCATGAATTAATTCATTAATGCATTATCTTCACCCAATAAATAATAGTCAATGCTAGTTTTTAATTACAATTATGCTATCAAAAAGCTCTGCATAAACCTAATGTTTTAAATTTTATTTACATGGAAGCCCATGGTATTCAACACTTTAGTATTTTGCAAGTGAATTTAACAATGAATTTTAATGTTATTTTTTGGTAGTAGATATATATTATAAAGTATTTTAAGCCTATAAACTCTCAGAGAGTGCACTCAAAATATTACTGAAGTCACAGGCTGGCCAGAAACCACATAAGTCTATCACTTGCTTGTGGACCTCCTCCCTTGAATACCTTGATTTGCAAGAAACTTTCCCTCCAGTTTCAACAAGTGGAAATGTCAAGTTTTAAGTAGGAAAAATATACCCTACTCTAAGTAACAGAATAACAGCCAGAATTAGACCACTATTTGAGTCTTTCGACTTTTGATACCTGCGCTCTCAGAATCTTCATCTGGTCACTGTCCCCATAAAGTAAAATGGGACGGATTCCTTCCTTGCTTCTTATTCATAATGAGACTTTTCACAATGTGCAATAAACCCAAATGAAGACTTGAGCCACTGTGTTTCTTAAATATTTCCTGATGGCTGGCAGATCTGACAATACTTTAGTCTTTCTGAGATCAAAATAATACCTAGATGAGTTTTTCCCATTTAATTATCTCCACCAAATTTTAAATATTTGGTAAAATTTTAACTCCATTTGTGTCGTTATCCAGCTATTTCATGTCTGTAACATAGAAATAAAATGGCTGGATAAAAACTCATAAGGATGTTGTCTAGGCTTGTTTTTTTTAATTCATTGCTTTATTTATTTACTTATGCTTTTCTACTAAGTTTTTAGAGGATATTCTTTTGTGAATGAGGTGAAAGTTCCCCAAGCAGATAATCAGATTTAAGTTCAACCTCCCAAAGTTTTACCGTTTCCAGCATTCTTTGCCCAGTACACATTTGTTAGATACTGTTTTCCTCTTAAGCCAAGTTAATGAGTGTTTACTGTTTAGTTATTTGTTTTAATTTTAAACTTTTTATTTTGAATTAAGTGAAAGCTAACAGAAAAGATCATTGCTTCAACAATTCATAGATGCCGTGTTTCAACACCGTCATTATATTCCGCTCAAGGCACCATACCTTCTTATGTGCTGTCCACATGTCACCTGTTTCTGTTCCTCCTGCTTTCCTGTCTAGCCTGTGTCATTCCTTCTCTCCCTTCCCCTCTCACCCATGGTCACTTTACAACAAGAACTTTGATATCAATCAGGAATTCTATTCTGCTTGACAATTGTATTAATTTTTGCTAAACAACTTTCACGGGCAACCTCATCTAGGATGACCTTGGGTTTTCTCTTTCCTTCCACCGTCTTTCTCCCATCTCCATCCTCACATCCACTCCCACGTCTTGCACTTAGTCCTATGTTCTTTTCAATTCTCCACACCTATACAATTTCTACAGTTTTTGGTAAGGTGAACATTTTTGTCAGATGTCTTCTCTCTTAACAACCTCAGGTACGATGGCTTGAGTTAATAATAAAAATAGTTATACAAACTCACTGCCATCACATCAATTCTGACTTGTAGTGATTTGCCCTTTGGGTTTGCAAGACTGTCCAGGGGTTCTCAAACTTTTTAAACAGGGGGCCAGTTCACTGTCCCTCAAACCATTGGAGTGCTGGACTATAGTTAAAAAAAAGCATCTATGAACAAATTCACTGCAGGCCTGGGACGCATCAGCTGCTAAGCAGGACAACAGTGGTGGCAAAAACACCCAGCAGACTGGATAAATGTCCATGGCAGGCCGTATGTGGCCCGCAGCCCATAGTCTGAGGATCCCTGTATAACTGTTTGCACAACTAAAAGGTCAGTATTTCTTCTGTTGGTTTGAATTGCAAGTCATGCAGATTGTAGCCCAATGTGTAATCACTTAACCCCAGGGCTTCTCATATTTAGACACACTTCTTAATAATGCACACAGTCATACATGCCTTTACATATGCTTATGTTCTTTCCTGTCTCTGTTTCATATCTTTAAGGGTTTCTCTGTGCTTAATTCAAGATGGATATAATTCTCTAACTAATATTTCCACTTCAATGTCATAATTATCAGTTACCTTCTACTATAATCTTTATTTTACACTTTACATAAATTTTACAAGATATATCCGCTTACTAATTAAAAATAAGCAGAACCACCAAAGCTTATCAATTTTATTTCCCCCACCAATCAGCTCTTGCCTGAATATTTTTCTAGTATTTAAATTTTTATAATAATTTACCAACTTTTCCACTGAAATTTATTCACAATGGTATTTTAACAATATAAGCCAAAGTCTGGACAACTTTATTTTAAAATCTCCTAATTGTGTTCTTTTTTTAATTTGTCATTTTCAAAATAAACTATTTTTATGCAATTATAAGATCTTTTTTATAAATTATATATTATGAAAAATTTTATTTTAATCATTCTATTGGGGGCTTATACAACTCATCACAATTCATAAATACATCCATTGTGTCAAGCACATTTGTACATTTGTTGCCTTCATCATTCTCAAAAGATTTGCTTTTGACTTGAGCTCCTGGTATCAGCTCCTCATTTCCCCCCTCCTTCCCTCTCCCCTAGTAATTTATAAACCCTTATCTTTCCATCTCTTACACCGATCAATGTCTCCCCTTACTCATTTTTCTGTTGACCATTCCCCAGGGAGGGGGTTATATGCAGCTCCTTGTAATCAGTCCCTCCTTTCTACTCCACATTCCCTCAACCTTTCAGGTGTCACCACTCTCACCATTGCTCCTGAAGGGTTCATCTGTCCTAGATTCCTCGTCTTTCCAGTACCTGTTTTTACCAGTGCACATCCCCCAGACGAGCTGGATTTGTAAGGTAGAATTGGAACCATGAGAGTGGAGGTAAGGAAGCATTTAAGAACTAGAGGAACGTTGTATGTTTCATTGTTGCTACACTGCACCCTGTCTGGTGTGCATCCTTCCCGTGACCCTACTTTAAGGCAATGCCTACAGATGGGTTGTGTTCCCACTCTACCCTCTCCCTCATTCACAATGATTTTATTTTTTGTTCTTTGATGCTTGATACCAGATCCTTTTGACTGAAAGGTACACAAGCAGTCATCTAACTCAGAAACAACAAAGTCCACATGGAGGAAGCACACCAACATGTGTGATCATGAGGTGTTTTAAGGATAGGATTTTTTTGTCATCAATCATTTCTCATTTGTTTTATCTCTTATCCTATCAGTCTTCTGCCCTACTTATTTATCTGCATACAATTCAGTTTTCTTGCTATTTGGGGTCTTTAAATTTGCTTCCCTCTCTGTACGGCCTCTTTCTCTGAGGTATCCAGTTGAATTTTGCCCTCATCTCCTTTAGGTCTTTGGCCAGTTGCCCCCTTTCAGATAATATTTTCCCAATATTTACTGAAGTAGCAATAAGTTGATTACTCACCCTGAGCATATGCATGGATCAAGAGGCAGTCAATTGAACAAAACAAGGAAAGACGTGTGTTCACTTTGTGTCCTTTCACCATAATTTTCTAACCTGTTTGCTGAATACATATCTGAGGACTTGGGATATACAAAGGAGACAGAGTTATCAAGATTGGAGGAAGGTTTATCAATAGCATATGATTTGCCGATGACATACCTTTTCTTGCTAAAATATTTGCTAATGACGATCAATAATTGCAGACTTCACATGGATTTCAACTCAATGTAATTGACTGCAAATGAGTCAATTCTGACTTCTAGTGACCCTTATATGACAAAGTAAAACTTTCCTTGTGGGTTTCTGAGGCAGAAAATCTTTACAGGAGCAGAAAGCCTCATTTTTCTCCCTCAGAGCAACTGGTAGATTTGAACTTCTGACTTTTGTGTTACCAGCCTATTAAGTAACCTATGATGCTAGCTATAGTCTATACATACATTATTTCACTTAACTTTATGAGGCTACCACTGTATAGCTATAGCATGCATCTACTTGTCTTCATTCCCCCCAGGAAAGTAAGGATGAGGATTTAAAAAGAAAGGGAACAAATTCCAGTGAGTTGAGTTGTTGCTGTTGGGTGCCTTCCCAACAGCTCAGACGCGCTATAACCCTGTAAAACAAAACAAGAGTTGAGAGTGGTTCTATATCCCTACACCATGGTATCTGTTCTCATTTCCCTGTGACCACTTTGTAGTAATAGGTAACCTCTTGGAATTTTTTACTCAGCCTTTATGTTTTTCTAACCCAACAATCCCTCGGAACAGATAAGTTATCCAGGACTCATGACTGCTCCTGTCTCTCTCCCCTCTCCTGAGAAGGTTCTATACTTCACCTCATACAGCTCTCTGCTTTTCCTACTAAACTTTTTAACTTCTTTTACCTGTGGCTTCAAGTCTTTATGGTAAGCTATACGGATCCACTTGACGATTGCCCTCACATTATAACAATGATAATTTATACTAGTTTCTTTTTATTTCTTAACTATATGCTAACACTTTTCTCTAAACTAAAAATTATATATCATCACCCTACTATTTAATGGTCTATAGTAGTTCCACTTTCCAGCCAAACCTAGAACAACTTTAAAACAGCAGTAAGCACTCTGGCTCCAATGGAACATTAATTGGTGACATCTGGGGCTCTGTTTTTCAACACCTTCATTTCTTGTCCTCAAACATGTATCCAATCACTGAGCACCAGCTGATCTGACCATATGCAACAGGGGTTTGATACGAAACTTTGAAATCATGGGAAAATACACCCTTCTAAATAACAGTGGTACTGTAATTCTAGAGAGAAATTTATTTGCTTTATATAAGTTTCACAGAGAAGTGAAACCATGTTTTTAGTTTCAAGGAACTCAGATTCTAGTGTGAAAGGAAAATAATTATAATTATAAAAAATATGAGGAAGAAAGAGAATAATTCTCATAGATTTTACCATGTAAAAATATAGATTTCTCAAGATCACAGGGACAGATAACTCTGCTCAAGTATTTCTTTCGAGAATGTACAATAATGAGATGAACAGGAAATAAGAAAGACAGAAACCAAATCAGGAAAAGATGGTGTATTTAAGCATGCGGGGTCCATAGCATAATGACTTTGTTGGAGGATGAAAGGTACAAGGATTGGTTCAGTAAACACAAGATGAGATTCCATTTTGATTTACTGCTGTGTGGTTTTTTGGAAGCTTTGTCAAATTATTTTATTTCAAAGCTATGATTTTTCTCATTCTTAAAAAATATAAAATTTCTACTTTTTAGGATTAATCAAGAAAATAAATATTAATATCTCAACAAATAGTGGTATCCATTCAAAGATAGAGCATTTTAACTGCTACCAGAGACAAGGGAACAGCTTTCCTGAAGTAAACGAATGTATCTTAAAAGAAATCCTTTAGTTCTGAGTTTTCCAAATATTTGCACAGGAAAGTAATAAAAGGAATAACAGTCCAACAGTTCAACAGTCGCATCAACCAAAAAAATAGTATCTGGATTAGGAAAGTGCCTTCTTGAAAATTAATTTTGTCTCCTAAACCCTCATGTTTTTCATATATGAAATGAGAACCCAAAAAAGAAATTTCATGGATATTATTATTTTGGATGATGTATAAGTGTAGGTAAAATTACAGAACAAAGAACGTCTTCCTGTCTATCAACTAATGAGCTTCACCTTTTTCACAACTTTCCTTGGGTTTCTCTGCTCTTATGGTTTCAGGATCACATAAGTCCAATTTAAAATTTCACTCAGCCTTCCTACTGTATATAAAAAAAAATTCAGTTAGTTATTTCCATACTCCACTGTTCTTAAACTCTCAGATCACTTCTTTCTTCTTGTCCATTTTGACCATCACTTGATTTATCACATATACATGGCCATTCTATTGAAACAAGATTAGTAGGACAAGGACTTTTTGTACATTATTGAGTCATATAAATCAACATCCTACTGCAGTATTTCAAGGGGAAAATATATATTGTTTATCAGGTCAAAGAGAAGCAAAAATAAAAATACATAGTTTGTATTTTAATTGCTCCTGGACTTTATGTTTGCTTGGTCATAATTATGCAGAGAATATCTGGTGGGGTAATAAATATTACTAAATGACTTCACTATTAAAGCATGTGTCATCCTCATGAGTCAATTTTTCCCATTACAATATGAGGATAATGGTACTGTGAAGTCCTCAAAGTCATGGAATGGCATATGTCTTATACACATTTATACTAACAAATCTGAGAAAGTGATTGATCGATACTTGATACATATATACACACATATGGAGGTAATCATTGCTGGATGAATCTATCTATCTATCTATCTATCTATCTATCTATCTATCTATCTATCTATCTATCTATCTATGAAGGTAATCATTGCTGGGCGAATGTTGAAATTGCTAGGTGTTATGGACGCTTCCAAAAGGCATGTGTTGCAAATCATCACACTTATGCCTGTGGTTATGGGGGAAATATGAGGCAGACTACACTCAGAAAGGGTTACCAATACCAATACCCTCCATAGGAATGTGAGGAAAACCTCAATGGAAAATCAAATTATGACCATAAAAGGGGAGCATCTAGTTTTTGATTTTTCTTTTGGTGACTATCGTGGTAAATGGAGAGTGGCATCCTTACATTGGGAAGGGATGTTAAGCAAAAGTTTTAGAAACTCTAAGGAGAGAATGCCTCAGTTTTATGTTATTTGGTAGATACTTTGAATATGTTTCTACCCAGTCCTCAGTGAACCATGCCATGTTATAAATTCTATGATGCTGACCTTACAGGGAACATGGCATTCCCCCAAGGGCCACAGCAGACAAACTTGAACTGGAAGTCTGGGTGAACAAATAGGGACCTTCCTCAGTACTACCTGTACCCTTGTATTAAAGACTGAACTTCCCTGATTAGAGATGAAGCAATGGATGATCACCCCAATACTGTTGAAATGTTGGTCATTAGATCTTAGATAGGACCCCTTCCTTAGGGGGTTCCCAAAACTGGTGGCCCAGAGCCACCATATATTTAGTACTGCAATGCTCCACTTGCATTAGTATGACAGGTATAAATCTGATAGGAAAGGATCTGACCATATAAGAAATAGTATAGGAAAATTTCCCCCAAAATCATGCCCCATGCTCAATGTAAACAGAGCTCATTCAATTAAGAAATCTATCTGTACACACAACAGCTCATGGATTGCAGCTTGTAGTTGGACTATGCTCACATAAATTCCTGATAGGAATACTACCTTAAATTCTATGCCAATGGATACATTATGTATGTGATCAATGTGATCACCTTATATCCTAGGGGAGATGATTGACAGTGCTTTTTGTTTGCTCGTTAGTTTCTGTTGTTCTTCTTGGCTTTTGTTTTTGTCACAACATAGCTTGCAAAAATGAAGCCTTTATAACCTCTGAATGGATTCTAGACTTCCACTTAATTCTAGCCCCACTTCAATAACTGCTAGTTTTTATAGCATGTTCCTGTAAGACATTTCTCTTCATAAAGAGATCACTAAAGATAAGAGTGATGAATAAAGCAATGTGTGATGAATAAAGCAGATTTTGCCCAGCTATCAATTGGAATAGTGTCTGTGGTCATAAAGATTTTTATTATTAAACAAGCAGCTGTCTAAGGGAGGCTCCAAAGAAATCAATGTCAAAGAAGCACACCAACATGTGTTACCCAAAGATAATGATAACAAAATCCAAATATGAAGAAGGGGAAATTATCAGAGCTTAAATTGTAAATGCTGCATTTGTAGAAGGCTGTGGAGGGCTTTGGGAGCCCAAAATCCTGCTCCAAGATTATCGGGTTGTATTAAACCTCTGACAGATCCCCTCAGACCACAGGTGAGGTACTTAACAGTTTTACTGTCAGACACAGATTGTTGTAAAGTTGACCTTGGTGGATGAAATCGGGTATAATATGATACTTGGGCAGTTGACCCTCCTTTTGACCCAATCTAAATTTGCTCTAAGTTCAAATATTTCTGGCTTATTCCAAAACAGAAATTCATTCTCTGTGTGTTTTTTTTTTAATTTTATTCATGGTCTTTCCTTTCTTATTTTTCACTTTTGTTTTTATCTTTATAATCTCATTTTCTTCCTGTTTTATTTTTGTTTTTATTTATTTTTTTTTTATTTTTCCTGTAGGTTTCCCAGTTGATGAGGCACAGAAGGAGTGGATGCATAGAAACAATAACTGATGCAATGATTTATCTGAGATATGAAGGGAGATTGGCAGGAATTGAGGAGCTAGCAATGAATGTTGGGTGGGGGGGGTTAACAAGAGAATTGATTTACAACTATTTTAAAAATCACTTTAACTATGGAAGTGTACAACTTGTGAATATTATATCAAGAAAACTACTAAACAGAAGAAAGAAGAGAAACCAAATGATCAATGGTTTCCATCAATGAAGGAAGGAGAGTTTTTGCTTAGGTGCCACTGAGTTTATTATGCAAATAGTGGTGGAATAATTTGGAAAAGGTTATCAATAATGGTTGTAGAAAACAAATAGTTTATTCAATGACTTTATTTTTTAGTTTATTCAATAGTTTGTTCAATGTATAATTCAATGAATTATACATGGAGATGTTGAATTGGAGAGTGTTTTATAATGTATATTTGGGCAGAATTACAAAATAATTACACAAAGAATAGTACAAGAATGAAGGAATGTTCTAAAATTGATTGTGGTAATGAATGTACACTCTACTTGATATGACTGAATTATTCAATTGTATTATATGTGGGTGACATGTCAACAAAACTGTTCAGTATCAGAAACCCAAGGGACAATTCTACCATGTCCTCTAGGGTCACTATGGATCAGAATCAACAAGATGGAAGTGAGGTTGAGTTTTATCTTCTTGTAATTAAGAGTCTTGGTGGCAACACAGTTGCCAAGGAGAAGGTTAGCAGTTAGAACCTCCAGACACTTTGATGGCGTTTTGGCAATAAAGACCCAATAGGACACAGAAGAACTACTCTATATGATATACAAAGCTGTGAAGTTTTCAGAAGAAGGTTGTCACATCTTTCTCCCACAGAGGTGCTAACGGGTTCCAACCATTATCCTCCCAGGTTTCAGCCAAGCACAGCACCCTCAGAGTCCCGCCCCTTAAATGTCACAGCTTTGGAGGCCTTATGGAGAAGCTCTACTGTGTTGTGTAAAAGAGCTGAGTTGGAAATTACTCACTGACAAGGTTTTTGATTGGTTTGGTTTTAAACATGTTGTCCCTTAGTGGCTCAGCTGTATCATCTGACATAATGGTAAAAAAAAATAAACCAGTGAGTCAGATGCAGAAGTCAGATGCAGCAGAATCACCAGAATTCCTACAAGGTCTGCTTAACAAATAACATACTACACCTCTAAGGAATCTTTCTTTCAATTGCATCGTGACCTCAGTAAGGGAGTTGTTTTCCAGCACACAACTGACTTCTCACAAAGTTAACTATGTTAGGCGAGAGCTCATAGTGGAGCTGATTACATTGTGATAGGTCACGCCTTGGGGGATTGCTGCAAAATTACTGAAAACTTTGGCCCACCAAATTGACACAAAGCCTAATTATCATACTGCTACACATATTTTATCTAAAACCACTAACTGATGTTTGAGGTAGACACTATTACAATTATCATTTAACTTTAAATGGTATTTTAGTACTTGTCTCAGGTCACAAAGTCAGCAATAGAATTATACCTAATCCAAAACTGTCTGGGAAAAAATTCAAAACTGAATCATTAATTTCCAGTTTTAGAGTCTCATCCCAAATTTATACCTAAAGTTAGTGATTCACATATTTAAATTGATATATATATACACACATATCTATATCTCACTCCTTCAAAATATTTCCCATCTTTGACTAATTTTCTTCCAATCTATCATGGTTCCCTACATCCAATCAACTTTCATATACATTACAACTATAGGTCTTTTTTAACTAGCACCTTAATGAATGATGTTACCCTCTCTAAAATGGATCATTCATCAAGTATATAAAAAGATTTAATTAAATTAGACATGAATTCATTTATTTCTTTCTTTCAAAATATCATCTTCTTAGGGGCTCATACAGCTTGTATCACAGCCCATACAAACAACCAGTGTGTCATACACATTCGTATATTTGTTGCCACCATTTTCAAAAAAATTGATATGAGCTTGATATGAGTTCCTCATTTTTTCTCCAGCCCTTGATATGAGGTCCTCATTTTTTCTCCATCCCCTACCCTCCCTCATGAATCATTGATAATTTATAATGTATTTTTTAATGTCTTACACTGACTGATGGCTCCTTTCACCCACTTTTCTTTTGTCTGTCTCTCTGGGAGAGGGTTATATGTTGATCATTGTGATTTTTTTTGCCTTCATCCCCCCACCATTCCTTTACCCTTCTGGTATTGCTATTCTTATTATTAGAGCTGAGGGTGTTATCTGTTCTGGATTCTCTGGGCTTCCACCTCTTATCTGTACCTGTGTGCATGCTCTGGTCTAGCAGGATTTTAAAGGTAGAATTGGGTCCTTGATAGTAAAAGACAGGAACTTTTGAAGAACTAGAGGAAAGTTCTATGATTTACCGGTGCTATGCTGAACCCTGACTGGCTCATATTTTCTTTGTTACTCATCTCTAAGATGATGTCCAACTGTCTACAGATGGTCATTGGGCCTCCATTTTGCACTCCCCTCTTTAACAGTGATAGGTTGTTGTTGTTGTTGTTGTTGTTGTTGTTGTTGTTGTTCTGGGTCTTTGATGCCTGATTCCACCAAAACCTCATGGTCACACAGATCAGTGTGCTTGTTGCATGTGGGTTTCATTGCACCTCAGCTAAAGGGCCACTTGTTTGTCTTCAAGCTTTTAAAACGGCAGACATTATATTTTTTGATAGCCGGGCACCATTAGCTTTCTTCACCAACATTTGTTTTTAAATGCATTTTGTCTTCAGCAATCATTTTAGGAAGATAGGCATCACAAAATGTCATTTTATTAGAACAAAGTGTTGTTATGTTGAGCGAGTATTTGTGCAGTAGCTCAATGTCTGTCTTCTACTTTAATACTAAACATAAAATATATGCACAGTTCAAAGAACTAAAAGTATACCATTATAAATGAGGGGGAGTACAGATTGGGGACCCAATGTCCATCAATAGGTGAAGCAACATTCTCTGACAGAGGGGTTGCAGGGAGGAGATAAGCCAGTCAAAGTATAGTGTAATAACAATGAAATAATCAACTTTCCTCTAGTTTTTAAATGCTTCCTCCCACCCACTATGACGATCCCAATTCTACCAGACAAATCCAGTTAGACCAGGTGATGTAAACTGGAATTGGAAATATGGGGAATTTAGGATAGATGATCCCTCAGGGCTAGTGGTAGGAATGATGATACTTGGAGCATGGAGGGATGGTTGAATAGAAAGGGAGAACCAATTTCAGGGATCTACATATAACCTCCTCTCTGGGGCATGGACAACAGTGAAGTGAGTAAAGGGACACACTGAACAGTGTACAATATGAAAAACTAATGACAGTTTGTAAATTATTAAGGGTTCATGGTAGAGGGCAGGGGGAGGGAAGGTAAATATGGGGAGATGGTATTGGGACCCTAAGTGGAAAGAGGATGTTTTGAGAGTGATGATGGGAACAAGTGTGCAAATGTGGCCTGCATGCAATTGATGTATATATGGATCATGATGGGAGTTAAATGAGCCCCCAATAAAATGATTCATTAAAAAGGGGGTGGGGGTAAGAGGAACTTATACCAAGGGCTCAAGTGGAAAATATTTGGAAATGAATATGGCAATATGTGTATAAATATGCTTGATTCAAATTATGTATTTAATGTTATAAGAGCTGTAAGAGCCCCCAATAGAATCCCGGGGGGGGGGAGGAAGAGAAAAAAGATATGTACAGAGATCTATTTCCCTATCATTATATATATATTTATTTATTTATTTATTTATTTATTTATTTATTTATTTATTTATACACATGTATTTGCATATACATATAACTGTATTTCGACATCTATAAATGCCCTTTGTCTCCTAGGTCTTTCCTCTATTTACTGGGGTGAAATGCTAAGGCAAGCAAGGGGAGCAAAGCAATGATGTCCCTTGGGAATACCAAAAATAGACTTGAAGCCAGAGTGTGGCACCCCATCAGACTTCACTGCCAAACACTCTTAAAGGTCAACAACAGACCTGGAACTAATTATAGTCCTTCTTTATGTTATTTCTTGCTCTATCTTGTTTTTGTGCTTATTATTGTCTCTGTATGTCTATCTAGATAAGATAGGTGGGATGAATAATATAGAGGATTAAATAACTGGATGGATGGCTCTTGGGGGACATGGGAGAGGGAGAGGTGGGGGAAAGGAAGTGGGTATCAACAAATCCAGGGACAAGGGAACAATGAGAGATATAAAATCAGTGAGGGGGAGGGGCAGGGGATTCCTGGTAAGGCTTGCTCAAGGCCAATGTAACCAAGAGGAATTACTGAAACCCGAATGAATTCCTCTAAAATTTCTATGGTTATAGAATTATATGAAGCAGGGAAAAGGAATAAAAATTACCTTTAGACACTGAATAAAATGTTTCCAATAAAAGTAAAAAGGGAAAGTACAGACTCAAGTAACATGAAAGAGAATATAATAAAAATACATGTGTATGTGTTTATATTTGAAAAAGAATACTGTGTGTTTACTTAGAGGAGAAGAGAGAGATCTAGGTGAAAATATCAGGAATAAAATTTTTAAGACACATATTTATACATAGGTTTTACTTTGGAACGACCATGAAGTTGTAGCATTCAAAATATAAATAAACCAAAATAAGCAAAAAGTAATTTATATCATTTCATAATGAAAGATGAATTTACATAATTGCCTATCAAGTGGGGAACATAATTGTGCATTAAATAGACATTTTCAAGTCTCTTCAAAATGCAATAGTTCACTCTGAGAATACAAAGTGAAATATATTCAAGTGACAAATAGCATTAAGAAATTATACATTCTGGGCTGAGCCCTGGTGGCGTAGTGATTGAGTGCGGGACTGAGGCCCACAGGTTTGGCGGTTCAAATCCATCAGTGGCTCTCTGGGAGAAAGGCTGCTTAGTTCCCAAGACCACTAGAGGGCAGCGATGCCCCAAGCCCCCCCCAAAAAGAAATTATACATTCCATTCAGTAGTCTTATTGTAATAATACTTGTATTATTATTTGGAATTATTTAATATATTATGAGTCAAAGCAACTGCTAAAGATTCTTAAAGAGAGGTAGGACTGGAATAAAGAAGAAAATAATAAAGGAAGGATGGAAAAAGAAAGAGAGCTTGACAAATGATAGCAAAAAGGACTTAAACTCCTTCCTCTAAAAATGGCCATGTAGAAGTCCTAATTTACCCTTTCTTTTAAAATTATAATGAAAGGAAACAATAGTTAATCATAGGTAAAGGATATACTAGTTTGGTATTTGAATATTATATATCCAAATTTTATATACATATTAATATATATATAATGAGAAACAATTGAAAAATGCCTAATAAAATAACTGATTCAGGAGAAATCTTCACAGAAAGATATTATGGAACAAAATGTTAATTAAAGATGTTCCCACTCAATTATGGAGCAATTGTTGGAAGTAATCAAGGATTTCTACCTTCAGTATTGTTTACAATTCAAAAATCCTGACAACTGGATCAAATATGTAGCAAATGAAGACAAATTTGAAATTTTCAAGGAATATATACATGTGTCTTAGACAATTAAATAAACACATACATGCTAAGGAGGGAGGTCCAAATACATTTAGGAAGCATAAGGTCAAATAAATAAATTTAAAGAAATAACAGTTGTTATTTCTTAATATTAATGAATCTTTTAAGTAATATTTGAAAACTGCCTCCAACTGGGGCAAAGTAGCAGTTGTTGATGTTAGTTGCCTCTGAGTAGACTATAGTAATGGTAAATCTGATAGTAATAGAACAAAACTCAGTGCTGTTCTAGTGTGGCGATCATGTACTTTGATGTCAATTTCATTGATTGGGAGTGTAGGGGTGGAGACTAGCCTGTCAATCTGGAGATGGCCAATGAGATCTCTGTGTGGGCATGGCTTTCTCCTGAGAATTCTGAGAAGTCTCATGTTATTTCCTAATTGGAGGTAAAAGATCTGACTCAGTTTCTGGAAGATGGGTGTGTCAGGCAGGGTTCTCTTAGAGAAATAAAATTCAGGACACTAGTGATTCTTTTTATATATTTATATATTGAGAAAGGTATATAAAATAAGAAAGAAAAAAGTTAACTATAAAGCAATACAGATTGCTCGGTGCAACTCACTTGCATGAGGCAGCTAGAAGACCTTCTGTAGAGCAATCCAAGCTATCTGGTTACAGGCAGCAAACAGCAGAGCAACAGTCACCAACAGTCACCAACAGTCAGCCAGATAACAGAGTCCAATAGTCCCCAGCTCAAGAGATGTATATCCCAGGAGCGTGGCGAAGTAGGGCTTGAAGGATCCTCAACTCACAGCAACACAGTCCACGATTAGGTGTTCCACGGGTAGTGTTGCTTGGAGGTCGAGGAACAGGACAAACAAGGCAGCTCTCTGGTCCAAAGATCCAGAAGCAAGAGAGAGGGTGGAACTCGCCAAGCCCTTCCCATCTCTGCCCTTAATTCATCCCGTGTGTTCATTGGCTGTGCCGTCACAACAGACCCACCAATCTTCTGTGGCCATGTTGGCATAACAAACCTACCCATCACAATCCACCCCTTGCCAACATGGCACCTGTACACAATTTTTTACCCATATAGAATTTCTAGACATCAATGAAATCAAACTTATACTTAACATTAAATGTCTGTCATACATATAAATGAGAACACACTGAGTCCAATTGCAGCTTATATATCATACATGAGCAAAGAAAAGATTTAATAAGCTCATAAACAGAAAATACATGAACAATCACAAGCCTTGCTTCTGCAATTGATTGTGTGCTTGTAATTGGTAGGTAGAACTACCGTGTTCTACTATCCATTCTGTATTACCTTGGCCCTCAGCAATCACTTCAGCTGGTTGTGGTTTTTTGCCTGGTGGGGTGACCCAGACCTTCATTTCTGATGGGTCAAGGTCATTAGATGTCCTTTCATGATGGGATTGCTGTAATTTACCATTAACTTTTATCACAGGGCATGGTAGCACTAAGAGTCTATGGGATCGCTTGGATTCCAGATGTATTCTTCTTTACCCCCATTATGTAACACCAGTCCAATTTCTTCTTGGTAATCTAGATCAATCACACCACTCAGTACAGTGACACCCTTCCTGATTTGTTGATCCAAATGCATGAGAAGCCCAAAGTGGCCAGGGGGCATTCTCAGCTGCCAGTTCAGTGGAATCCATGCTGTGTTTCCAGGTGGGAGAGTTCCTTCTTTCGGGACCAGGACCTCCAGTCCTGAAGAACATAGGGTTGCTGGGACAGGAAGCAAAAATGCTGCAAGTGGGTCAATAGGAGTAATAGTGAGTGGTGCCACTCCAGTTTCCAACCCTTGGTTCCTGGACCCATGAATCCTGGCTATTGGAGACACAGCACCATATATTGGCTGCTGGTTTAAAGCGTATACAGCTTCCTGGAGAACACTGCCCCAGCCTCATAAGTTGTTGCCATGTAGTTTGCGTCGCAGCTGTGTCTTCAGGAACCCATTCCATCGTTCTATCAAGCCAGCTGCTTCAGGATGATGAGGAACATGATATGACCAGTGGATTCCATGAGCATGGGCCCATTGCCGCACTGAATTTGCTGTAAAGTGAGTTCCTTATACTTGGCATCTTCACAAAACTGATGGAATATATCAAACATATGTTCTCCCAGAGCCTCTCCTGTAGTCTGGTCTGTTAATCTGGAGATAGCCATTGAGTAGCTGATGAGTCCTCTATGTGGGCATGGCTTTCTCCTGAGACTCCTGGGAAATCTCACAGTATTTCCCTCATGAAGATGAGAAGCTATCTTCCCCAGTTGTTGGGAGTCAGTTTCAGAGATGATTAATCACAGGCAACACAGAATGGCAGTGTCTGGGAGGCTGGAGTAGCCAGTGGAGAAACCACACTGCTTTGCCCTGATGGAGCCGGACCTCTGAGGCTGGGGCAGCCACATGGAGGCCTCTTCCAGCAATGAGTTGCTTCTGCCACCATGGGATGCTATTGATTGACCCTGAGCCCTGGAAGCGAGGGGCCATGGGGAGACCCCTGTTGGTGCCAGGACTCTGTAGCCACTGACCTGTGACTTCATGAGTCAGAAGGAGACTTTATGGACTGATTTCGGGCATATGGGTTAATATCTGACTTGTGACTGAGCTGGACTGGGCTGGTTTGTTTTCTCAATGTCCTGTTCCCCTTGAATATAAACCCATTCCTCATATCTATATGAGTGTCTCTGAAATTTGTTCCTCTAGTCTACCCGGTCTAACACAATGGGCTACTGACAAGACAAGATGGCAGCATAGACCCTGAGGCCTACATACTGAAGGAGTAGGAGGAGAAGCCACAAACGGGTTTACCCTGAAGGAAGCAGACATCTGAAGCCAGAAAAACCACAGAGGGAACCCTTCCAGTGCTGAGTTGCTTCTACTGTCATTGGATACTGCTGATGGACCTTGAACCCTGGAAACATGGAGCCATGAGAAGACCCCTTGCAGCGCCGGGATGCTTCTACTTACGCTGGACACACAAGACTCTGCACCTACTGACCTGTGATTGTCCTGTTGTCATTGCACATGCTTCATGAGTCAGAAGGTGACTTTATAGATTGGTATTGGAAATATGGGCTAGTACAGGATTTATGACCTCGGACTGGACTGGGTTGCAATGCTTTCTCAATGTCCCATTCCTCTTGTATATAAACCTCTCTCTTGTATCCATATGCATGTTTATGAATTTGTTTCTCTGTTTGCCCGGGTTAACACATTTAGCTTCATGAATGCTGGTATATTTTATTTGATTGTAGTTCTTTCATTTAATATCTTTGAGGATTTTCTCCATATTAATTGGTTTCCTTTTAATTTTGTTGGTTCTCTTGGACTAAGAGCTACCTTATAGAGCCCATAATATGAGTTTGCTTAACTCATGGTTTAATTTTCACAATCCAATGTGATTGTCGAAATGTAGCTGTTTGCTCATCATCCTGGTTACATAAGTAGACATTTATAATAACATTTCACTTGTTTCTTATAAAGAGAGAGGCTGCATGTCAGACAATAAAATGCATTTAGCATAAACTGATGGCAGGATTTATGTTCTTCAAAACAGACATGTGGATTTCAAAATATTATCCTTAGAATATCTTAGATATTCTTTGTTCCCTGTTTGTTCCATTTATTCTATCTCATTGCCCCAAGGAATGATACTCATGCTTCTCCTTCAGACACTGAATCACTGGCCAGATTTATTTATTTTTTAAAACAGAGGCACATTAAGAAATCAAAAGGCAATGCTTTCTTGCCTTTGGTATCAGAATAAATTTTGTCCCCAAACAAAATCAACATCCTAAAATTGGTGATTGCCCCTTTCTGGATTTTAAGGAGCCCAGGTAGTGCTGAACTTCCCCCCAAAAGTCAGGGGGTTGTGCTTCCTCAGTGAGGACTCAGAAGAAAGGAATTATAAGTTTGCTTTTGTTAAAATTGCATCCAAGAAAACATGAAGGGGCAGTTCTCTTCTGTATTGCATGGAATCTGCCACAAGTTGACTTTGGCTTGGTGGCAGCTGACAACAACAATATAAAATTTTACTATGTCTTCTGACATATATTTTAAACAACTTAGGATCACGTGCTTTGAGGTTTTGCTCAGTGTATGCCTCCAAACATGCACACATTATGGGCTAGAATTATCTATTCAGTCTAAACATTGAATCTACAAAACATAGTCCTCTCAATGAAATGATGAGAAGTTATATCATAAGTAACATCATAACTCTTGAAATGATAGTCCAGAAAGCTTGTGCTGCAATTTATGCACGAGCATGAACTCCCATCCCCAAATACTTGTAAAGTCTGATATTCTGTAGAGTATTGTGATTGCTTTGCATTTCTCATCATTTGCTTCACGCCCTATAAATCAATAGAAGAGAATTGCTGAACAGGGGTCAAGGAACCGGTCTTACTGATTGAATTACTCCACAAGAACTTACCCCCTTAAGCTATTATAAAAACTACATTAATAGCATTGACTAAATGACAACTGAATATGAGGTAACTTTGTGATTCATAAAATCATAACCCCTTCTCTTCAGAGAAAAAAACAGCATTTCATCTTCTCTTTTATATTCTCTGGGAAGATAATACATTTTCTCAAATTAAAATGAGTGAAACTATAAAATGATGTAGTTATGACATTTCTATCTCATTTTTGAACATTAAAATACAATATTGCTAAAGTTCTAATTTCCTTTAATTAAGTAATCATTAGAAGGATTCAAGATGACTATTCAGAAATTCAAACAGATGTGAAATGTATTCATTTATCTTTAGATCAGCACTAATGGCCACATTGTTATTACCATTTGTATTCGTTTGCCATTTAAAATGAGAGGACTGTCCACTAACATTAAATTCTGAGTTGTGCATGTTGTATTTTACAGTCTACTGTGTAAGTGATAGTTGGAATTATGAAGGGACAGCCAATTTTTCTTTTCTTAGCCAGCACTTAGCATATGGTGCCCAAAGATGATTTTATGGATGTGAGTTTTAAAACCAAAACTGACATCATTTTGTGTGTTTATATTTATCTATATACTGACCATATCACTTATATTTATCCCCTATACATATGAATGCATATATAAATATAGAGAGACCATGAAATATATATAATGAAGCTATTTTACCTGTAAAATTTAAATTTGTGGCAAGTATTCTATAGACTAGCATGAACTGTGCCTGTGGTATTTCATGGTTGCATCATGCTTTGTTACTGTGAACAAAGTGGATTTTTAAAGGATGTAGCTGAGCCCTCAGCAGGACAGTACTCCCGCTCTTAGCAACAGCAGATGAGAAAGCCATTCAGACTGTTATCTAAGTTGTCATGCCTATACTTCTATATAAGTTTTAGCCAGCAGCAGACAGAAAGACTGTTTAATTTTGATCACCAAGTAGAATGAAAAACAAATTATTTTGAAATTACCTTCTGAATCACTAAGATTTTCTTTGTTAAAAAAGGAGAACTGCTAATTAAAGTTTTCTTGAGGGCAGGTGGGGCAGAGATGAAAATAGATTTGCCTTCCCTGACACATATAATACTAATATTTATGGACGACTCTAATCTTTATGCCAGACCTTTCTCCTGTGGTACTACTAGGTGGTTTTTGAACCACCAATCTTTGGATAAGTGGTCAGAAACAAATTTCTTGTACCATCCAGAAATAGTTGAGAGTATTTAGCTCATAATGCACATCAAGCTGCTAGCTTGCTTTATAACTGCTCACAAATATGGGGCTGTTTTTATTTTTCCATGTCTACCATCTTCTTCTGATAGAAGTGAATAAATCCTCCATAAGAGAAAGAGGCCATGCCATCTACTCTCTGATGTTGTTTAGCCCATTCCAGAAAGAAATGGGATTCCCTTTTATCTGCAGGACTCTCTTCACTGACATCTATCTTTTTATTTTGTTTAATGAAAAAATGACAAAAAAGAATGTACCATAAATACTAAGAATATAGGATTACATTACAGGATTTGTCTGAATCACATATTTTGTTTGTGACTTGTAAAAAGTAATTTGCTCAAAGTCAGAACATGTTCTTAAAATCTCTTGGTTTTATTAGTTCTAAAAGTGAAAATTAATAAGAATTATAATAAGCCTAACTCATAGATTTTTGGTGATAATTAAATGTGTGAAACACAGAAAATATATTCCAAACCATTATGTTCTCAAAAAAAATGTTAGTACTATCTACACTACATTTTCTTTGCTTGACATTATTCAGGATTAAGCTTGTGATCCAATTATTATTGAGACCGATAATATATGAGAAAACATTTTGGAAAGTTTTTTTTTTCTTCTGAGACTCTTATTTTTTCCTCTGCATATTATGTTTGAATTCAGCACTTGGAGCTATCTTTCTCTTAGCTTAAGGATATACCCATGGTGAGAAAGATGGGGCAGAGATGAAAATAGATTTGCCTTCCCTGACACATATAAACTGCTTGATAAAACTGTTCTGAACCTCACTCTGTTAAAGATGATGCATCTCTTTGTAGTTTTAGTCATTTAGAGCTAGGGGTTTCATCATAATTTATATGTCAGTCATTTGTTTTTTATCATATACTGCCTTGTATATTGTATTTTGTCTCTACTATCTGCCAACTCACCACAAACATATTGTCAGCCCTTTGAGAGAAAGCCTAATCTCCTGGGGCGTGGGAGAGAATAGGCCTTGGAAGTGAATACATACTCTGCATTGACATTTTCAAAAATTGCTTATTCTGGGTCTCAGTTGTTTTTTTTTTTTAAGTATGGGGAAATAGGTTTCACACAGCAGGCTTTTGTGAACATTGTTGGTAGGAGTCCTTCAGTTGGCTTCAATTCATACCAACCCTTCATACAATAGGAGACACTGTCTTCTCCTGCACAACCCTCATAAGGGTGATGTTTAAGCCCATTTATTGCAGCCCTAGAGTCAACCCATCTTATTGAGAGTCTTCCTCTTTTTTTACAAGGCTTTACATTATCCAGCATGATGCCTCTCTTTATAAAGACTGATCTCCTGAAGACACATCCAACGTATGTGAAACAGTCCTACCATCCTCATGTCTACGGACTGTTCTTCCTGTACTTCTCCTGAATAGATTTGCTTAAGGAGATTAGCTTCTGGCACTCTATCTGACAATGCTCCAGGGTTCTCACAAGTTTGTGAGTTTTCCCCCTTAGGGGATAATGCCTCAGAATTGGATACCCTGTTTTTTCTCATAGTCTGTTCCTCATCTGAAAGCTTGACTTAGACCTGCTCACCTTGAATGATCCTGCTGATATTTGAAATACAGGTGACATAGTTTCCAACATCATAGCAATGCACAAGCCATTGCATTACGACAAACTACCAGGCAAGTGGTGGTTGGAAAAGTTAGTTAAAATTTTCTGGCAGTGCTTGGCTCTAAATTATCACCCAGTTACTTTCACTTCTATGGATCATTATAAATTTCACTTTTTTTGTCTATCAATCAATGACTACTCGACAAATAATCATTGCAATAACAGCTATTATTTTCAGTTTTTGCATGATGCAGTGCCTCAGTGAATATACTGTAGATTTAAGAGAATTGTGTGTGTGCACCCATGCGTGCATGTGAGTAATGTGAAGCTTGATGTTTGCTGAGCTAGTTCAGGCAGAGTGTGACCACGTTCCTTCCTCTCTGATTTTCTAGCCCTCCCCATCAATCAAGGTCCATGTCCTCTTTCCTCAGTGTAACTCTCCCAGTCTGATTCAACTCATAATTCTTTTTCTGGGGATTCTAGAATGACCACAAGCCCAGTTACAAGCTGGTAGCAGTAAATCTGTTTATAAGAAATTACTTGTACAAAGTTTTTATTTACAGTAGAAATTTCTAAAGGCCTGTTTTCAGATTGCTTTGTATCTCTGAATTGAGCTGAGGGAATATGGTAGTTACTTAGCAATAGCAATTGTCACATGTATCAAACCTGACTTGTTGAAAGTCACTGTTTAGAGATTGATGGTCTTCAGGAGCTGTGGCTTCAGCTCCACCCTGTCCTCCCAGGTTGCTATCAGTCATAATTAGCTCCATGGCAGTGAGTTTTGTTTTCAGTTAGGCTGAGTCATTGGAGACCCATGATGCAAAAGAAGTTCAAGTAACTGACTTACCACTTATACATTGGGCTGACAATCTCAAGGTCAGCAGTTCTAGATGCTGCTGTTTCAGGGTAGAAAGAGGGAGCTATCTATCACTGTAAATATTTAGGAGTCTCAGAAATTCAGAGGGGCAATTCTAATATGTCCTATACAATAGCTATGAATCATAACTATCTTGCTGGCAGTGGGTGAGGTGCTAAAAATATTCACCTGGCTTGGCTCATAGCCAAAATATTGGCAGTTCAAATCAACCTAGAGGCACCTTAAAAGGAAGTCCTAGTAATATAATCTTCAGTCATTGAAGAGTCTATGGAGCGTGGGTGTACTGTAATACATAGGAAGTCATTGTGGCTCATGGTTAACTAACTAACATTTTTAGTTAGATGTTCTGTAGTCTCTTATTCTATTTTACTTCTATTGTGCTATTATCCTATGAACTTTTTATAGAAAGCAGTATAGTTACTGCTACTTCATAAATGGAGAGATGAACTAAAAGAGAATAAGTAAATTATTTATGGCAGCATACCTAACAAGAAACTTGTTTTTCCAGGAAACTAGGCTTGATGGATGATGTAGAGCATTGATTGAAGACATTCTCATTCCCTTTTATATTCCCATTCAAACATGTATAGCAGAAGGCAACTTGGGAAGAATGATGCTGAATCTATTCTAACTATGTTAATACTTCATACACTTCAGTAGTGTTTTATTATTAACTTATTTATCTCTCACCTTACAAGGGATTGGAGTACATCAATGCCCCATCACACTAGTATTGAGAATTCTGGTACAGGAAGCAGAGAAATACTTTTTCTTAATGAACTGATAGGAACAGCTAATTTTCAGTATTGTAAATGCAGCGCATCATTCTTTCAAAACACTGTCATCCTCAGCATTTTTTTCTGTGTAAGGGGTATTACCCCTCATTTGAGTTAGTATTGATGCTTAGAGGCGCTATAGGACAATTCTTGTAGGTAGAACTGCCCCCGTTAGTTTCAGAGGCTGTCACTGTTTATGGGAGTAAAGTTTCCTTTTTCCTAAGGAGTATCTGGTGGTTTCAAACTGCTAATCTTGGGACTTTTGTTAGTTCAAGTAGACTAGAAATATAAATCCAGAGAGACCCCTATGTGTTTAAGAAAGTGATTTATATACAAGAGCAATTGTATATTGTGAACATATTCTAGCCCAGTCCAGAACAAGTTTATAAATCTGATATTAACCCATATATCTGATACTGATCTATAAAATCCTCTTCAGACTCATGAAACACATACAATAATACCAAAAGCAGCAAGATCACAGGGCAGTGGGTGGGAAGTCTTGTGGATCCAGTGTCAGCTGAAGCATCTCAGCACTGGAAGGGGTCTCCACATGGTTCCTCAGCTCCAGGGCTCTGGAGTAGCTCCACGTGTCTTGTCATTGGGAATACCAAGCAGAGGATCTGTAGGTCCCACCTCCAATGAGCTATTTATCTCTGAAGCGCTTCCAAATGAGGCCATAAAACTGTGACCTGATTGGCAGGCTATACATCACTCCTCTGCAAGTTGACACCAGATTATGTAACTATCACAGCACCAAAATCTAACTGATAAGGATATTCTGAATATGCAAGTTATATCATCTCTCTGGGAGCATATCAATTCCAATTCATAATGCCCATACAGTACAGGGTCGAACTACTCCTTTTAAGATACAAAGACTGTAATGTTCTACACAATGGAGAACCTCATCTTTCTTCCATCAAGAGGCTGGTGATTTGAAACTGCTGTTCTTGTCGTTAGCCGTCCAAGCATCACCCTCTTTGCTAGTAGAGCTCTTTGTTTCAACATAGAGGAGATACCTTTAAGAAGTAGTTGATGACAGCATCAGTTGATTTTGTTTCTGCACCATGTCTTGCTGCAGACATTGTTCATGTAAATTACTCAGAAGCTCAGACTGAAGAACCTATACCTGCCCAACTTTTCTGATTGTGTACTCTGGGTACGGTCCTGAAAAAAGAGACATTGGCTTTTGAGGCTTCTGCATAGGGCATCCATATCTTATTCTCATTGCAATGACTAAAGCATGTCAGTTTGTTTTATATAACTTAAAAGATTTAGGGAAGTTTAACTATGTGGAAGGAAGACTCTAGCCTTGTGAATAGCATTCATGATTATAGCAAAACAAGCTTAGATTTACAACCATTCCTGTTCAAAATTATTTGGCCAGAAGCCTAACATCAAATGTGATGAAAATAATTGCAATTGTAATAACAATAAGTAGTTAACTCATACCAAACCTTTCTATCATCTAGTTGATTTTGACTCATGGTGACCAGAGGAGACAGACGAGAACTGCTCTGGTGGGTTTCTGAGAGGGCAATTGCTGACTCACTCCCTTCCAGTGCATGCTAACCCATAGCCAGACTGGAGGAAAGGGTAGAACTCTCCCTTTGTGTGTTCTGGGTGGCAACTGTTTGATAGAGAAGAAAGATATAGAAGTTGCAGGTGGTTTTGAAAAGCAGACCTGGGGGTTTGCAGTGCAACTTGTAACACACAACACCAGGAAACTTCAATAAAATTTCTATCTCTTTCCTTGTGTTTGTCTGTTTTTCTTATCTCTCTTTCCATCTCTTACCACTGTTTCTCACTCTCTCCTTTTTATAGATATATAGATAGGTAAAATATTGAGAGATGTTATAGATACAGATATCTGAAGAGAGAGAAAGAAAAGAGAACTGTTGCTGTGGTTTTTCTACAATTACTTATGGCAGTAGAATGCTTTATATTTCTCAAATATATATGATACAAGCATATATATGTATATATATATATCATCTTTAACCCATACATAGAGAGCAAAAAGCTTTCTTTTCACTGTCTTCTATTTACCTCATCTTTCCCTAACACGCACACCTAAACATACACAGACATACACACACAGGCTTGCATGCAATTTTTATTTGTTCTACAGTTCTTTATAATTTTCACTGTCCCCTACCTTAGTCATTTCTTAACTTCACTGAGCACTTTTTAATTATAGCAACTCTCAAAATCTTGGCCATATTTGTCTACTCTCTACTTTGAAATCTTTATATATTATGTTACTTCATGCAGAATGGTTGGGGCACACAACATTACCTCATTGGTGGAAAAATATGCAGATGCACACTCCTGTAAAGATGTACAATTGCTGAAAGTTGTGTACATGTGAACTTCAGTTCAATCCCTTACTATCTATCAGAGTCAGGACAGACTGCACAGCATTGGGGCATTAGTTTGAATTACCTAACTGATCATCATTGTTTCCTCCAGGACAAGATCTAAGTGGCTTTTTTTAAAAAGGAAAATGTCCGTACTTTTGAAAAATAGATTAAGTTTCTCAGTTGAATATATCTATACATATTTAAATCTATTATTCCAACTTTCCATGGCAAGCTACGAATCCCACCTTTCGGGGAGTAAAACCAGAAAAGCTCTTTTTCCCTCGATGTGCTTACCTTGATTTCTGGTGTTTTTAAAAGGAACTGGCTCAACAATTAGAACTTGTTCTTCAGAGGCTCTGACATCTAAGCTTCCCCTTGAACCTGGTGACAGGAATTTTAGGCGATTAGGGCTTTAGATTGTAGTTCGCAGAGTAACGTTCAAATGATTTATATTCTCAAATTCTCAGAGTAGACACAACAAGATTACATTTCCCTGTCCTTTTAAAAAAATTCTTCCAACATTTGGCAAATGAATGACTGTATCACCATAACTACCAACTCCCCTGTCTCCTTCTCTGCCGGCGCCGAGTTGTGTTCATTTTAAAACTCTAATCCCAGGATTTATACAGTCCCTGACCTCTTCATACACATTTCATTCTGCTGATCTCACAAAATCCAGCTTGGGATGAGTTGCTTGGCTCCTTGATTTTCATCTCTAGAGAATGTCCTTGTTACAATACAACTCCCAAACAGGGAGTACAGACAACTTGGAATCCCAGGTCCCTTTAATTCTCAGTGTGTTGCACAGATCAGCATGCTAAACAGACGCAAATGCTGCGATGTGGCAAGACTTTATTAGACAGCACAGGATACACAGGTCTACTTCCCCCCTACTGCCCCTGAAAAAGGCAAACAAATGAGAACTGAATTTAATATGCCAGATTTCTGGCATTGATTTTCTCAGCTAATCTACTTTCTTCTTCCTTTCTCTCTTTGTTAGTTTACCTATTCTCACTAAGTTTCTTTTCCCTGGCTTGAATCTATTAGTCCAATCACAGTTAATAAAAATTTGATTGTGCATAAATATTAGGAAATGCAAATCACACATTGTCCATAAGACCCCAAATTTAACCCAATTTCTCCAATCAAATCACCAAGTATAATGACTTCTCGGCCCATGTAGGACTTGCCCACTGTGTGTAACTAATTAGTCCCTCTTATTCATTTCCTCTGTCTTTTTCTGTAGTGTTGGTTTGCTTTTGCTTTGCTTTCTGATCTGTGTATTGTGGTTGTGTTGCAAAAGATGGGGCCTTAGATTAAGTGTTAACTTATTCACTGATGATGCGCTAAGATGCATCCTGAAACACACATCTATCAGTCACACAGAGCAGTATTTGGAGTGAGAGGTCCGACCTATGACTTGGAGGCCCCAAGACTACTAACCCACAAGATCTTCTTCCATGCACCTCTTGTCTTCAGATAATTGAAGGCATTCAGTTTCAATTGAATACACTGTGTATCATTCTTCAGTGATTTGCATGCAATGGCTCATTAATTGTCTTTAGTGATTATTTTCTTAGAGTTACATTAATTTTCTTCTCTTTTTTTAGAGAAAAAATTGGGGATGGGGAAAAGCTGAGAATTTTAGTGAGGCGATTTGGGGATAAAAAGAGGAATGGCTAAGTACTTTACTTTACATTTCTCTTTTTCATGGAAAATAGACTTAATTTAGAATCACATTTCTTGCATTAATCTACCTATAAGAATTATTGATATTTATAAAGCCTCCTGTTATAATCATCTCCTGTTCAAAAGCATCTTAAATATAACTTCTTTTTATTTTCTAAAATATGATTGCTGGACCAGTAGTATCAGTATTAAGACCTGCTGAGGATTTGTTACAAGTGAAAACCCTGGGATTCCATCCCAACTCTACCAAATCACAATTAGGGAGGTGGAGGCCAAGTGACTGTGCTTCAACATGCTCTCAGGTGATTGTGATATTCACTCAAGGTTGAGAACAATTGGGAAAATGTCTCACCTAAATGCCTAAAAATTCCATACAGAGCCCTCCAAGACATGACACCAACTCACCAACTCCCATTCCAGCCGCATTCTCTTATCCTTGGTGCACATTTTCTGAGCACTCACGAAAATCTGTCGGTTGTTCTGCTGCATTAGCGTGTGTGTTGCTGTCATGGTGAAAACTATGCCAGCCTTACAAAAGTCAGTTGAGACACCCGGAGTGGATAGTTTAGAAAGGAACTTCCAGATGACAAAAAGGCTCGGAAGAAGGAATAGCCTGTCTACTTGTGAAGGACTATCCACTGAAAAGATATCACTTCAAGGACTGAGTGGTGCCTGACCCAAACCAAAGTATTTTCTTTTTTTTTTGAGGGGGGGCGCATCACTGCTCTCTGGTAGTGGGAGTAGGAGGCCCAACCCCACTGCTGGAATTGAACCTCTGTCCCAGTGGGCCGCAGTCCCGCGCACAACCACTACGCACCAGGGCTCAGCCCCAAACCAAAGTATTTTCAATGCTCTCATATGCATGTGAGAGCTGGGCAATGTATAAGAAATAGCGGAGAGTAGTTGATACCTTTGGATTCTAGTGTTAGTGAATAATATTGAGAGTGCCATGGTGGCCAGAAGAATAAGCACATCTATGTTGGCAGTAGAGACATAATGCTCCTTAGACAAAAGGCTGGCAAGCCTTAGTTACATAGATTTTGGCCATGTTTTCAGGAGAGACCAGTCACTGCACAAGGACATCACACTTTGGCAGATGAGAAGGTCAGTGAAAAGGGGGAAAATCTTTGTCAAGGCTGATTGAAATAATGGTTGCTAGAGTAGACTAAAGCCTGGGAATAAATGCGAATTTGGTGTGGGACCTGGTTGTGGTTTTCTCTGTTATACCTGCGGTCACTATCAGTTGAGGTCTTTGTTGACACCTAACAACCATAGTCAAACTGCAACACATATCTGTCTTGAACTCTATATTACATTTTTGTCCATCTTCCACACCTTTCTCCAAGGGTCTCCACGGGTTTCCTGATTGTCTCTCTTCCAACTACCAGCACCTTTATCATCGATACCTTTGTGTTTATCTTTATGTTTATCAATGGAAAGTATCCATTCAACTTAGATTACAAGATGAATGCTTTGAAACCACCAGAAGCTCCCAGAGAGAAACATGAGGCTTTCTTGTCCCCTGAAGAATTACCGTCTTGTAAACTCCCTGAGAGGCAGTCCTGTCCTGCCCTCTAGGGTCGCTGGAGTTGGCATCGACCGACCAGAGAGCAGTGAGTGGTTTTAGATCCTTTTGATTCTGAAAATGATGCATTGCCTTAATTAACCCTCAAATATTTTGCTTATAGTCTTTATAACCATCTAGTTTCCAAAATGCTTTATCGGTGATTTCATTTGGTCACTTTTGGTGACTTGTCTGGAAGCTTTTGCAAGGCCAAGACTGAATGTTCTTTATTGTGAGCCGGCTGTAATGGCGTGGTGCAGTAGATGTTAAAGATGGACTTCTGTCTCCTGCAATTCCTAAACGCAGGTACATGACCTATTTTGGAAATCCTATTTTTTGTAGGTGCCAGAAGTTGAGTTAATATGAATTCAACCTGAGATGGTTTGGTTTTAAAACAATCATAAAAGACAAGTGACACTGAATGAGTAGAGACAGCTACATGAAACTGCATTTATAAGCTACTAAATGAGCTACCAGAATGTGAGAGAGAAAAGAAAAGGTCTTTCAATAGGGTTGTTAAGAAAGAACATACACTTGCTACCACCCTGACTTTGAATAACTGGTTTTCAGAAAAGTGTGAAAATAGATAGCATTGGTTTAAAATCATTCACTTTGTGACACCTTGTTGAAAAAACCCTAATAAATATATATAGTAGGCATTTATAGTAGGCATTATCGTAGGCATATATAGTAGGCTCTCGAAAACACAACAATCAATCTGTATTCACGAGTAACAACAGAGGAAGGAGACTTAGAAATAGGCAGAGGATGTGGAATGTTAATTGCTGGATTGAACTTTCTTTATTGTGAGACAAAAAGAACTAGATGGGATATGGCTACCTTTATTGTACGTTTAATCGAGGATTTAATACAAGAATCTTCAACAACGTGGCAAAATGGAGAACAGAGTTCCAAATTTTCATGGACTCCAGATTTCTGAAGGCACCAGGAAGGCTGAATAAATCCTTGAAATTATTATTCTGAGATGGACTTAAAATTTAAAAACAAAAACACCCCATGAAATAAATAAAATATGAACAATAATTTATCTTAATTAGGAGAAAAAAATCTTCCTTGAGCTTTATGATATTTTAAGAGATAACTGTTTGGGATCAAATTGTCAACAGTAATTTAAAAGGAATGTAATCAATGCCATTATGCTGTACAGATTACAACTGTTGAATTAGTATACATTTTATTGTGCATCTTCTCAACAATGGCTAAATAAAAAACATTGTACAAGGAAAACAAAGTATCACCCACAAAAATATATCAGTGACTAGTTCCTAAGAACTCTTGATCATTCTTTTTGCAGAATGAGACATTGTTCTATCCTGCCAGGATCATGTGACACAGATCCCTAAAATTTCAGTTTGACAAGCTAGCTTTCCACGCTGAAATTTTCACCTATCAGCCAGCACATGGTTGTTGGCTGCCCTACAGCTGGCCAAACCAAGGAGTCATCATGCTCAACCTGAGGCTCTTGTAAGCCATACAATTACCTTGGTTCATTTTTGGAAATAAAACACCAGGATACTTTTCCTAGTTTGCTTCGGTCTAGATGGTCTTCTGAAACCCAATAATCATAACAGTAGTACACAGATTTTTACTGAAACAACAGTGGGGGCTGTATTGGTGTTAAGTTGCCTGGAAATCAAACCCTGGCCTTCTGAATTGAAGGCAGAAGTCTTCCAGTGAGTCATCACTGCCAGCTGCTTCATTTTTACATTACTCCCTTACGACCTTGCTCCAAACAAACTGGTTTGTTTCTCATCCTTTTTTTGAGGGTGGGGGGCATCACTGCCCTCTGGTGGTCATGGGAGCTACCCAGCCTTGCTCCTGGAGAGCTGCTGCTGGATTCGAACCGCCAAGCCCCTGGACTGCAGTCCCACACTCAACCACTTATGCCACCGGAGCTCAGTCTCTCATTCTTCTTAAATCAGTACAATTTTCATGCTTATCTGTCCTGCCTTAATAAAAATAGCTCTTTCATATTTTAGGAGAGATAAAGCATAACTATAAACATGCTAGTGAATAGGCTGCTTTGGTAACTTACATAACAATGCTCATAGATTTTTAAGTTAACCTAAAAAAACATGGGAAAAATGCATCGTGCTCTAGATCCATGTGCATGTGTGGATTTAGACAAATAGATTTCCCAGAATTTGCACTGTCAAAACCTATGGCAACTCTAACTTTAATACCACATGAACTTTCTTACTATGCTCTCTATAATCTTCAGTAGGAATTAATGAGGCATCTCTTCAAATTGCATCTTGTTACTTGTATGACATTCTTCTTCATTGAACCAGACATGTTTGAAATGCTGATTAGTTTTGTTTTCCATTAGTTGTTCTTCTCAAATTGTACATTTTGGTCAAGGTGATCCTGAACTATAGCCTGAGAAATCACTTAATCATATTCAGATTGTCCTAATTTTGTATATAACTTTGTATAGTAACCATCATTGTACATATGTGATCTCTTATCATTGTTGTAGCTAACTGCAGTACAGGCACACTGCGACATTCAAGTCAGTTCCTGAAACCTGACCTCTCTTGATAGGAAGGCTGTAGAAATCTAAAGGATTTGACTTTATCTTTGTGTATGTGTGTATTGTGATCACTTTGAGTAATCCAATTTTAGCTTATTTTCTTATAAGTTAACTGGTTTTTCCCCCTTTTCCTGCCTCAAGTTAACCGTTATTGTGCAGTAAATCACACTACACTCAATGACTTTAAGTGGAAAGAGCTTAGTGTATACTATTGTCATGTTCTAAAACTTTGGAGTTCCTGCTGAAAAGTTCTGTTTGGGGCTCAGATGCGTTTCATGTGTGCTATCCTTTGGACCCTAGTTAAGGAAATAGTAACTTGAAGACAGAGGCAGAGGAAGGAAAGTGAAAACAATTGAGGTTTCTTGAGATCTGAACATGGAACTGATATACTGTAAGTGATACTTCCTTTTGTTGGCTGAAGTGACTCAGAAGAGAACTTAAAAGAATGAGGAAAGAATAACTTGCAGCATAAAGTTGTCTGGATACAGGAAGATTTGAAAACTAGGGACTAAGACAATAACCCATCCCCTGATGTCATATATTGTCATGAAGATAGTAAGAACTTCATTTGCCCAAATATATTATCAGCCAAATTTACCTGTTACCTTCAAGATGATCACCACCCATGACAGAGTAGAACTGTCTTCTATAGGGTTTTCAATGATTGTAATTTCATGGAAGCAGAAGTAGTCCTTTCTTCTTGGAGTTCCACTGAGTAGGTTCACATGCCAATTTTTCCCTTTGTAGCTAAGTGCAAAGCATATATACCATGCATCATCAAGTGACTACTATCTCTAAAGGGTTTTAAGTTAAAAATAATTATAATCACATGACTGAAGATAGATTACATGAAGTGCTTATCTTTGTTAGCTCCTTGAGGGTGACACAATTTTGTCATGCTTCTCTCTAGCAAATGTATTAAGATTTTTAAGATCTCCACTGCTGCATTCATGAATATTGTTGTGGATACAAGGACATGAAGGCTTTATAAACTTTAATACTTTCCTTTAACATAGTGTTGTTGGTCCAGCTGTGAGGATTTTTGTGAGGTTTTTTTTACAGTGTGGTATAATTTATGCTCAGCACTTGAGTGATATTATAAACAAGGAGTTACATATTTTGCTTTACTCCATTTTGGAAATACCATTTATAACGAATTTTCAGACACAAAGGTATACACAGTAGGTATTATTTCACCTCTCTGCACAATCAGAAGGAGCCCTGGTGGTATAACAAGTTACAAGTTGTACTGTTAATTTGCAGGTCAGCAGTTCAAATCCAACAGCTGTTCTGTGGGGGAAACATTTGGTTTGCTGCTCCTATTAAAGATTTATAGCCTCAGAAACCCAGAGGGGCAGTTCTGCTCTGTCCTGTATCAGAACTATGAATTGGAATCTAATTGCTGGCAAGAAGTTACGTATGCAATCAGAAGTTCCTGAATGGTGCGAACATGTAACCCACTGTGTTTCTAATCAAAGTTTAGAAGTTGGAGCCCACCCAGATGCACCTCTTAAGTCAGGCCTGGCAATCTATTTCCCCAAAAATCCGGCATTGAGAATGCCAGGTACTGCATCATACATATGTAATTACCACTATTTGAAACTGATTTGATAAATTGTTTTTCTCTTTCGTTTGTTATACAATAGGATTCCAGGTCTCTCTTGGGCCAATTAACAAGATCTGACATTGATACTGTGATCAACATAGTCAGCAGCTAAGAAACAGACTGCCAGTGTGAAATCACTGCAAGTTTTAGGGGACGAACATGTGACCATCAGCTTCTTTAAAGTTGTATAGCTTGGGAAATCCCCTGGGGCATTGTCACTCTGTCCTAATGAGTCCATACGACTCAGAATCAACTTGATGCCACTGGCTTGTGATCTCCCTGCTTCCCACTTCCCCTTTCATCACCATTCATCAGCAGCTACATGAGCCCACAGAGAACTCTGGTCATAGATCATCAGAACGATGGGTTGGAGTTGGACTGACTGTGACTTCTTGAGAGAAAATTGCATGTTGATATAAAATTTTTTCTTTTCATATTAAAATAATCAATTTGATGGCAGAGATTTGGGTTTTTAGTGTTTTCATTTTGTAAAGCTTTTGTCAGTCCCTTGCCTCATTTGGAGTGCAGCTGCCAAGAGACAGCAAATTTACCAGGAGTCAAGCATTCAAAAGCATGGTAAAATGAGTATTGTGAAGAAGTTTCTACAAAAGGCATTGTCTGATTATGGGCTTAAAAAATGGTAAATACCTTTGAGGTTAGGTAGCTAATTTTTTTAAAATGATGAACTAATAATTCAACTCCTATTCCAGCATTTAAATGTGCTTTGTCTGTGCTCGGAGAAAGATGAGGCTGTGTACCTCTATAAAGAATTAGTCTTAGAACCCCACAAATGCCATTCTACCTTGTCCTGCTGGCTCCCTGTGAGTGAAATCTATGAGATGGCAGGGAGTTTGGTGTGGAGTTTGTACGTGAGCGAGCATTCAATGGTTAACTGTCCAATTAATTCTGCTGCCAGGATGATGTGATCAAAACAGTTTTCATATCCATTTACCAAATGCTCTGCAGTGAAAAGCACTATATTATTACTATTTAGGATAGTTTGCCTTTTCATAAGCTCTTGTTCTCAAATGACGGCTACATATCTCCAGGGTATTCTTATCCTGAAATCTCAGACATCTGAAGCACTGATTTCTTTTCTTTGATAATTTTCAGAATATTTTCTTTCATCCAACTTAGTCTGTTTTTATCCCTGATACAATCATTATGAAGAAAGTCTTTAAATATATAATAGTTTTCTTTGAATAGGCTGTGCTATCCTCCATTCTAATATCCCATCACATTTAATTGCACTTAGCAGATCTGACAGTCTTTCAAGTTTAATATTTTTATCAGAATTCTGTGTTTTATCTATACCAGGCTTTGTTTAGTTTTTCTGGGAGGGTAGTGGTTGCAGGATGGCAAGCAATGCGATTTCTGTACCTTTTTTTCTCAGATATACTTGGTTCATTTACTGCTCATTTTGAATTCTGCTGAATTTGCAGGCACATCAGGCAAGATTATGGGTATTTGCATCTCAAGCACACATCAGAAAAATCAAGTTGTAACGGTGGAGATTTTCTTTAAGCTTACCAAGTGAATAGGTTTCCCTGCCTGTCTCCTCTCTCCCTGTCTTTCTCCCATCACCTCTCTCTCTCTCTCTCTCTCTCTCTCTCTCTCTCTCTCTCTCTTCTTTTCACACCTCTGTCTGTTTTTCTTCAATTTTGTGGACTTCATCTAGATTTAGAGGAGATACTTGTTCTATTTGAATTTTATATTTAACTTGAATTTTCTAAAGGATGTTCTGGCACAAATATTTGATAATTCAAAGACCAGTTTCATTATTACATACAAGGAGTGAGTCAGCTGGATGGATAAATGAGTGTCCATGTTTCGGAGACCTCTATAAAGATTAAGATATGACAAAAGATGCAAGTCATCATTGAGCAACATATTGAACAAAATGAATATCAGTGAACTGTGCATGGAGTGATCATGGAAACAGAAAATGTTTGGTCTCAAGTATAGTTGCCATCATGAAATATGATTGGTTCAAATAAAACCCACCTAATATAGAAATACGTCCAGATAACTTTAGAGTAATAACCTTTACAATAATAATGGTGGCATGTTTTATGTTGCAGAGCGTCATGGTGATATAGTGGTAAAATTATTAGCTGCTAGCATGAAGTCTGTAGTTCCAGTCTCATATTTGCTAGAAAATGGGTCAGGCTGCTTTCATAATGTTTTACAGTCTTGAAAACGCTATGGGAGCAGTTCTCTCTGTCCTGTAGGCTTACTAAGAATTAGAATTAGAATTAGATATCTATTGAATTTTTATTATAACCATAATAAGATAGAAGAAATAGACATTATTATTGTTTGAAATGCATAAAAGACCTATTTTGTTATAAAGAAAGAATTAAAAAGGAAAAAAGTAAATTATTGCCTTTCATGTGAAGATTAGTATTTACACAAATGTATGGGAGGTAATGTCTTTTGTAACATTATATGCAAATGTAATAAAACTAGTCTAAATGTCTTATTGTTAAACTCCTTGAACTGTTTCTGACTCATAGCAATCCAATATACAGCAAGCCAAAATAGTGTTTGTTTTTGAGTCATCTTCGAAATAAGTGGAACCCATTGTTGCAGCAAATGTGACAAGTCATCTTAATGAGGGAATTGATCATACCTGCTAATCTGACCAAAGTACAAGGGGTTAACCCCCCCAAACTGAATGTTTTTCAAAGCTATATATTTGAAATTTTTACTAAACAGATGTATTGCCTTCAAAGTGTTTTATTTGTTTGGAATTTTTTGGTCTGGTTGGCGGGAGATATATCTATGTGTCCCCATTTCTCAATTTTATATCCATTTCTCTTTTGTCTCTAAGAGTTTCAGAGACAACTTGATCAAAGTAGAACATATAACCTTCTTTTCTGTGTATACAAGGAGGCACCCCTCCCCAAACAAACAAACAAACAAACAAACAGAAAAAGGATCCACTAGCCAGAGCCTTCAGAGTGAACATTTGTCCTACTAGGTGAGCATCATACAACTTACTCTGAGTTAGTGCACCCAGTGGGAATCTCCTGGAGAGGGACTCTGCCCACAGTGAATTTTTTTGTAAAAACTGTTATGCTCAAAGCTTGTTTTTTATAATATCCAATTTAAGAAAACAGTTTGCTGTGGTGGAATTTCATTTCCTGCTTGGGGAATTTGTCACCAACATGACTGTGATGTTGAACACAACTTACAAGGACAGTAGTATAAGAAAAACTCCAGTGTATGGGTGGTTTTCTCATTTTGAAAGTGGTGACATGTCAATCAATGATGAACTTCATTGGATGGACATTCATCAACCTCCTGGATGGATGAAAATCTCAACACATCGAGCATTTAGAGTGTGCCCCACTGGTCCCGACTGTAAAGCTATCTATTTAGAGGTTCTGAAAAGATAACACACAGTGTGCAGTAAACAAAAAAGCCTTGACAGACAGGTGACGAGTTTTGTCACCACGACAATCCTCCTGCTCACATAGCCATCTCAGTGTGTCAGCTTTTGGCAAAAGACAGCATGCCTCTTTTGCTGCATTCACCTTATTCACATGACATCAATCCTTGTTATTTCTCTTTTTTCCGCAAATGAAGAGTGACATGAAAGGATAGCTTTTTGACTATGTAGAAAAGTTGAAGGAAAAAACGAGAAAGGTGCTGTCAGCCATCAAAACAGATGAGTTTGAAAAATATTTTCAAGAATGGAATCACAGATTTTGCAAATAAATTATGTGGAATGGAAAGGACTTTGAAAGTAATAAAGGTTGTTTTGTAAGAATATGAATACATCGCTGTGAAAAATATGGTTATTTTGGGAAACATATTGTGTACACACATGCACACACATACACAGAAATATAGAAGAATTGCAAATACATTTATGCCAAGAGAAAAAAAATCTTACCTATAAAACTGTAGCAATTATGTCTTGGTTGGGTAAAAATGAAACCATTAAATTTCTTTGTGCTGAAAAGGTGGAGATGAATTTTTACTGGAAAGGTCAAGAGGTAATGGTAATAGTAATTGTCAATATTTAGATAACCTAATTGTAGTCAACTACTGAAGCTCATTTCAAAATTTAGTTGTTGCATTTAATACATATTTTACATTGAAAAAATTGTCAACCAAATTTACTATCACTACATTTTTGTGCTAAACCTAAGCATTATATATATTAGATACATATATATAATATATAGGTATATAGATACAAACACATATGATTTTTAATATCTAGACCACTAAAGCATATATAGAGTGTGTGGTTATCAGATGATGCATATATTTCTTCAGATTGTCAGGACAACATCAATAAGTACCCATTTAGGTATGCATATTTTATGATCTCTATTTGATTGATTCATTTTATTGTAGTCTATTCTTGCAAGTGTATGATGCTTATATTTTCCAATTTTCTTAATTATAAGCTTATCTCTAATAAAATTTTGTTTTGCTTTGGTTTTCCCTGGAGAATTTCCTTGCAAGGTAGATTTCCATAGTGGTTTTATCTTTAGCTTCTTCTAGACATCAGAGGGGTTAATCTAGAGTTTATATTAACATTAATATTTATGTTAATTTTGGTTATTTAGGTAAAACCCAAGAGAAAAAGTGGCCTTTGATTTTTATTGCTCTGTGAAGATTTGTATTTCTTCCCTCACACAAAACAAGTGAAAATTAATAGACTTTCAGTAAGTTTTATGTGCTAGTGGGTCTATTTTGCTGTTGTTCTGGTTAACTCTTCTATTGAGAGTGTATCCCTTCATGTGTGTTGAATGTATGTAAGAGTTTTAGAGTTATCTCACCAATTTAGAGACTTAAACCTTATTTATTGCCCTTTTAGTTAAAACCTCACCATTGCCATTTCCACTATAAGTGAAAACTTAGTGTCAGCTGACAATAAACTAAACCAATCAATCAACCAAAAAACTAACAACTTTGAAGACATTGCTGGCTCATAGCACCCCCTGTCGATATCTGAGGCTGTAACTTTTTAAGAGAGTTAAAAATCTGCAAGTTCAGCAATTCAAAACCACCAGAGGCTCCACAGGAAAGAGACAGACTTTCTACTCCTGTGAACAGTTATGGTCTCACAAACTCATGGGGCAGTCCTACTCTGCCTGCTGCATATTGCTTCTTCTCAGACTTGACACTGAGTTTGGTGGTTTTGAACGGCTTACCAGGCAAATTGCAGCCTCCCACTCCCCAATTTAGAAAAAAACCTAATTAAAAGTATTATGTTGTCAAATGCAACAGGCGTTTTCTCCTCACTCCTGTGTGTAATGACTGAGTCACATTGAATGGAGCTGACAGTTAAAAGAGCTGACCCTCCTCCTGAGAACATTGGATCTCTCCAGATACAGAAAGCTTCACCTCTACCTTACTTTCACATCACTCTGGTAGATATCTATGTAAATACACACTTTAGCCCATTTCTGAATGTCAAAGGATCCAAAGTTGACTGAGATCCCTAACCTCAGTAATCTGTCTGGTATTTTTCTGGCCAATAAGTCTTACTTTTTTTAATGATTTTGAGTTTTGTGAGAATTTTTTTTTGCCATTCTTACTGGATCCTCTAATGGGACTTCTTTAAGAGCAGATCCTAGTGGTAGCCTGGCCCCATGTAATACTTCTAGATTTAGCATCATTGAGGTTGATATTCATTGAGTATGTTAGCCCATTGTACTAATGGTTTCCCTGTATGCTTGATTTTCATTATTCTCCTTTGTTCAAGATGATGAGACAACTTACACAGTTGCTTAATAGGTTTTAAAACCCAATTGCTACTCTCTTGGTAAAATTTTTATTGGAGATTAACTATGCAGTAACAAAAAGTGTTAACTAACATAATATTTAGATATTTAACACATGATTACACAGGAATTCAGTAAAAGCAAACTATTTGCTTACAAAATAATTGCCTAAATATCCAACTAAGATATACAAGATTCCAAATTCTACACTAAATCGGACTACCTCTGGAAATGCTTATAAACAAAGAAGGCTAATGCTAATAACTAAAAGATATTGCCATTCATGTTAAAATGAGTGTGCGATAACAACAGAGACTAGGTAAGCCTTCTTATAAAAAGAATGTTCATTTACCCGAGAATTTAGTATTTACTGTTAAATGATCTTTGGAGAATATTTAAACTTTTAACTCATTTGAATGCATGAGTCCGGAATGAAGAACAAATACCAAACTCAAACTCATTGCCATTGTATCAATACTGACTGACAGCAACCTGACTAGGCAACGTAGAACTTCCCTGTGAGTTTCTGAGACAGCAAATGTTTAGAGGAATAGAAATGCCATCTTTTTCATGGGAAGTCCACTACTGCTGGTATGGAATTGCTGAACTTGCAGATCACAAGGATTTCCCATTCTTCTAGCAGTCTATCATATAGTCAGTATAGTCAATATTCTTTATCATCACTACAATGGAAAGATATTAATTATCCTGTGCTCTTCCTTCTTCACATCATATATATGTGTGTTTATTCATATATATATATATGATTAAAGAAAAATAATGATAAACCTCAATATTCCAAATGTCACCTTGGATTTTTGACACTTTTTATTTGCTATAACCAATGAAAATACATCCTTGATCTCCTGATGTCTTTCTACAGAAGAATTAACTGTGGAGACAAATAAAAATAAATGCTTGACAACTTCAGTCTTTTTTCTGTACATCATGTAATGAGTTTTTGTCCAGTTGGGAGATTTTCTGTGATATATGCTGGCATATTGAAGGTGGTAGTGTTTAATTTTCATTACAAACACATTAGATCATCTTTCTGGTTATGTTATGTGCATATCACAGGCTGCTAGATAAAGATAAGTGACTTCATCAGGGATGTCCTTGCTCTCGGTGGGTTCCATTGAGCCTAATCAGACTCCTAGTATCCATCGCACAGCAGAAATCCCTGCCTGGTGCAGCACCATTCTTGCCATTGTTCTTTTATTCATCCCAGCATTAAAGCCACTGTTTTAATCCATCTTGTCCAGAGCTTTTCTTTTTTCCACTCTCCTTCTATCTTACCTAGCATGATTTGAGTTTCCAGGGACAGGTCTCTCCTGACACAACGCCTAATGTACATGAGACAAAGACTCACACCCATGCCTCTAAGAAGCCCTGTAGCTAGGCTTCATCCAAGACCGATTTATTTGTTCTTTTGATAACCCATGTACTTTATGTACTCTTTGCCTACAACACAATACAAATGTATGAATTCTTCTTTGACCTGCCTTATTCAATATCCAACTTCCCCCGGTCTAACAGGCCACTGAAACTACCATGTCTCAGGTCAAGTGAACCCTACTATAAATCACACCCCCGCTTTTCAATACTTTAGAGAAATCTTGTACAGCAGATCTGCCCATTTCAAAGCATCCTTTGATCTCCTGACTGCTGCTTCCATGTTCAAGAGGAAATCTTGAAAGAAAAGTTATTCTTTTCTCCATATATCATGAGTGCCCAGTTGTGAGGATATCCATCTTCTTTATATTGAATTGTAGTCCACATTAAAGGCTGCAATCTTCTGTATTCTTTAGCAAGTACTCAAGTCTTCCTCACTTTCAGCTAATGCATTTCCATCTGCATATCAAGGGTTTTTGCAATCCTGACAACACATCCTTCTTAATATAATCAGTTTCTCCTATTATTTTTTCTTTTTTCCTTCTATTATTTTTAACCATACAAATGGAGCAGATATGATGAAAGTATATAACTCTGACACATATCTTTCCTCATTTTGAACTATGCAATATACATCTATTCTGTTTTCACAATAGTTTCTTCATCCATTTACAAATTCTGAATAAGCAAAATGAAGTATCTTAGAATTCTCCTTCTATTGAAGGTCACCCAGAGTTTTTTATGATACACATGGTTAAAGGTCTAATCATAGTAAATAAAAGACAAATAAACATATTTCTGGTGTTCCCTACTTTCAACAATAGTTCATCTGATATTAGCAATGGTATCCCTTGTTCCATTTCCTCTTCTGAATCTGGCATGAATGTCTGGTAGATCCATGTCAATGTACTGCTGAAAATACTGGATCATCTTCATCAAAAATTTACTTCCATGTGACATTAATAGTGTTCTAAACTTTGAGCATTCTGTTAGGTCACCTTTCTTTGGAATGGGTACAAATATGAATCTCTTCCAGACAAGACACCAGGTAGGTATCTTCCAAATTTCCTGGCCTAGATGAAAGAGTGTTTCCAGTTCTTCAAAGGTTTGTTCAAATATTTCCTTTGGTATTCCATCAATTCCTAGACACATGTTTTTCACTTGTGCTTTCAATACAACTTGGAATTATTTCTTCAATGTCATAAGTTATTGCTCCTATGATGCCTCACGAAATGACTATTTTTGATATATTGACTGTATTCTTTCCATCTTCTTTTGATGCATTTTGCATCATTTGATATTTTGCCCATAGAATCTTTCATTATTTCAACTTGAGGTTTGATTTTTATTCTTTAGTTCTTTCAGTTCAAGATATGCTGTGTTCTTCCTTTTTATTTTCTAACTCTAGGTCTTTGCACATTTCATTATACTCTTTTAATTTGTCTTCTCAAACTATTCTTTAAAAAGCTTCATTCAGCTCTTTGGCTTCATCATTTTTTTCATCTCCCTTAGCTAGTCTTTAAGTGCAAGTTTCAGAGGCTCTTCTGCCATCCACTTTGACATTCTATCTCACTTGTCTTTTTAATGATGTTTTGTTTTTTTCATGTATGATGTTCTTTATGTCATCTCACAGATCTGTCTTGAGATGTTCTCTGAAGTGAGGTGGTATAGACCCTAGAAGATCTTACTTTGGCTCTGTGGGATTTGTTTTAATTTTACTTAGCTTCAATCTGAACTTACATTTCAGTAATTGATTTTTGTTTCCACAGTTGGACACGGGTCTGGTTTCATCTGCTGATATTGTTGTTTCTCTTTGTCTCTTCCCATGGCTATAGTAAATTTGATTTCTGTGTATTGTATCTGGAGAAATCCTTGTATGTAGTCACCACTTCTGTTGTTGAAAACAGTATTTGTAATTTAGAAGTTGTTGGTTTTGTAAAATTCAATCATGTGGTCTTCAGATATTTTTTCTATGCCCAACACCATGTTTTCCAAGTACTGTTTCTTCTCCTTTGTTTCCAACTTTTACATTTCAATTGCTGATAATTATCAATGCATTTTGAGTTCATGATTGATTAATTTCAGATCAAAGATGTTGCTGATTTTTTTTCTACATATTGGCTTTAGTAGCTAGTACAGAACTCTCAATAATAGATGTATTCACTTGGTTTCCTTATATGCAGAGAGTTATAATCCTACCATAGAGAGCATTGTATTTCATGACTAGGTTTGCAATGTCTTTTTTGGTATTGAATGCAACACCATGCCTTTTGCATCTGTTATTTCCAACACAGTAAACCATATAATTTTCTGATTCCAACACCAGTTCATTTCAGCCAGCTAGTGCCTCAATTTCTGATCTTTATGAATTCTATTGTATTTTTTAAAAAATTTCTACTTTTTTGAGATTCATATTCATACATTCCAATTTCCAATTATTAATGCAGGGTTTCAGTGTTTCTTCTCATTTAGATTCATGCCCCAGAAATGAATGAAAGTCCTGGAGGAATTACTCCAGAAGCCTTTTCTCCATCCATGTGATTATGGTTGACTCTGGTTTGAGAAGGCGGCCCTTTACAAGGCACATTTTGAGTGTCTTTTGACCGGAAGGGCTCATCTTCTGACAGTATCTCTGACAGGGTTCTTCTACTCATAGGTGCTTCCAGGTTACCCATTAAGTTTTCAGTCGCCAATTTCTCTAAAGTTAACAGCCTCTCTCTTCTTTATAGTCTTTTCTCAGTGGAGAAGCTCTGCTGAGTTTTGTTCATTGTGGCAAGCCTGATGGCATGAGAAATACCAGGGACAATTCATCCAGCATCACAGCAACACATAGATCATCAGGGGAGGGCAAACTAACAGATAAATAATAGCTAATAAGTGATGGGGATTGTTATGAATATCATCATATTTATTTGTTCCCTTAAAATTGTTACATAAATGGCTAGTTTTATTAATATTTTAGATTATGGCATGAGAATGAGACTCCTAGGCTCTGCATATGAATATCTTTTCACCCCGGAGAAACATTAGACACAGCGATTAATTTAGAACTATCTACTGTCTGTGTGTTTGCATTTGCATTGAAGAACTATTCATAAAGAATAGCCGGTTCCAGGGTTTTTTTATGCTCCTCATTGATATTTGAATTAAAAAGTGACAAGAAATATACCAGAAAACTCTTTTGTATTGCTACTCTCTCTCAAACCAACTGCAATACAATACACTCGAAAACATCTTCTCTGAAATGTTGAGGACCATCAAGAGAGCCATTGGAATAGAATGAGCCGGAGTTTGGATTTTGTCCATAGCTCTGTTTATGAGGCTGGGTGTTTTAAACTGAACATTTTTGAGACAGAAAAAGTGAAGCAGAAGGCTAATCAATTACATAGTAAACTCAGGCTAAATATTTGTGTTAGCTTTCTTTTCCAAACAACCCTAGGGAAAGATCTGTCTAGATTGCATTCATTACCGAAATTCTACTTCATTTTTGCCAAACAATCTTTTCCTAATACTTCACTGGAATATAAAATGAGAGCAACTAATTAAAAGTATCAAGCCTGTGTTATATTCCGTGTCTTACATCTAACCATCGCACATGCCTCTAACATTCATATACTCAACAGAAATTCAGTGATATTAATCAACTTACAAGATGGCAACTTTATTTTTTCCTAGCCTTGTGTTAAGTGCTTCATGATAAGCATGTGCAGTTATTGATTTCTGAAATTGCAATTTAAGCATAGATTTTTAAAAGCTCACTATGCCCCATTAATCTCAATTATTTTTCTATTGGCATTTTACTTTTATTTATTTATTTTTAAGATCAAGAGAATGGTGCACAACTCTAGAGAAATTCATCCAGAGTGTATTTATGAAAATGAATGCAAGCAAAATAACTACTCTTGTGAGTTAAACATAAAGAAAAATGTAAGGATGATGTAGGACAGGACAGTATTTCAATCTGTTGCACATAACATTACTGTGAGTTGGAACCAATTTGAAGGCACTCAACAAAAATAATATTTATCATAAAGTTATCTCCATTTATTAACAATGAAGAATCAGGTGAGGCTAAAATTTAAAGTGTGGAATTTCTCCTCACCCTATCAATGTACTGCATGTATGGATGGTGGCAATGGGTGGAGGGAGAGATTCTGAGGAAAAGGGGACAATTGCTACTGTGGCTCTGGTGTTGAGTTATTTAAGAAGAATTACATCAGTCATAATAGTTACCAAGTGCCTTTCCCCTAGTTCACCATTTTACTTAGTTCTATGAGTTTCTCCAGAGAATAATCCTTCGTGTTCAAAGTACAGATTACAGCTTCTGCTCAATCAGCCAACAGAAAAGCTGTTGAGTTTTCATTCCATTTTAAATCTCATTTTTATCCTCTGAAAACTAATTATAAGACAATATATGCTTTTCTTTCAAAAATTTAAGAGAAAAATAGAAAGATCACATATCGAGGTTAAATAAAATTATTTGGTATAAATCCATATTTATTCTATCTGTATTCTTTGATGATGTTACCGTCAGTTAACTCAAATGTATTTCAACTCATAATCAATTTACAATGGGACAAAAGACACCTAGATCCTGTACCATCATCACAATTATTCTTATGCTTCAGTCCTTTGTCACAGCCACTGTGGCAATCCATTTTGTCAAGAGCCCTTATTTCAACTACAATGAGCACAGTATCCTTCTACGTGGACTCAATTGTCCTAACAAGGTGCCCAAAGTATTTTAGTTATAAATACTAAGTAACTAAGTATTTTAGGTTTTGACTGTACTACCTCTAGGGAGCATCAAAACTGAACATTTCCAAGACAAATTCATTTGTTCTTTTAGCAGCTCATGGTATTTTAAATATATTTTGTCAACATCAATTTATCTTTGGCTGAGTATCCAACTCTCATATACATGTGAAAGAATTTAAAATACTATGGATTGGGTCAGGGGCACCTTAGTCTTCAAGCATCCACCTCGCTTTTCAACACTTTAAAGATATCATGTACAAGAGATATACACACTGCTCTGTATCCTTTGAATTCTTGACCGCTGCATCCCTGACCATTGATTGTAAACCAAATTAACATAAAATCTTGACAACATCCTCCTTTCTCCATTTATCATTATGTAGCAATGCAAGCTGTGAAGATGTTGTTCTTCTTTACCATGTATTTTAATCCTTACTGATGGTTGCACTTCTTTATTTTTAAATCATTTTATTGAGAACTTGTACATCACTTATCACAATCCATACATACATATAGTGTGCCAAGCACCTTCACATGCTTGCTGCCATCATCATTCTCAAACAATTTACTTTTCCACCTGAGCCCTTGACATCAGCTTTTCATCTCTTCCCTTCTCACCCTGCTCCCCATCCCCTACTATACCTCAATATTTTATAAATTATTATTATTTTGTCATATCTTACTCTACCAAAAGTCTTCCCTCACCAGTCCTCTGCTGTTTGTCCTCTAGATGCTTGTAATTAACTCCCCCTCTCTACCCCACCTTTTTTCCACCCTTCCAGTATTTCCACTGTCACTGTTGGTCCCAAGGGGTTCATCTATCCTGGGTTCCTTGCATTACCACCTCACCTCTGTACCAGTGTACCTCTATCAGTCCAGTTGGACTTGTAAGGTAGAATTGGGAACATGATATTTGGGTGGGGAGGAAGCTTTTAAGAAGTGGAGCAAAATTGCATGCTTCATTGTTACTCTTCACTGCACCTTATGACCCAGCTATCCCTCTACTGAGTATATACCCAGAAGAGGAAAGAAATAAACTATGATCCATTGTGTACACTCCAATGTTTATTGCAGTGTAATTCACAATTGCCAAGATTTGGAAACAATCTAAATTTCCATTGATAGACAAGTGGAGTAGTAAACTCTGGCACATACACGCAATGGAGTACTATGGTTCACTCAAAATCATGGATAAGCACATGAAACAAGGCTACATTTCTATATCTTCCTCAGTAAGTGCTTTAAGTCCCATCACTTTAAGCCAGCAAGATTGTATTATCTGCATGTTGTAGTTGTTAATAAGCCTCTGTCCAATGCAGATGTCACACATTTCTTCATAGAATCCAATTTCTCACAGGGATTGGTGTGAGATATGGAAATAATAATTTATAATCTATGAGGGATCGTGATGGTGGAGGGGAGTGAAAAAGAGAAATGGATACCAAGGACTCAACAGAAAGTAAATGTCTAGAGAGAATTATTGTAATAAAATTTGTAAGAAACCTCAATAAAATGAATGTTTTTTAGTAAAAAGAATCCTGTTATAAGATTAGTTGCTTAGTATACAGATTGAACAAATGTGATGAGAGGATACATCTCTATTGCACATTTTTTGCACTTTAAACCATGAGGTTGTTCCTTGTTTTGTTCATAAAATTGCCTCTTGATCCATGTAAAAGTTCCACATGAGTACCATGAAGTGTTAATTCACTTTTCCCAAGGCTATCTATAGTTTGTTATGATCCACACACGTGGCTTGGCATAGGAAATAAAACACAAGCAAACATCTTTCTGGAATTCTCTGCGGCAATTGCTATCTTTGATAAATCAGCGGGTAGAGCAGAGGACAGCAGGGTGTGTTTCTGCAACTATCCTCAAGTCACTGGTTTGATGATGACTCTAAGAACAGAGAAGTTTGCAGTCACTATAACTCCCATGTAACAACTGCAGGGTAGAGCACACCAACAAGGTGTTGCCAATTTCAATTCAGAGTTTGATCAAGTTTGCCATTCTCATGGGTATGAAGGGAGCCATTTCAGCAGGAAAGAAGAAAGAAGGTCCATCTGTGCATCCTGAGCCAGCTCACTGTGTGAAATATTAGTGACTGTGTGAAATGGCAGTGGTTAGGCTAAGAGACAAAGCTGTGGGTTTCCGAGCCAATTGAAAGAATAAAATTGAGCAAGTGTAAGAAAGATGCTGCTTACAGAGTGTGGTACCTTTGGGGCATCACATTTAAAGACTTGATGGTATAGAAGGTAACACATAGGATGACTAACAAAGTCAGCAGCATGAACCCCTCAAACTCTTTCCTGGAGAAAGTTTAGACTGTTAGCTCCTATAAAGAGCTGCTTTCTTGGTAACCTTATAAATGGCCATTGTGAATCATAGCTGACCTGATGGTAATGGGTTTATGTTCATTTTGAGGACTATTGTAACACTTGTCTAAGAAGGACAAAGAGCAAGATTTGCATAGTTGCGTGACCAAGACTCAGAAAGATATATATGACTGCTGGCGTGGCCAAGAGCAGGTACTGAAGATAATAGGATTGGATCCTTAATGTTTTATAGTCCTATCATGTAAACTGTTCACTTTTATAATAAATTACACAATCATGAGAACTTTCCATGAGTTCTGTATGAGATTATGATGGATTATCAAATATAACAGAGAAACAGAGTCTCCTGAAAGGAATATGTGGTATCAAAATAGAATTAAGAAGTTAGAAGGACCAAGGCATGTCTGACTGCTGCCTTGTTGTGATCAGTCTTAGGTCAGTGTGAAGTTGGTTTTCCTTCCTCCTTGTGTATAAGAGGGAGGTCAGGGGAGAGAGACTCCAGGTCATAGTGTGGCTCCTGAGCTTATTTTAATTGTCTTCAGCTTCAAAATTGATTTTTTTAAAATCAGCCCCTGACATGATTGTCTCTTCTCCATGGTCTATTCCCACAGTTGTAGTCAATTTGATTTCTGTACATTCCATCTGGAGAATTCCATGTGTATAGTTGCCTTTTTTGTTGCTGAAAAAATGTACTTACCATGAATAAATTATTGTCTTTTAAAATTCTGGCATGCATTTCTATCATGAAGATAATTATTTTTCAACTACTGTTCCATCCTCTTTGTTTCTAACTATTGCATTCCACTTGCCAATTAAAATGCATCTTGTTTGCATGTTTGATCTATTTCAGATGTTGGTAGAATTCTTAATTTTTGACATAATCAGATTTATTAGTTGGTGCATACATTTGAATCATTGTATTGTTTGGAAATTTTATATTAATATTGCTACTATAGGAAGTACCATATGCTATTGCCTTATTTTTATATCTTAGAAACTTTAAAAACAACAGGGTGCCCTCACTTCAGCTGGGTCAGCCTCCCGTGATGCATAGAACAGGAAGAAACAATCAATTCCTGCTACATAATATTATTCTAAGGTTACCCCATATTAATTTTACTCAAGCAGTCTGGTATATTTTCAGTGAAAATAAAAATTATATTGACAGTTCTTATACCATCAAGAAAGTGTCAAACAAACTACAGAAAATGATAAAAATTTTGCAGATTTTATATCTGCTAATGAACTTGACTTAATATAATAGAAAAGCTCTTATGATTCAACAAAAATTATACCACAGTTTTAAAATTGGTTTACAGTTTTAATAGACATTTATTCATTTACGATATGTAACTGTACATCAAGAGATGTTCAATTTTTAATCAATCATCACACACACACACACACACACACACACACACCAGTCTTTAAACACATAGTGACCCTCATGGAGTACTGATGGTACAATGGGTACATGTGGGCTGCAGTTCAAATCTACCAGCACTTCCCGGGAGAAAGTTTGCCCTTTCTACTCTTATAAACAGATACAATCTCAGAAACACTGAGTCACCATTGACTCAATGGCAGTGTGTTTGAGTTTATAGGACAGAGGGCTGCTCTTTCTGGTTTCTTAGACTATGAGTATGTATAGGAGTCAATCTCATCTTCTTCAGCCAGAGCAATTGTTGAAAGCCTGATTTGTGATTAACAGCCCAATATGTATCACACAAGGAAACCAGAGCTCTTTGTAACACCAAACCAAAACAAGGTAATTCTGACACATAGCAAACTTTTAAGACATGGGAGAATTGGCCATGTGGGTTTCCAAGACTGTAAATCCTTATGGGAAAAGACAGCCTCCTCTTTCTCAATTGTTACTCTGAGGTGTCATTGAGTAATTTATGATGGATAGTGACTGTCCAATAGAATGAAACACTACCTAGTTCTGTTGTAGCACAGTGTCAGTCCATCTCGTTGAGGGCTGTATTTGGCTGGGTTACCTAGGTCAGGGGCGCTCCCATTTTTTCAGCTTGGGAGCTACTTATAAAGTAATCAAGTCAAAATGATCTGCCAACTACAAAAATGCAAAACATTTATATTTATTTATTTACATTTATTCATGAATGCATAGAAAATTCATTATATGTTCAATGTATGTTTATGTATGTTGTATCACCACATCACCATTAACTTTGCACTTTTTTGGTCATTACCTAAGTTGACTCTGACGACTTGCACGTAATGAAATGAGCCAGGGATGCATAGTTGAGACAGGACCTGCTGACAACCAACCTCAAGCACACTTCCAAATGATCATCAGTCATGGTGAAACGGTACTTGGGCTTAATGATCTTTATGTGGGAAAATGCTGACTCAGATAAATAAGTAGAGCCGAATAACATAGTGAAAGAATTAGCATATTTTCTCAAGTTTGGTTACTCTCCCTCTGTGAGTAAGTTCCAGAACTGTTCAAGTGCTCTGGACTTCAACTGGATATCGGCTTATGAAAGCGATACATTTTTGTCTTCTTACTTGGTTCAGCTCTCCCACTCATTTTAATACCCTTTCTTATGTTTAAGAAAGAAAAAAAGTCTAAAAATTGGGGATAACTTTGCCTGTCAGTTTGTGCATGCGTTTGGCACCTAAAACTGTATCTGATTGGCTGTGCTGTGTATCAATTAAGTGACAGGATTGTTGATAGTTTTATAACTGTTTTTTTTTAATGTCATGCGATCTACGCACACTACATTTGAGATTGACTAATAGATTGATCAACATATTGAGCACCCATGGTCTAGAGTCACACATCCAGTGATACTCATTAGTTTATGAGAAACAGCATTATGTCAAGAAGTAATTACATATTAAGAAGTTTATCCCAGCCGAGCCTATCTCAATTTCATACATTCCTCTTTAGAATCGCATAGTCACAGATCAGTGAAGCAGAACAGTAAACCAGTATGCAGAAAGATCCCCAGTCAGTAGCTGTTAAGTTTTGTGAATCCAACCTTAGTGGAAACATGGCCAGATGCCAGCAGTCCCCAGAGCCTAGTGACACACTGGGGGCCACCTCTAAGGCAGACAGAGTTCCAGCAGGTAGGAAGTTGGAGAAGGAGAGAGTGAGTCCCTCCCTCTCATACAAAGACTAGACCACAAAGAGGTATCAAGCTATCACTTGTTGACAGGCATGGCTCCACCCTTAGCCGGGTGTACTTAGTGATTTAATTAATTCCTAACTACCACGAGACCATACTTCATTTTCAATGTCACTCTAATTTATCAAGCTTGATGTTCTCTCTAGTAACCAAGGACAGAAGTCACCTCCTTCTTCTCACACACGGGAGTGTTTAGCCTGAGACCGACAGAATGTTTTGGTTCCTATCTTCTGCTAGAGGTGCACAGTTCGGTTGGTGGGGTTTCAAATGGTATCCATCCATGAAGATGGTGTGTACCTCAAAAGTGTGAAAACTAAAATTCTGGTTGTCTAAAGAACATACATGGGTCACCACTAGATCTGAAGTGCTCAATTAAGGACAACAGCAAGCTTATTCTCCCTTTAATTCCGTATACTAATGTTCAGCATTTTTTTCTCAGCATGCTGCCCCACCCTGTTTACCCACTGACCAAATTAGTCTCCTTCTGCTGGAAAGACATGCTCTCCACTTGGCACTCGATTCCCCTGGGTATCAGAATTGTCACATAATATCCTTAATCTTATTGAAATTAAACCAGACATGGATTGAAGGAAATGCCATTGGTAAAATTTGGGGAATACCAATCTCAAAATGTGTAATATAATAAAGGCTAAATTTGCCTAATTCAATCAGAACTAGGAGAGATACTGACAAATTAATAAACCAAACATGACATAGGAATAAGTTCTAACTTTAATATAATATTTTATAATAAATAATGTTTAATATAAAACCACTTAATAAATGCAATGCAAGTTTTAGGCTCTTAATTTGAGGAACATGTTTGCTTCCTATTTGCCATGATAGCAAATAACCACAGCTTTGATGGTTTAAGATAGTAACTTATTATCTTATATTTCTCTAGGTCCGCAGAAAGACGTGCCTATCACTTGAATGAAAGGTAGTAATCAGGAGAAGTAGAGTCATTTTTGAAGAAAGGCCCTTTCTCAGACACCAGCTGTTTTCCACATTGCTAGATTGTCAGTCCCCTTCCTTTATCTTCAAAATCAGGCAAAGGAAATTTGATTCTTTTTTACATCACATCCTTCTGATGTTCCCTTGCAGTTATATTTCTATGTGAATGACTCCATCTTCTGACTCCCTCTTTACTTATCCTGTAGGCTGCGACCCCTCTGGAGCATAAAAAACCCTTTCACAGGGGTTGTCTGATTTATAACAGTAGCGAAATTACAGTTATGAAGTAGAAACCAAAATAATTTTATGGTTGGGGAGACACCACCACATGAGGCACGGTATTAAAGGGCCACGGCATTAGGAAGGTGAGAACCACTGTTCTAGGGCACCGTAGATCACCCAAGATAGTCAATATTATGAAACAAACTGACTTATAACTTTAATGCCAAGTGCAACTTTAGTTCCTTTTTGATATAAAATCTAAGGTATACCTAAGATCAGTGTAAGGACCTTCTTGTGTTGGCATTATTCTGCAATGTGAGAAACAACCACCCAAATAATACATTTAGTCAAGAGTTATTAGTGGATGTTAAGAATAGTGCAAATGAGTTTTTTTAGAACAAGAAGATATTTAAACATCTCCCCAAAATATAATTATTAATTTTACAATGGAAAATAGTAACTTTAAAGTAGAGTAACTTGACAGATACCAATTTAACCAAAGTTAACATCATTGTCCTTCTTTTCAAAGAACACACAATGGAGCATTTGGGCTAAAATGAAATGTCTGTAATTTATGTCAAGCAGAATAAAAAGTTCATATGTTAATATACGATGGTATTCTATACTACATGGCATGATATTTTGACTTGTGGAATCAGGATAGGGATTATGTGATTTTTGTATACTTTTCACTCTTTTCTTGTATTATTTTAACTTTTCCACTACTGTGAAATTGCATAAAAAAGAAGAGTAAAGAGAAAAAAATGGACTGTGCATAAAATGCACAATTTATAGCATTTTCTTGTATGTTATTGAAGAAAGAAAGTCACTAGGTGCCAACATTTTGTGTTAATAGTGGTACATTTCCTGAGACCAGGTATACTAGAGGTGAGGCATGACTAAAGGTAAAACAAAGTAATTGATTTTCAACATATCAATTCTAAGATGTATACTGTATTAACCATCTAAGTAATATTGGAAAATCAGCATATACCTACTGCTGTCACATTGTTTCTGACTCATAGTGGCATTCCATAGTGTTTCTTAGACTAAACCCTTAGGAAAGAAGACAGCCTTATCTTTCTCTGTCAGTGATTAGTGAGCAGGAAAGGGCAACAGCTCAGTGTCCTGTGCAGGGAGTCACCAGAGCTCTCATTCAGAATATGGATGCTTTGAAATCACAGATAGGCAAAAGGTGAAACTTTTTAACCCTGTAAAAGGGGAGTCTAAGCTGACCCCAGGTGGTGCAGTGGTTGTATGTGGGGCTGCAGCCCACAGGGTTGGTGGTTCAAATCCAGCAGGAGCTCTCCAGGAGCAAGGCTGGGCTTCCTAATCCCACCATAGGGCAGTAATGCTGGAAAAAAATTGGGGGGAGGGGAGAGAGTCTATCTATTCCAGAAACTCCTAAGAGTTGGAATCAACTTGAGGCCGTATTTTGAGTTTGAAAGTCCCAAGATGAAGTGAGATCAGTTAAGGGAGTTGTAAAAGAGATATTGGAGAGATTGAGAATTAATTCTAAATGATTAACAGCACCAAAAAAATTCAAACCCCAGGGACACCAACAAAAGTTCCACTTTGGGAGAAATCAGACTGGTTTCCTGTCCTTGGCACTATGCAGGTAGGGTTCCTCCAGGATTGATTGTGCACCTCCTCTTTACACTAATATGCCTATGTGGCAGTGTTGTGGATTAGAAACTGGACTATTGACCACAAAGTCTGTGTTTTCGACTCACCAGCTTCTCTCTGTGAGAATGATGAAGGCATCGGCTTCTGTAAAAAAATCTAATCTAAACAAAACAAAAATGCGTCAATAAAACCCTAACCAGAGTTATGAGTAAGAACGAATTCAATGGTGGTGTATTTGCTTTTGGTTTGTATAGGTGTACCATAGCTTGTCCATTAGTCTGTTAAAAACATACTAATCCCTAATTAGATTAGAATAAAGCTTGTATAAATATTTGTGTGGAAGATTTTGTGTGGAATATTTTGTTTGTTTGTGATGGATGCTATTTTGCTATTTTGAATGCCAATGGGGAACGACAGAGTGCAGGTGGGGCACTGATAAATCAGGAAATAGATCATTGGGATGTAACCTTTCTATTGGTGAGAAAGATTAGACCTATTCTAAAAAGTATGAACTGAAGAGGAACTGCTTCCTGAATTCTCTGGAGATAGAAAGACGAATATATAAAATAGCTGCAAGTGGGAAGATAAAGAAACTACCTTCTAATTTCTTATAACTTTCTCCTTAAAACAAGAAAATCAGATAGCCAGATATGAGTTAAAAAATAAAAGAATGAAGGAGGATCAATAAGAAAAGGCAATGTGCTAATAGCCTTCTCAGAAAGCAGAGCCATGATTTATCTAATGAAGTGTAGTATTATTGCTAAAAGAGTTCCCAGAGTATAGTGGAGTTTTATGGTCATAAATGTAGAATGAAGTCAGTCAGTAGCTGTCCAAATTTAGCTGCTCTGTACTAATCTAATGTAAGGTGCTCTTCGGACTCAGTGAGATAAACATTGAATTGCTAACCACAGGGGCATGGGTTCAAACCCACTGCTGATTTAAAGTTGTTATCATAAAGATACAGTCCCAGAAAGCCTATATAGTGTAGCACTATGTTGATGTTGGTGGGAGCTAATGTGGAGTACAAATTATTTGAACTTATCTGGCATATTGAACATGGAGAATCAAAGAAGGAGAAATGGGCACATATCATGAGGATGACATAAGGGATAAATATGGTAACAGACAAACTGTGTTTAAACTGGATAAAAAATAAGATGGGTGCAAAATAATAAAAAGTAAGAAAACATTCAGGCCAAACAAACTGTCAATCAAGTCAGGGATCAACTGATGATTAGACTTGAAAAATTGGGCTCTTTATAATGACTTTTTAAAACTGTATTACACTATACAAGAATCTTCTGTATGTGCTACTCATATTATATGACTAGATGTAGTATTTACATGGGTGCATTATATGCAAAAGAGCACTTATATAGATTATTGGTAATGGCACAGTGATTGAATGAAAGGTTTTCAAGAGTGACCATGTAGTTAGGAGAGAATAAATGAGGAAATTTAAAAGTTTGCTATTCAGGAACTGAGAACAAAGAGTAATGTATAAATAGATGTTTAATTCAGAGTGAATATTGTAACAAAGAAAAATATGTGTAGTGTTGAAATGTTGCATAAATGAAAAATGATTATGGGTAATATATATAGCTAAAATATCTGTTGTCCTCAAACTCCATGCACATGACAGTAACACTGTGCTTCATTTTCAATGACTGAATTTTTAGAAATAGATTTATGGCCTCTCTTTGGAAGAATCTCTGGGTATTTTTTTCATTATCCAAGGGCTTTTGTTAATTTTTATAAAAATTTTCCAATGATATTGGTTGATAAACAGCAACAAGGAGCAACACAAATCCGTACCTAACTCCAAGTCACATGTCAATATGAAGAGTGAAGAAAAGACCACTGTTCCTTTATATGCACGCAAGGGAAAGCAGTTTCACAGTCTAGCAAAGTTCAAAGCAAAGATCAAGAATGTATGAGAACAACTTAAAAATATTGCTACTCAGGGTTCTCGTGCACACATGTATAGGTTAAAACTCAAAAGAAAATGTGTTTAGACATGTCTCTGATATCTGATGGATGCAGACAAGTTCTCTCAATGTTATATGAGTTGGTATAGCTAAGAGTTGGGCAGTAATCAACATGGCAGCCTATTTGAAACACCTGCAGCTTGGCAAGAGTAAGACAAGGCTTCCTGCTCTACTCAAGAGAGTCTCAGAAACTCCCAGGGGATTGTTGTGCGTCAGCATTGATTTGATGGCAGCAGATTGATATGGTCTACTCTCATAAAATTAGATGCAAGTAACAACAACCTAATTCGCTATTTCCAGTTGATTCTAATTTATAGTGACCCCATAGGATGAGAGAGAAACTGTGGGCTTCTGAGACTGTATTTCTTTTTTTTTACTATAGATAGACAGATTATATCCTTATTTTATAGAACCGAATAATACCAGTATGTTGTCATTGGTTCTTTTTTTGAGTGATTTTGTTGGGGTTCATACAAACCTTAGCACAATTCATACATCTATCTTGTGGGTCAAGCACAGCACATTTATGCATTTGTTGCCATCATCATTCTCAATATATTTGTTTTCCACTTGAGCCCTTGGTATCATCTCCTATTTTTCCCCTCCTGCTGCACTCCTGCTTTCTCCTGAATCCTTGGCAATTTAAAAATTATTATTATTATGTCATATTGTACATTTCTGATATCTTCCTTTACCACTTTTCTGTTATCTATGTCCCACGGAAGAGGATATATATATATATATATATATATATATATATATATATATATATATCCTTGTAATGAGTTCCTCCTTTCTACCCCACCTTCCCTCCAACCTCCCAGTACTGAAACTCTTGCCACTTGTCAGGAAGGGATAATCTCTCCTGGATTCACTATGCTTCCAGTTCCTATTGGTACCTTCATTTAGCCAGATTTGTGAGGTAGGATTGGGATCATGATGGTGGAAGGGGAGGAAGCATTAAAGAGTTTGAGGAGAGTTGTTTGCTTCATTGTTGCTGCACTAAACCCTGAGTGGCTTGTTACCTCCCCACAACTCTTCTGTTAGGGGATGTCCAGTTGCCTCCATATGGGTTTGGGGTCGCCAATCTGTGCTTCCCCTCATTGACAATGATATGATCTTTTGTTCTTTGATGACTGATACCCGATCCCTTCAACTACTCATGATCAAGCAGCCTAGCGTGCTTCTTAAATTTGAGCTTTGTTGCTGCTGAACTAAAAGGCTGTTTTTTATCTTTAAGCCTTAAAGATCTCAGACACTGTATCTTTTGATACCCAGGCACCATCAGTTTTATTCACCACATTTGGTCATGCACCCATTTTTCTTCAGATATAGTGTTGGGAAGGTGAGCCTCAGGGAACGCCAGTTTAATAGACCAAAATGTTCTTGCATTGAGGGAGAACTTGAATGTAGGCCCAATGTCCATCTGCTACCTTAATATTTAAACTTAATATAGATATATGCACAGAGATCTTTCCCCCATCATCATATATAAATATATTTACATATATACATGCATGCATATACACTTCTATAAAAACCCTTAGCCTGCTAATTCTATTTCCTTTTTATTTTCCTCTTTTCCCATGAACATGATCAGTCTACATTTGGGTTTCAGTATTTCCTCTCTGTTACATTACCTTTGATCAATCTCTACCAGGCCTCTTACAACCTCCTTGCCACTGATTTTGGATCACTTGTTTTTCCTTTGTTTCTGGGTTTATTAACACCCACGTCCTTTCCCCCATCTACTGCTCTTCTGGGAACCATTGGTCCTTTTGTTTTCTCCTTCAGAATGCTTATCTCACCTGTCTTAACTAGATAGACCTGCAGAGAAAATAATATACACCAAAAAAGCAAGGCAGAGCAAGACAAAGCAACAAAAGTAAACAAAGCAAGGACAACAACAACAACAAAACAATTTAAAAAATACAAAAGCCTCTACATAGTTCAAGATCTGTTTGTTGATCTTTAGGAGTATTTTCTGGTGGAATCTGATGGGGTTCCACGACCTGGTCCCAAAGTCTATTTTTTGGATTCCCTCAGGATTCCCTTGCTCTGCTCCCCTTGCTCTTCTCCTCGTTCCCTTAGTGTTTTGCCTCAGGGTGGTAGGGCCAGATCAGGTGCAATTCCTGCACTTTCTCCAGTGTTGTCCCCTGTAGGACTGGGGGTCAGTGAAGGATATTGTGTCACAGTGGGGCAAGCCATCCGGTCCTTACTGTGCGTTGGTTGCTCTGAGCTGGGCCAGGATATGCTCTACTCTCTCTTCCACACCACCCCCCACCCCATTCCATTTGCTCCCATGTGCTCTGATCAGACTTGTCCTTCTCCCTGAGCTGTAGCTTCAGTGCTATCCTCTGAAGTAAACCCTCTGTCCACATAGTTGTGATTGGCTCTGGGTCCTCAGACCTCTCTACTGGTTCCCTGCTTTATGCCAGGATGCTGCGCTCACATCTTGGAGCACTGGGCTGAAGTCTGGGCCCTCGTTTGCTGTGGAGACAGTAACACTTTATGGAAGTAGAAAATCTGGTCTTTCTCCTGATAGAGGAGAAGTATATGCTAAAAAGAAAAGCATCCCAAAAAAACGGTGTGCAAAGACCAGCTAGCTCCGGGCTGATCTTTCCATTAGTCTTTTAAGCAGCATCAGAGCTAATGACATTTACATTTTTAGAAAGTTAATCTTTAGAGTTGTAGACATATTTTGGATTTGATTTAGAGAGAAAAGTCTAATCAAAAGAGTAACTTCCACAGGCATACCTGAGACTGTTGAAATTGAGACAGGGAGATCGGATCTGTTTTAGGGTGTGAAATAAGCCCTGAATCTCAAATATAACATAACCAGAATATATATTAAGTCTTAAAGAGGAGAACGACAAAACAAAGACATCATCCAGGTAAGGGAGATATTAGAATGAAGTCATAAGGTTGTCCATGGCTTTTTCCTGAGCTACAGAGAAGGGTGAAATTCAGTCAGTTCCCCCTGGTTCAGAAGAACCGCTAACTAATGTTTTATTGGATTAGGAGTACTGGTTTTTAAAATGGCATTTTTAATCAAGATTCTCTCTAGAGTAAGTGGCGGGGTAGCCACTCACAGTGGAAATCCCAAAGTTTTATTCCATACCATTTGTTTTACCAGTCATCTTCATGACAGGGTATTCTAAACAGTGCTCATTCCATTCAGAGGCATAAAGGCATACACAAAGCTATGTCTATAATATCTATCTGTTCATTTCATAAAATTTGATATACTTTGATGAAATACTACGTTTTTATTGCCTTGTATAGGATACTTCTATAACCAAACATATAAAATATAAAGAGCAAAAATGCTGAACAAGGGTGACAGCATCATTCATTTCAGCTTCATGTTAGGCCATGTTTTCATGAGATATCACGAGTTGATTATGCACTTTCTGAACATTTTCAAAGAGCTAAACATATTATCAGAACATAATTTGTGAGTTCAGCAGAAGAGGAAAGGGGTTTTCCAAAGACAAACAACATAATATGGTCTAAGACATTAGGTAACCTAACTACTGCTAATATATCAAACACCGTGATTATTGTCTAATTGCCCTACCCCCACCTTGAAAAGAGTGCCTATGATAAATCACAGTCAATCATACTCATATAAAAGTGTAGAATAGTGCAAATGAAGATGCCAATCAAGAAGCAATATGGAAATCATTTTAATAACCGTTTAATAGGTTAACATGTTTCACTAAAATTTTAAAACTCATTCTTATAACATAGTTTGTGAACCTCTTGCATTGATAAACTTACTTTCAGTGCATCTTTTTTCTTAAAATGGCAGTGTAAGATATGATAAAATAATAATGCATAAACTATCAAGGGCTCATGAAGCAGGGGGAGCAGAGAGGAAGGGAAAAAATGAGGAGTTGATACCAAGGGCTCAAGAAGAAAAGAAATATTTTGAGAGTGATATTGGCAACGAATGTACAAATGTGCTTGACACAATGGATGTATATATGAATTGTGATAAGAGCTGTAAGAACCCGTAATAAAATTATTTTTTTAAAAAAGATCATTAGTGCAGTGAATAGGTAATTGAATATTTTTAATCCCACCTTTAGATGCAGAGGTTTAAAAATGGCATGGAAAGACTAATGGAGCTGTCACAATATCATGAGAGGTGGCAGTTCGGTACATGGCAGTTAGAGATGGCTCTATAAAAGCAGGAACAGGGTCAGACTTGGGCCATGTGCATTTTGTTAGAGGAGTCTGCAAGATGGTTCCACAGACCTCTGATGAAGGCAATCAGAGTGTGACTTATGATTTTGAGATTTTCCTGGTGATCTCCACCAAAGACACACATAGACTAGATCCAAAGGGAGAGTGCTTTTCTCTGGACTGTTCAGGGCGTGGATCTAATTCACTTTCTAGAATACTCTGCCTACGCTCATAACTTAGCATCCCTGGTCAATGATCAGGAGGAATTCAATAATGGTTTCATTCTTGAGACTAAGCAAATGGATTTGGGGATTTTAATGTTATCCACAGCCCTTGGCAATTCTTGTGTTCAGAAATTAAGCTCTAATATAACTCAGAAAATCAGAACATTTTTAATATATCCAAAATAGGGATTCTGAGTATATTTTATCAGCTGGCATAGGACAGTCATGGGGGCTATTAAGGAAATAAATATATGAGAAATGAAGATTGCATTTGTGAGAAAAATAAATTTGTACAAATGTTTATGTGTGTATAACTTTATTTATTTATTTCCATTATAACATGACATTAACTGCACGTTTAAAAGAAAACATAATTTGAGTTCTGACTTAGAGAAAGTCCGAAGGCCTTTTAGATATGGGGTGAACAAAATAACACAGACTTATTTGTAGAATGACTAGAGAGGTATAAACACTACCTTCTGAATCAAATAGACCTGGATGCTGGATTTGTCACAAAACAATATTTTAATTTTGTAACAAAACTTTTTGAAAAATGTACATATTCACATAACCCCTTTGCTTTAACTCTATTTATTAAATGAAACTTTTGGAAGCTGTGTCAATTTTCCTATTTTCCCAATAAAATCCCATGTAAGTAGAGAGAAGATGTTCTAATGCTTGCATTTTCCTAAATTCTTTTTAATACAGAAGGAGAAATGACCTTTAGCCCATTTGCCCTGCTGTGTGATGGAGATCCCCCCTTCTTACAATTTAATAGTGGGAATTGCTTATAAATGTATCCTGGGAATGGTTTTGATTAAATCCAAATAAATGATAAATAGGATGCTTAAGTCCATTTATATTTATTTCTCCTTTGTTAACTGTGCTGGCAACACCTCAAAATTTAGAGCTATCTGCAAATTTCATTAGGAGGCAATTTATTCCCCCCTGGAGATGATTAATACAGATGGAAAATAAAAACTGACCCCATGCCAAAGCCCCTGCAGCCCCCCTCCTACCACTTCCTCACAACTGGATGCACTCCCATTTATCACCACCTTCCCTTCCCTTGCTCAGCCAGCGCGCCGAATGATGTGACAGTACTCTTTTCCAAGCCAACCCAAAACAGGTTGGAATATTAACTTTTCTGGGACACTCCACTAAATGCTTAAAATGTTCCCCTCATAAAACATAGACTGGACATTATAAAGCAACTAGCTTTTTCCCCTTTCCGCACATAGAAATAATATTCGGCATCATTTGTTCTGCATCAGCCTACATAGTCACATTACTGAGTCTATTGTTCACTGGACATTTATAGATTCCATTTCGATGGCTGGGTCTTACAAAAATATAAAAATACTCTGACATCACACACACTAACTATTTTCTTCTCTTTGAAGTTTTTTGCACCCCGTCTGCTTTCCCTCAATTGTTTGGCATCATTCCAGTCCTTAATGATATTTCTAATATTCTTCTAAGTAGTTTGACAAGTGTTGACTCACTTTTTTCTGGTCCTATATGATTGTGAGGTATATTATTCTGATATTAATTTTCTCTGAGTTTGAGTTTAAAGGTATTCCTGGGTTGAGTAGTTTGGAGCTGCATTGTTTTTTTACTTCCCCATGGCTCAGATCTTTTGATAAGAAAGTTTTATAAAATTGATGGTGCCTCTGTGCAGTTGATATAAATTGACCATTAAGGATTACAACATTAGGTTACCCTTTATTTTCCTCGTTTCTTATTTCTTACTGAATACCATCATCTGAATTTTTACATAATGTGTCAAAATTCAATTGTGCTATAATTTTGAGCATATTTTAAAAATTCAGTTGACTATAAAAACATAATCATTTTAACTTGACAAGCTGGGATTTTGCTTGATATCTCTTTTGCTTGATGTTCTTTACTTCAATGTAAGAATAATGTTTCATGTTTATATTGAAACTTAGATCCAAACTAGTCTGAATGTCAATATATTTGTAAATCCTTTAACTTTTTAAACTTCGTGTAGACATGGAAACTTGAATTCTACATCTAACTCTAATAAGATTCTAAAATAAACCTTTGATGAAAGAAGAAAATTATTACTAAATAGTTGTTTCAAAATTTTATTTGGCATCACGTGTGTTATTTAACAGTTTGAGAAAAGACAAAAAATGTTGGATATTGGATAATTTCTGAAAATTAATTGTAAACCTTAAAGAGATTAATCATTCAAAGAATTGTTGTTTTTTTGCTGTTAGATGCCCTTAAATCCATTCTTGCCCAAAGCAACTGCAGTGTCACAGATTGGAATACTGCCTGTTTCTTTATCATGTAGATGCTTTGTCATAATATTTCTTTGAAGGTCTCCCTCTGCTTAACAGATCTTCCACTTTATGAAGTAAGCTGTCCTCCTTCAGGACGGGTCCCTCCTGATGGCATGCCCAAGGTACAGAAGACAAAGACTCACCCTTCCTTACTTCTAAGGAATATTTCAGCTGTAATTTTTTTTTTCTGAAAGATTTGTTCATTCTTCTGTACAGTCCATATTATATTCAATATTCTTTGCCAACATCATAATCCAAGCCTGTTGATTTTTCTTATGTTTGCTACTCATTTCCCAACTTTCACACAGAGCAACAAATGAGAGTTAAAGAATAGCTAAGAGAATACATTGTATTTTTCAGCAGTACCAGAGAAGTACATTACTACACCATTAATACCTGCATTAGGCATGACCATAGTCATTTTCATATAACTAGATGTTCCTAGGTGCTTGAGAATTTTAAAAAACTGCCTTATATTTAACGGATTTGTATTTGGAATATTCAAAATGTGTTGCAAATTTTTCTTTATAAATATTTTAATATTTCTGTTAGGTAGATTTGGTGATAGAAAGAAAGAAGGCAAATGAAGAGAATAGTTTCCAAGGTTTATTTCAGAACTTCTGGGCAAGGTTCAGGGATCCCTAATGGGGGTTGAGAATTTGCACAGCCTGGGAGGGAGGGGAGTACAGAGAAAGGGATGGGAGTGTCCTGAGCTCTCGGCAAGGTTTAAGGGCCTGCGATATTGTGCTTTCCAGGTGAGAGGTGGAGAGTTTTATAGCCCAGGTCCTTGGAGAGAGTAGTTGGGGAATTTTCCATTGTGATTTTGCTGTCTACAAATCTGGGGCTAAGCAATGATGTTCAGTGTTATCTGCAATGGTTAGTCTCCTGTATCTGGGTTCAGAAGGCCACCGGGGGGAAAGGAAGGGTCCCTTGGTTATTTGCAACATCCTTGGATTTTTCTTTCACCTGTCCAGGATATTTTTCCACTCACTTGCCCCTCCAACTCCCAGAAATTTCCATTTCACTTTTTTCTCATAGACAAGAGTGTTAGCATAGCAGAAGGAATATTATCACTTGCTTCCTGCCTTTCATTATTCATGTCCAAACCATTGTATAATTACAGAGAGAAACAATAATCATAATAGCATGAAAAAGATTACAACATATCAGTTTATAGACTTAGTCTTCAATAAATATTACCTTCAAATTAATGTCAGCCAACTTGATTTCAAAGTATTAGTTTTGTAAACAATGAATAACCAAACAGTTCTTACCAGAGTGTTTCTAGCATCTATATAGGTAGAGCAGTTTCTGGGAACGAACAAAGAAAATTAGTAAAACAAAGTGTTCCTGAATCCCAACATGTGTTTTTCTCATAGAGCAGGGAGAGGTTAATGAAGCTTAGTCATTGCCTTAGCTAAGCATGGAAAGAAGACTATGATCTAAATTTAAGTGGAGTTTGGATAGTGTTGGAGGACTTGGCCATTTCATGACAGGAAATGTAAATTGATTTGGAGATCTAAACACAATTACACGAAAATAGTTGAGCTGTGGAACTACTGATCTGCCACAGTATGGAGGCTGGATGGAAAAAAATATTTAATGCTAGAAAACTAGTTTAAAAGAAAGATTTGCAGTAAGACCACTAGCTAAGTAAATATTTTAAAAAGTAGGATAGAGAACATTACAGTTGACCCTATGACAATCTGGGTTTTAGTTATACAGGTCCATGCTCCTTGAAAAAACTCCTTATAAAAAAAAGTGCTAAAAGAAAAAATGTAAAAAGAAAAGCGCATTCAGCTCTTCAAGAAAGGATTCAGATAATAATGAGCAAAGAAGTCAGAATTGTGGCAGCGACGACATGGAGAAGATCATTAAGGATTTTGTAGGGTCATTTTAGGGCACCTCAGGTGACACAGTGGTTATGCTGTGATGCACTAGGTTGGCAGTTCAAAACCACCAGCCATTCGAGGGGAGAGTGACGTGACTTTCTAGCTTTTCACTCCCTTAAATGGTCACAGTGTTGGGGGTGGTCACTGTGAGTTGGCATTGACTCCATGGCAGTGAATGAGGATAAACTAAATAAGAGGTCTTCCTCTGGGAGAATTAGGAGTTATGGGGGAATTCAAGGAATGGCATAATCTTATATGTGGACAAAGGGAATGGCAATGTTACACGAAAATAATAATAGAATTTCAGTCCTGGCAAAATTAGTACACGGAAACAAATTAATTTTCAGGATCAAATTATTTTCTGCTTTGATTCTTTTGGTTGATATATGTTTTCATTAATGAATAGCATATTGAATCAAAGCATTGGTGGGATTTTGTTATTAAATATATATGTGGGTAAGCATTAAATGGGACAAATATGTCCCTCTGAGCTCTAGGGTAGAATTAAATGGGGCATACTTGTTACTCCATGTCTGTCTATCTCATAAGGTACCAGGAAAGTCCAAACACTGAGGTGACAAGCCCAGGCTGTTAGCAATGCAAGGAAAAAGTGGTGGCGAAGACCTGAATTAGAATGACAATCATAGAAATGGAAAGGTCTGAATGAAATAATTGGTAATATGGTCTATTAATTATAAAAATGAGGTGAGGTTATGGGGATAATCCCTGACCTTAGGTTTGACTCTGGTTGCGTGAGAGTACTGTGTTGCCTTAAACAGAAACAGAGACATGAAAAGAAATGTCAGTCGGATGAAAGAACAGTGGGTTTTAATTACACTGATGTATTGAATCTGAGAAGTTAGTGAACCCTAGGGGCAAAAATAAAACTAAAAAGTCACTTAAATATACTAGGGACTTCAAAGAGGTTGTGAAGAAAATGGAATTAAAGATAATATTTTCCACCAACTATTTGAAACCCAAACTTGAAATTATGGGCAGAGATAGATTCTATGGGATGGAGGTGAAGCTTATATTAATTTCAGGAAAAGACTTCTTTCAGAAAAACAAAACCACATATACAATATCAGGTTAGAAACATTGGAAGTGGCTTGTTAAGTAGAAAGCCTCTGAAGCTTAAATATGACAGTGACTTAATCTCTGAATCACACCACAAAGAGTAGCCCATTTTCATCTGATTAGTTCTGACTCATGATGAGCCATGTCAAGTAGGAAAGTGCTCAATGTGCTGTCCGATTGCTTAATGTGAGAAGTAGATTATCAGGCTGTTCTTGCATGGGGCCTCTACGTGGGCTTCAGCCTATGTTCTTTGATTAAAAACTATGGATGTTATATGGTGATGTCATGTCGGGGCTCTGAGTGAGATAATAGAATGGCTGGACGCTCCAAAGGAGGGACTGAAGACTGCATCTCTTCTAGAGGATGATGGGAGAGGGTACTTTGGTAAAGAAGAGATGAAGAAAGAAAAAACAGGTTAACAAAGTATCCTTAAAGCCACAGTCTTTAGTTCCAGGAACTAGAGGTGACTGTAATGGTTAAATATTTATGAATACATATATATTATGAGCATCATGCTAAGATTCTACAAAGCTGTGGTCACAGGATAAGGTGATTAGGCAGGTTCTTGTGAAATCAGATTAAAAGTGTGGTTCAGAAATCCCCCAAAATAAAAAAAGGACTGATTTTATATACCCATATAATTACCTGTTTTCTTGTGTCTCATAAACCTATCATCAAGCTAATCACTGCTTTAATGTATGAGTATGAAAATATACTGATTCTGTAAATGCATTCATTACATTTCTTACCAATGAGAGGCAACTTCAAATCTCTGAGACTGTGAATTCTTGACTTCTCTCAGAAATGTTTATGGTGAACTTCATGTATAAGTCGCTGAATAATTCATTTTTTACTCATTTAGTTAGGCTTCTTCTTTAGAGTAGCATGCTTTTTGCTTACTTAGAATTCAGAAAAGTTTAAAAAGGGAAAAGTAATAACCCTTAATCCCTATTGTGTATTTACACAATTAAACAACTTCTCTGACAGCAACGTTTATTCATGCTAAATTCTCTGAGTATCTAGTGTCTGTCCCAGGGAAATCAAACACCCCCAACTCTACCACCTTCAAAGTATTGCCTTACTAGAAAATGCCTTAATGGTTTTTAAATGTATAGGGTTTGGGGGGACTGTTTTTAAATTTTAATGCAGAAAATCTATAATGAATTAATGAAGAGATGACTAGGCAATAAAGAAAGGAAAAAGTATTTGATTTTTTTTTGCATCACTGCCCTCTGGTGGTCATGGCAGCTACCCAGCCTTGCTGCTTCTGGTTTTGAACTGCCAAGCCAGTAGGCCGCAGTCCCGCACGCAACCACTAAGCCATCGGGGCTCAGCCAAGTATTTGATTTTCAAAGATGAGATCTGGAATGTAAAAGTTGTCTGAAAATCCGACATGCACCAGTGCACACACCCAGAAACACACACACATACACCATGTATGAAAAAGATTAAAAAAATGTGTTTTTCGTCTTAAGTGAAATTCTCCAGAAGAAAAAGTGAAAAGTCATTCTAGAAAATAAAACTTAGTTTTTAAGGAGGCTTATTTCAAAAATAATTATAAAAATTCTACATAATCTTATTTTGTTGTACTTTTCAAATTTTCACTCCAAAGCTTAGATAATGAATTAAGCAACTATGCTTAAATAATAAATGCCAAAGTTTACAAAGGAAGGAATAAATGCACCTTACCCTTCCAAAGGGTAGAGACTATGTTGGGCTATGTCTTTGATATCATCTTTAGGTTCAGAGAGGTAGGAAAAAATCCATTATAGCAAAAGAAAGAAGACAATTCTATTAGAACCCCTAGTTTAAATATAGAGCTTTTCACTTTCTACAGAGCTCTATAGTCTGTGGGTTATATGCTGGGTTACTAAGAACAAGACCAACAGTTCAAACCCAGCAGTTCTTCTGAGGGAGAAAGACAGACTTTCTACTCCCGTGAACAATTGTAACCTTGGAAACCCACAGCAGCAGTTCTCCCCCACCCAACACATCACCTGGAGAGCAGCAAATTTCCTGTGCTTTTGTCTCCCTACTTAGAAGTTGCACTTAGTTCAAGAAACAGGAACCTTCCATTACAACTCTTAAAAAGACAAAAAAAAGCAAACAGATCTTAGAAAACAAGTGATCACAAAAGAGTGTAAATGACCTTGTATTTAAGTGGTATTTCTGAATAGGCCACGAGTGCACAAGTCAAATAACTCAAAAATATAGAATTTCAAAATTCTATATTCTGAGTAGATGCTTTTTCCAGTTTTGCAAAAGCATACTACAGTGTGTCTCCTTTTAGAGTTTAATTTTTTCTTTATGTTCTGTGAATAGTTAGAGTAACTAATGTGTATTCATAAGTGTGTTCATTTATTAATTCAGAAAATTTTATTAATACAAGCTATACTCTTGACTTTGTGATGATAAGAATAACCAAGAAAAAATGACAGCTTTCTTGGGCTTACATTATTAAAAAGGAATAGGCAATATACACATAAATAGATAGCATGTGTAGAGTCATATGTTTTATTTAACCTCCTTTAGAGGGCATTATTTTTCCATAGATGAAAAATTGAGAGTTGGAGAAGTTAAATAATTCAACCGCAGATATTAGGTGTATATGATTCTAAAATTTGTGCTCTTGCAGCAAAACCTTTTTCCACTTGGAAATTCTAATGAATGTCTCTTCTTTTGAAAGTTTTTTTAAGTTTTCAACCCCTTGAGACTTCTTCTCATATTTTCTGAACATTCTCATGTCTCTCATTTCAAGACAAAACATCTCCCTTTATCTCACATCACCTCAAACCAGTACTCTCTTTTTCAGAGCCCACTTAATTGAAAATTGCTTATTCTTGGTCTTTACTTCCCCATCTCTTATTTAGACATAGACAGTCTAGCTCCAGTTCTCCTCACTCAAGTGAAATACCACTTAGAAAATTCAATGATTATTCCTAGATCTTATTTATATGTTGCTGCTCGATGGTACCATTGAGTCAGTCCTGATTCTTAACAACCTGATGTGAAACAGAACAAAACAGTATTTAGTTTTATCCCATCCTGTGTCAGTCCAGGTAGACTAGAGGAACAAATTTCATAGACATGCATATAAATATAAGGAAAAGGTTTATATACAGGAGGAACAGGACATTGAGTCCAGTCCAGTTCAAAGTCATAAGTACAATATTAACCCATATGTCTGAAATCAGTCTATAAAGTCTCTTTCCGACTCACGAAGTCACAGGTCAGTAGGTACAGAATCCTGGAACTGACAGAGGTCTCCCCATGACTCTTCACTTCCAGGGCTCAGGGTCCATTAACAGCAGAAGCAACTCATCGCTGGGAGAGGTCACCATGTGGCCGCCCCAGCTTCAGAGGTCTGGTTCCATCAGGGCAAAGCCATATGGTCTTTCTGCCAGCTCCTCCAGCTTCTCGGACACTGCCATCTTGTCTTGTCCATGATTCATCATCTCTCAGACTAATTCCCAACAACTGGGAAGATAGCTTCTCATCTTCACGATGGAAATATCGCGAGATTTCCCAGGAGTCGCAGGAGAAAGCCATGCCTACATAGAGGCCTCAATGGCTACTCAATGGCTATCTCCAGATTAACAGGCTAGACTCCACCCCTACATTTCAGTCATAAAATTAACATAAGCACATGACTGCCACACATCCTCACTAGTTTTACAGGAGACATTATTCTGCTGCCCTCCAAAAGATTTTCACAGCCAATGCTTTCCAGAAATAGAAATCTAGGTCCACTATCAAGTTTGTCTGGAAAGTCCCCTGAAGCCTGGCTATGGTTTAGGGTTTCCAAGGATACAAAATAACAGAAACCCCAAACTATTAGATTCATCTTTGAGGGAGCTCAGAACAACCTGAGAACTTTGACACAGGAAATACATAGGCTATCAGAAATAGGGGAGGATACAAACACAGAGGAGACACAAATTGACAAGTGGCATACATGGAAGAAAAAATATCTGTATCAACAAAAGAATTCACCAAGAGTAATAAGAGAGCCCACGAACTGGGTAAACATCTTTAACCATGATATATCAGACAAAGGCTTTAAGACTAAAATGTATAACCCTCTGCTAGATTCCAAAAAGAAAAAAAATGAATTGCCCACTGAGGAGGTGGGCAAAAGACCTGGACAAACGTTTCACAGAGGTAGAAATACAAGTGGCCAATAAGCTCATAAGAAAATGTTCCTGATCATTAGTGATAAGAGAAATGCAAATTAAAACAATGATGAGATATCTCCTAGCACCCTCAAAGATAGCCTAATTCAAAAAATCATAAAACAACAAAATATTGGAAGGGCTGTGAGGAGACAGGAACTCTCATCTACTGTAGGTGGACATGTAGGTCCTATGGAAATCAAGTTGGTGATACAAAAAACTAGATGGAAATTGGGTCACCATATGACTCAGCAATTCCCCTATTGCACATGTACCCAGAAGAGGCGAGGATCAAACCATAGCCAGACATCTGGCTCCAGTGTTCATCGCAGCACAGTTCACCATTGCAAGGAGTTGGAAACAACCCAAATTTCCATCAGCTTACAAGTGGATTAAAAAACTATGGTACATACATAAAACGGAGTACTACACATAGCTAAAAAGCAGTGATGAACATATGAAACATCTTGCCACACGGATAGAACTGGAGAAAATTATGCTAAGCAAAGTAAGCCAAGCACAAAAGGACAAGGAAATGAGTCTGCTGAGGCAAGCTTTTAAAAAAAAATGCAAAAGGGGCATAGGAAAAAAGCTACTATATACAGATCATTCCTAGTGGGAGGCCCAGGTAGCAGGGCAGGGGGCCAGTCCAAACCCAAGGATACATATGGTAGCCATGTAAAATGGTGGGAGTGGGAGGAGGAAAGGGTTAACAGGGAAGCAAGGTACTAATCCACCCAAGGGGAGGCTATTATTTATATCTACACAGAGAAAGAGGCACCAGACTTCCAGCCAGTGCTCCAGGATGTGAATGTAACATACCAGTATGAAGAAGAAAACAAGCAGAGAGTTCTGAGGGGTTGGTCCCATCCCAACTAAATGGACTGCTGCCCTGCCCACAGAAGAACTTACATCAGAAGATAGCACTGAAGCTGCAACTCAGCCAGAGAGGCATGCCTAAGGAGAGCACACAGAAGCAAATGAAGGGGGACGGGGGAGATTGTGGAGCAAATGCTGGCACACCAAGCGTTGAGGACAATATGCCATTCAGAATAGCCAGTCTATAGGGAAGATCATATGGTCGGCACCCCTCTGAGACAGGACATCCTTCACTGACCCATAGCCTTATAGGGGAAAACATAATGTGCGAATTACACCGAATTTAACCATAGCACACAGAGGCACAGCACTAAGATGCCACCTAACAGCAAAGGGAACAGAGCAGGGAAGTCATGAGGGAGTATCAAATATAGACTGTGGGACCAGGTCATGTTGCCCCATCAGACTCAATTGGAAAACACTCCTAAAGGCCAACAAACAGACCTTGAACTGTGTAGACTTCTTTTTTGTCATGGGTTTTCTTTTGTTGTTGTTTTGTTTTCTTTTGGTATTTTGTTTTGCTCTGTCTTGTCTTTGTGCATTATGCTATCACTTCAGATCTATCTAGATTAGATAGGCTGGATAAACAATCTTGAGGAGAAAAAAGTTGGAGCAATGGTTCTGGGGGTCATGGGAGAAAGGGAGATGGGGGGAAGGAAGTGGTGTTAACAAACCCAGCCACAAAGGAACAACAAGTGATCCAAAATCTGTGGCAAGGAGGGAGTTGGAGGCTTGATGGGGATTGACCAAGAGCAATGTAACAGAGAGGAATTACTGAAACCCATATGAATGATAAGCATTAGAGAAGGACAACAGAATAGAAAAGGTAAATAGAGGAAAGGACTAGGAGGCAAAGAAGTCTAATTAAAGTTATGTACATATATAAATATATTCATATATGGTGATGGGGGAAAAGATCTATGTGCATATATTGATAGGCTTAGTATTAACTAGCAGTTGGACATTGGGCTCCACTAAAGCACCCCCTCAATGCAAGAATACATTGTTCTATTTGCTTGGCATTCCATGAGGTTCACCTTCCAGACACTGTCTCTGAAGACATAAGCAAATGTGGTGAAGAGAGTTAATGGTTCCGGGCTATCAAAAGATATAGCTTCTGAGGTTTTAAAGATTCTAAGATAAACAAGTGACCACCTAGTTGAGAAGTAGCAAAGCCCAAGTGGATGAAGCACACCAACCTGTGTGATCATGAGGTGTCAAAGGGATCAAGTGTTAGGCATCAAAGAAAAAAAATCAAATCAATGTGAATGAGGGTGAGTGTGGAGTGGAGACCCAAAACCCATCTGAAGGCAACTGGACATCCCCTTACAGAAGGTGCATGGAGAGGAGATGAGCCAGTCAGGGTGCAGTGTAACAATGCTCTCCAGGAGTGGAGCTGGGTAGCTCCCACAACCACTAGAGGGCAGTGATGCTCCCCCCAAAAAAATTCAAAAAGAAAAAAAAGAAAAAGAGCCGAAGAAAAGCGTTAAAAAAGAATTAGTTTTAAAAAAATGATGAAACATACAATTTTCCTCAAGTTCCTAAACGTTTCCTCCTCTCCCCACCCCCTTCCCCACTTCATGATACGAATTCTACCTTGCAAATCCAGTTAGACCAGAGGATGTACACTGGTACTGATAGGAACCAGAAGCATGGGGAATCCAGGACAGACGATCCCTTCAGGATCAGTGCTGAGAGTGGCAATAATAGGAGGGTGGAGGCCTGGTGCGGTAGAAAGGGGGAACCAATGATTAGGATCTTCATATAACCTCCTCCCTGGGGGGGGGGGGTGGACAACAGAAAAGTGGACAAAGGGAGATGTCAGACAGTGTAAGATATGACAGAATAAAAATTTATAATTTATCAAGCATCCATGAGGGAGAGGCTAGCAGGGAGGGAGGGAAAAAATGAGGAGCTGATACCAAGGACTGGAGGAGAAAGCAAAGGTTATGAGAATGAGGATGGCAACAAATGTACCAAAGACCTTGACACAATGGACATATATTTGGATTGTGATAAGAGTTGTATGAACTCCGGGGGGGGGGGGTGGGGAGGAAATCAAAAACCACAAAGCTGTCTGCCATCTATTTCTCCCATGCAATACCTGGTATTCTTGAAGCACCACTTTTTGGTTAGCAAACAAGTGCCTAACCTATGATGCCAGGGCTTCTTTAGACTGGCATATTTATCTTGGACCTTAACTTCATCTTTGTATACTCTCTAACCTTCCCTCCCCATCACTCTCTTTTCTCTCTCTCACATCTTTCCACAAGCATATAGTCAGTATTTACTATCATCTCAAGTACTTCAGACTATTTTGTAGCCCTTCCTCCCAGCAGTGCATGCATCACACTGCTTTGCAATTACATGGAAATCTGTCTACAATCCTAAAATACCAATAGCTCCTCCTCTAAAATATTCTGTAATCTATGAGAGAGATTACTGTTTTTTATTTGAACATTTTATAACTAGAAAAAACATGGTGCTTGACACAGTAGCTGGATCCATTAAAATAAATGTATTTTGAATGTGTCAATGACAAACTAACTAACTAAAAGAGAAAAAAATAAATGAAATTGTACGCTCACCTCAACAAGTTCTGGAGAAGAATATGCAGCTGAAAGAACTGATATGAATCTTTTCTCAATTCAAAAACCTGACCACTTACTCTCTTCTCCTTTCTCCATGATTCTTGCACAATGTAAGTAATTTCCTGTAAGTCTAAGGGTAGGTCAAATTTGAAATATCACTCAAACAATTTTTTTGATATCCCTCATTGAAAACTTCTATTACAGAAATGAGAATTCACAGAGGCCTTCATGCTATTACTGAAGTCCCAGGTATACATGAGTGTGGTTGCTATTCTAAGTTGAGACAGATCTTAAAAATAATATCATATTTAGTAAACATGACTCTTCACTGTGTTTTTTTATTTCTATGTTACAGAAATAGTTATGTAAATGGGTTTTACTTTGTCAACACTTTATTGCCTATGGGGTTCCTGTCAAAAATGTGCATGTTATTACAATGATGAGCATTTTAATGGTGACTGAACATTATTTTTTTGCATTTGAGAAACTAATTAAATAAAGTGCTTCTCTGAATGCTGAGTAATTAATGAAGTGTACAGAAATTAACAGCTGGAGGTAGCATACTGTGAATTTCCCCCCTCTATCACTGTCCAGTACGTGCTTAAAATAAGCAAGAGTCATTCATTAACTGATCTATCGGAAAACAAAGTAGACCACTTTTATGTGTAGTATTTGTGTTTTTGTCATTATTATTGTTTTGGAATTGCATTTGCTTTTGTTTTTTACAAATTCTTAGTTCACTAATCATCAACATTTTATAAACAATACATTTCAGGTTAGGGAGAGTTCTAAAGCAAAGTATGCTAAGATGGTAAAATGTGAACCCTAAGAAACAGAAGATTTGCAATAAGAAAGTGGAATTTTTGAGTATAATTTACCAGTTCTCCAGTCTCTCTGTAGCTGAAAATGGAGGCAAAGCAAAGACCAAAAGCAAAAGCATTACCACAGAAGATCCATATGGTATAGATGCTTGCATCAGCCAGAAACCCCGAATTCACAATGTGTTCAATAGAATTCAGGGTGATTGGTGTTAAAAAGAGTGCACCTCTTTCTTCTATTGCTGAACAAATCATACTTGTTGCAAGTCTACATCTTCTCAAGGTCCCATAACTGGAATTTTAAAGCACTCACCCTCTTGAGTGAGTCAGTTTTCCCAATACTTTTCGTAAGAATTACCATCCGTGAAAATGACTTCTGTGAGATGCCTATAATCTTTCTTGTTGTATCAGGTTAACTCTTGATCTTTATCCAAGGAGATTTTTTCCATGAATAGTCTCATTAGAAATTTCATACTGGTACACAATTATAAATGGAACCATGAAAGAGCAATTTTTGACCATCCGCCACATAAAAGTAAGGATCTAAGAGAATGACAATTCCCTCAATCCTGTCAGTGACCAATCATTCAATCATTCTTGCAAAAATTAAGTGTTCTGAGATAGTTTCATAGGAGAACACTGAGGCCTAAACTCTTTCTTCGAAATGTCAGCTGTCTAATTTCCCTGCGTGTATATATGTGTGTGTGTGTGTGTGTGTGTGTGTGTGTATTAGCTCTGGTTAAGCATTGGGTTGTTAATCAAAAAGGACAGAGTTCCAAACGTATAAGGTGATTTTGAGGAGAAACATGAGAAAGTCTGTACATACATACACACACACACACACACACACACACACACACCATAAAGCCTTGGAAATAGTAAGGAGCAGTTCCTTTCTGTTCCATGGGGACATAATGAGTAGGATTTCCTCTACCCTGTATACCCTGTAGTCTACAAGATTGTGTCTGCCTTAGTTCAAGTGACCAGATGTCCCGCTTTTTAACAATTTAACAACATCTCATGGCATTTAAAAATTAAAAGAAATATATTACAACACTATTTTTATGTTCTATGAAAATTTTTGCTGCTCCACATAGACCAAATTTTTAATCAAGAATCCACCCGCACCCGCCCCCTGGTCAATGGTGTCCTGCATAAAATCTGGTCACTTTAGTATATACATATATAATGGAAACAAGATAATGAAAGAAAGGGAAGGAAGGAAAGAAGGAAGGAAGGGGAAGAAGGAAAGAAGAAAGGAAGGAAGGAAGGAAGGGGAAGAAGGAAAGAAGAAAGGAAGGAAGGAAGGAAGGAAAGAAAGAAGGAAAGAAGGAAGGAAGGGTAAGTTTGAAAAGTGCAGTGGCCTAAGGATATCAGAATTTCAGCAAGATTGAAAAAGTGTTCAAATTAACACAGATGACTAAATAGTTATGCTAATACTAATCTCTGGCAATAAAAGAAAACCTTAACTCTGAAAATGGCATTGATTTCTAAGATTCTGTGAAATTCAGTGCAAAAAAAATGTAGATTCTTTTTAACGAATAAAGACATTATAAATGAACTCTGATTGAAGACCCTTTTCCATGCCTTGAAAATTGCTGAAGCTCCTCCTTTCAAGGAACTATGGTTGGCTTCCTGTTCTTCACTTGATGCGATGCTAATTATATACCTGTCAGCCTACCTACTCGATTTAGAAGGCAAGTTGCACATTTTTCTACAACCCACTACTTAGTTCTCTTCCAATTTTTAAATAGTGCTGACTGGTACTTTTTAATTAAGATGTGACAGTTGAAATTTGCATTCCAAAAGCTCATTGAATTCTATGGAAGATTGCCTATTTTATCTTGCATACACACACACACACACACACACAAGCACACACAATCTATGCATTCCTAAGCCATTTTTCTGAACATGTAACTAATAGACTTTCCTATTCATGGGTCTTTGATGGTATAAAATTTTCAGACTATATGCAATTTGGCTTTTAAACCCTTGTAAATTGGTACTTTGCAATCTGATGTTCTGTTAATATAGTGTAATTTGCCATGGTAGAAAATTTGTGTAACTATTACGATTCTTGTTCTTGTCCTATTCATTATTAATTTATATTAATTACAAGCCAAGGAATTTGTTGCAGCTTACTGGTTTTTAGTCTCATAACTCTGGCGAAAGCTGAGATTTTGATTTGCATTAACTGATAGACTACATAGGAGGCTACATTTTTGATTCATAAAGGCATAAACAGATTCATTAAAATTATGTTAATGCCACTTTTTACTATTCATAATATGCATATTTTGAATATTTATGTCACACAAATGCTGATTTTATGAACATAAATGAACTTATTTCTGAAAAATAAAGGAAATATAAATGGGTAAATATTTTATTATAAACTAGACTGATATTGGAAATGGCTGTAGGATATTAAAACATTTTCCATAATACAGCAAAATTATCATGCTATTTATCATACAGTCACTATGCTAATACAAATGATAAAACTAACATCATTTGAGATGTACAGGTTTCTGTTATTTAGCCAAAAAGGGAGTCATTTCTTGTGTGCATGTATGTATTGTGTGTGTATATGTATATATATATATATATAATGACTTGTGAATGTATCAAAGGTACATAGTAATTGAATAATTGAAATTAGAAAAGTGTGAATTTACCTGAAGTTACAGAAATTTTCTTTGGCCTCAAAATACCAGATGAAAGTAATGGAACAAAATGAAGGGGTCTATGCAGAGAAGCCTTTGTTTCCTACAAAATCAATTTAACTTAGGTCACATAAAGCAAAGATGTACAAGATAGGTAAAAGTTAGCATTGAGCAAAATTTCAAAGAGATCATCAAATATATGTGTCTTTCTATTGAATTGTGATATTAAATAATGAATTTTTATCTGTGTCTATTGTAAAAACGGTATGAAAGTAGAGATGCCTTGTTCCCTCTAACTTCACTAGGAGGAAAAGAATCAAGATAAATAGCCTAAGCCTCATTCCAATGAGGGGTAGGTGAGATTTTTTTCCATCCTCCTTCCCTTTTTGTCAATTTTAACACCAATCACCTTTCCCACAAAAATCTATACAGCTCTACTGGACACAATAATTCTTTGCAATGGCCACAGAAAATTATAGTTAAGGAGTTTATTAAGCAAGTATAGTTTACAATTCAGGATCAGAAATACTCAGGTACTTCACTTAGCATAAGTTCTTCTTGGTCCTTCAATCCATCTTTTGTCCTATTCAGGAAAGTGCTATGAAGATCCCATGGCACTGCCAATAAGTGCCCAGAGGCTTTCTACTCTGCCATCAAGCCTTAAAGGAAAGATTCTTCACTCTCGGTTCATGGCTTGAGAAACAGTTGCTTCAAGTACCCAGAGACATTCTTTTCTACTAGCAAGCTCCTCTCATAGATGCTCAGTTTTCTCAAATCATTCTGTCTCTTGCCAATCTCCTATTTGCTTTTGTCTTGCATCGCCATGTCTCCTAACCTTCCATGTCACTCCATTTCTCTGCCTCCTCAGACTAGGAGGTTCTCATTTCAGGGATCCTGGATCAAAAGATGCTCTCTACTCTTGACTATTCCTTCTTGTGGCCATGGAGTCCCCCTTTCCCCTAAAGGATAGGCCATTTTAAGACTAGTGAAATGGAAAAATCAACCAATCCTATGGTTAGAATGAACTCCAAATGCATTTTCCACCTCACACACACACACACAAAAGCAAAAATAAGCATCATCTTTTTTATTTTACTTGATGAACACTTTTATTTGGTGAGGTGACAATGGCATCTTCTGCTGCGTTGGTTGATGTTTGTGTTCAAGGTGTTAAGGATAGCACCACCTCTCCTCACCAATAATGACTTTGGGGGAAAAGTCTGGGACCTTCTAGAAATGCTTTCTCAAAGAATGACATGTTTCCACTAGACTCTCTTTTTCTGGTCAGTCATAACCTGAAGGACAAATTTTGCAGTGACCCTTCTTATTTCCCAAAATTCCATTAAAATTCACTGAACCCAATTCCAAAATAATCCATATGACATTCTCATATCTTCACTGGTCCATCTTCACGGGTCTGCAAGCACAAGTACTTGAATTTTGTCATCATTTTCATTCATTTGGGAAGTTAAGATGTTCCGGACAAATTTGTCATCAGTTAACATACACCTTAAAAAAAAAAACAAGAAAAACATTCCTACACTTGTGTTTTTCCCTTACACTTTCTTTTACACTGTGTTCAACATCACAACAGTTGCTGTGACATTTTTCTTGAGCAGCAAACAAAATTTCAGAGCCGCACATTGCTCCCTAAATCAGCCATCACAGAAGAAAAAAACTCACAGTGACTAGAGAGAACCTTCCCAGGTGATGACACAGGGCACATTAACTCAGAGCGAGTTTCTTAATGCTGGCCTAGAGTAAAAACCATGTAATATGAAAGCTCAACCCAATGGAGCTTTATTTCATTGGGGGGAGAATACCCCATCATACACAAATACACATAGACACATAACTTATAAATATAAAGATTATTAGTAGAGTTAATATAGAACCAAATTTGAATGTTCTCAAATCACATAAGTCATATGTCTCTATTATGCTATATAACAACAGAAGAATCTGATATTAGAGTGGGTTACATGCTGCGCTGTTAAACACAAGATCAGCTGTTTGAAACATATTCCTCCAGGTGATCTACAGAGTAAATATGCAGCTTTTTATTCCTGTAAAGACATATAGACTCAGAAACATACAGACACAGTCCTATTCAATCTTAAAAGGAGATTATAAGTCAGATTCTCCCTGATGGTAGTGAGTTTGTTTGGGGGTTTTGAGTTTTAGCGTACTCATAATATAAGGTGACCAGATGTCCTGCTTTTTAACAATTTAACAATGTCCCACAGTGTTTTAAAATTAAAATAAATATATTACAATGCTATTCTTGCATTCCATTAAAATTTTTGTTGCTCCATATAGACCAAATTTTAATCAAGCATCCCCCCCCACCCCCTGGCCAATGGTGTCCCACTTAAAATCTGGTCACTTTATCGTAAGATGAAGCTTGAAAGGTATTGTGTGACTCTATGTTGACTAAAGAAATAAATCTAGAGGTAATCTTGTGTGTGTAAGAGAGAGTTTTATATCCAAGAATAATTGTAATTAAGAAAACATTCTGGTTCAGTTCAGATCAAGTCCATAAGTCTGATAAATTCCTCTTCAGACTCGTGCAGCACATGCAATGATACTGAATAAAGGAAATTCACAAGCTGGTGGGTGGAAAGTCCTGTGGACCCAAAGCCTGGGAATGCATTTCTAGGATTCTGTCTGCCATTAGCTTGTCTCCATGTGGCTTGTCAGAAGGGATATGTAGCAGAGTGTGTCTGGCTCCAGGGAGGAAGAAAAAGTCCCCAGAATCTTCATGAGAAGGTCACCCCAACAAGGAGGGGTTAATCAGGATGTGATCAGATTGACAGGGTAGATTCCACCGCTTAATTCTATCAAGTTGGCATAAAATTGTGCTTTACCACAGACAACCCCTTGTCAACTTGACACCTTTACACAACTCTTTAGCCATACATAGTTTTTAAACAAGCAATAATAAAAGCATGTTTTACCTAACAGGATAAAACTAAAATGCATACAAATCAAAATGTGCCAGCCTCATTTAGTCATAATGTTTTATAAATTATCAAGACAACAATAGTCTATGCCTAACAACAGCAGTTAAGTGAACACCTACAGCTTAATCCTATAATCCTATGAATATATTCCCATACCTATGAGAGTTTCTTTGGGTATCCAATTTCTATACTGCTTATTCTATCAACCCAGTGCTCTCTGAGGATACAATCATATTCTTTGATGTGAAGAATCTTCATCTCAGTTGGAACCTGGTAAATCAGCAGTCATAATCAAAATCAAAGTAGCACAAGTCATCCATAAAGTCAGCAGCAATATGCACCAATTCACAGGCTCAAAAAACTCTCTATTGGGTCAGGATCTGGTCAGTTCAATGTGGACTGCCTCACTTAGCATCATCAGGATGCCAATTAGACACCTTGTCTTTGGACCATGGCTCCCTTTACAAACTCTTAACAACCTTTGCCCCCTTAAACTGGGTCATGAACATCAGACCAGCCAACCCATTCTTCTTCATCCTCTAATTCTTGTGAACCAGGTCCACAGGTGTCAGTGGCCAGACTCACCCCTTCTCTTTATTGTTGCATCTCTCTCATTTCCACTAATCGTGTATATCCAGGTGCTCACCAGCAAACATTTTAGACTGACTGGCTGCTGGCTCCCTTTATCATTCGGTCCTAGGGAGGAGAGTTCCTCCATGTCTCCAACATGGGGCACAAATCACTAGTTCAAAGTTTCAAAAGCCAAAGAGTATGCATTTTGAGGCTCTCTATTAGCATAAATCATTAAACATCTGTAAGTCATTAGAATGTTACTTAGACATGTTTGAAGTTAGACATAGAGATATAAGGAGAAAGTGATAATTCTATTTTACATTGGCTTTAATGCTTCCATGGAGGTTAGATTGCAATGCCAAAATGCCCATGTTGACAAGCAAAAGGCACAAACATCAAAGGTTAGGAATGCAAATCCCAGGAACTTTAGAAAGATCACTGGGTTAGAGGAAAGAATTTTTTCAGGAATTTTTAACTATCCTTATTAAAATAGATTATTAAATAGCTTTTATTGGGGGCTCATACATTTAATACATCATTTAATACATTTAATATATCGTTTGTATTAACCATATTTGTATACATGTTGCTACATTCATCTACATTATCTACTTGAACCCCTCCAGCATAAGCTCCTCTTCCCCTCTTTTCTCTAGTTCTTTATTTTTTTAAATTCCAATTTCCCATATTTCTCCTTCCCCCTTCTCCTCCCCCATGAACTTCCAATAACATAGAAATTGTTATTACTTCTTCATATCTTACACTGTATAATATGTCACTTCACTCACCTCCTCCCCCACACCCCCATTGTCCACACCCCAGAGTGGAGGTCACATGCAGATCTGAGAAATTTGTTCCCCCTTTCTACTCCACCATCCCTCCACCCCTCAAGTGTCACTACTCCCCACTAGTCTCAAGGGATTATCTACTCTAAAATCTATGTTTTCAACTCCACTGTGCATCCCCTGGTCCAGCCAAATCTGTCTGGCAGAATTGGGATAATGATAGTCGGTGGGAGGAAGCATTTGAGAACATTTCATTGCTACTAGACTGCAAATAGACTGGCTCATCTCTTCGCCATAACCCTTCTGTAAGAGGATGTCTCTTCACTTATTGATGGGCTTTGGGTCCCCAATCTGAACTCCCCCTCACTAATAATGATATGTCTCCTGGGTCTTTGATGCTTGATACTAGATCCCTTTGACACCTCATGGTCATACAGACTATTAGGATTTTTCCACATGGGCTTGCTTCTTAGCTAGATGGCCACTTATTTGCCTTCATGTCTTTAAAACCACAGACTCACATCTTTTGATAGCCGAACACCATCAACTTTCTTCACCACATTTGCTTATGTACATATTATTTGTCATCAGCAATCATATCAGGAAAGTGAGCATATAATGTTATGATTACTAGTTCTTGAAACTCGATAATTAATCCCTTTGGTATCTCTTAGTCCCATAAACTGGTGTACTTGTTCCATGTGGCCTTTGTTGCTTCTGAGCTAGATGACCGCTTGTTTACTATCAAGCTTTTAAGACCTCAGATTTACATGTTTTGATAGCCAGGCACCATCAGCTTCCTTAACCATATTTGCTTATGCACACATTTGTTTTCTGTGATAGTGTAAGGGAGCTGCACATCATGAAATGCCAATTCAATAGAACAAAATGTTCCTGCACTGAGGAAGTACCTGATTGAAGTCCAATGCCCATCTGCTGTCCTAATTCTAAGCCAATAAGTATATGCATATTGACCTATTTCCCCTTCATCATATGAATATATTTACCTATGTATATGCCTGTATTTAATCTCTATAAGTGCCCCTTACTCCCCAGTTCTTTTCTCTATTTCCCTATACCTCCTCCCATCCCACCATCACACACAATCTCCATTCGGGTTTCAATATTGTCTTTCTATTATATTAGTCTTAATCAATCCCTATCGGATCTTCCACAAATGTTTGGCAACTAAATCTCTGGTTTGGGGGTACATATTTTATTTCCAAAGGACAAGTACTCCCACTATGCACACACGCAAACTGCTCATGTGATGTTACTGAACATGTTGGTGAAAAAGATAATTGGCTTTTGTGAAACAATACCAGTAACTCCAACACACCATTAACCACAGATCCAAATCATGTAATCCAATTAAATTTCACACACAATAAAGCTTATACTTGAAAACAGATCACCAGCCTTCTATATATTTTCAATCAGATTCATAAAAATAAAATTTACTTTAACCAAAATATATGAAAGCACTTCTGGTCATAGATTCTAAAATTCTTTAAGAATTTTTTAAAAATCACATCTAGAATATAAATGCTTCTTTTAGTATATTTCTATCCATAGCTAAAATATTTGCATATTAGATACTTCGGGGCTTTCTTATATCTACTTACATGCTGTTTAACACTGACATTCTTAAGATTTTCACAATTGTATTTTGGAGTATCTCATGTTTCTTTATTAGTGATAAAAATAAATTAGGTATTAATAAAAAACTACCCTAAAAAACAAAATCAGAATATTGTTCCCATTTTCCTCCATATTTTCATAAACAAATTATACACCTTTCAATGCTACATTTGTATCGATTGCTTCTGTAGTACCATTCAAAGACACATATTAAAATAATAATTGAAATAATGTCAGAAAAATAATGTAGAAAAATACATGTTGGTGATTATAAATTATGTAACAATTGCATGGTCTACAGTTCCTAAGAGATTCTTTCAGAGTCATAATATGAACATTTTCTCATTATTTTTATTTTTAACAGAAAGACTATTTCCATTGCTTTAGTCCAAGCTGAGTTTACTTTATTACAGATAATGCAACAGTGCACATTAAGCTAAAGAATCAGGTTCCATTTTTTAAAGTTTTCTCCTTTTGGAAATATGAAAAGTCTGTAACAGGAGAAACGTTAAAAAAAAAAAAACTCTGTAGTAAACTATCTGGTGGATCTAGGTCCGTGCTTCAGGGGTGAGAATACACCTTGACCTCTTGCTGTCTCCTGTGATAAAGAGAGGACTTTGTGTATCCTACTGTTATCTGAGGCATGACTCTGTTTTCAGAATTTCTAAATCCCTGGATTATTTTTATAGTACCAGGGAGGTTGAAAAGCAAAACCTTTGAAATCGTCCTCTGAGGGATAAGACCTCTATACCTTTAGTGTCCTGTACAATAATCGTCCTTGTGTTCTTCAGAGTTCCCTAGAAATAGAATCATCATCATAATGAGGCTTCCTAGCTCAAGAGCACACAGAGTGAAGAGAGGGGCAATGATTGTAGAGCACCGGGGGGCTCTCGCTGCAGGTTCCTATCACCCTGTTTCACTGTCCCAAGCTGCAGGTATTGGAACAGCTGTTTTGCTGCCTCTGCTGAAGCACAAAGCCACAGCCGGACCCCCGGGGGCATCTTTTCAGAGCATGATGTGCATGTTTGTTTCAAGGTCTGAGCAATAGAATCATTAAAACCTATCGGACGCCAAGGAGACGGTGCTCTCAACAGAACAGAATTCTCCCTTTGCCTATGGAGGGTAAACACATCAGAACAAACATCACTCAGGGTTTAGTTGATGGAAATTGCACTGCTCTGTACATCATTCAGGATCAATGTCTTTGAAAAATCATCACTGGCACAGGAAACATAAACACACTCACAACTTTTTGTTTGGATTCAAAACAGCAAGGATCAAATTCACTCATACCATAGTGATTCAAGGTAAAAATCCTTAACTTTTTTTTTAATTTTTTTTTTTTTTTTTTTGCTTTTTGGGCATCACTGCCCTCAGCTGGTGAGAGTAGGAGGCCCAGCCTTTGCTCCGTGGAGCTGGAATCGAACCTCCATCCCAGGGGGCCGCAGTCCCGCGCACAACCACTACGCCACCGGGCTCAGTCCTTTTTTTTAATTTTTAAAATGATTGTCACCCCCTAACAATGAGAAAATAGGACTGAGCCCGGTGGTATAGTGGTTGTGCGCGGGACTGTGGCCCACTGGGATGGAGGTTTGATTCCAGCTCACAGGAGCAAAGGCTGGGCCTCCTGCTCCCACCACCAGAGGGCAGTGATGCCTAAAAAAGTTAAAAAATTAAAAAATATATAAATAAATAACAATGAAAAAATAATTAGAATCCCTAACTGGGAAGTTTGTCTTGAAAATTATAAAAGATCAAAGAAGTCATTAAACTTATTACGTGATCTGTTAATGTGTATAAAAACCTAAAGTATATGTTCATTTAACAAAGAGATTTAGCTGTGTTTAGCAGCTTAGCAGAAGAGGCCATTAAGAAGGAATAAAGACATTTAAGATTGTGATACTCTGCTGCTTTTGGGGGAGGACAGGAGACAATGAAGGTCTGCCAGTAATTGTGGCTTCTCACTGGGAGAAAGAATTTTAGAAGAAAAAGAATTTTAAAAGAAGTTGGTGAAAATGTGTGTTGGTATATTGGAGGTGATGGATGAATGACTAATAAATCATGATAATAATGAAAAGTGTTTCCATCGTCGGGCACTAATATCTGCCTGGCTACACAGTTTTCTTCTTACTCTCATTACAACCACAGGAGATGAGTATCATTAAGCACTTTCTTGGAAAGCAAATCAAATTCCGGAGAGAATTTATTTCCCAGGTTCTCATCTCATTAATCGGCGATCCTTCACTATGTCCTACAGTTAGTTCATAGACTCCAGACAATGTTGACCCAAAATAAGAGAGGTTCTTTTTCTCTGAAAATAAAACCCTCTGGGGCTGAGCCCCGGTGGCGTAGTGGTTGTGCGCGGGACTGCAGCCCATTGGGTTGGAGGTTCAAATCCAGCAGCAAGGCTGGGCCTCTTATTCCCACCATCAGAGGGCAGTGATGCCCCCTAAAAAACAAAAACAAAAAATAACCTCTGTGGAGCTGAGCCCCTATGGCGTAGTGGTTGAGTACGGGACTGTGGCCCATTGGCTTGACAGTTCAAATCCAGCAGCAGCTCTCTGGAGAAAGGCTGGGTAGCTCCCACGACCACCAGAGGGCAGTGATACCCTCCAAAAAAAAAAAACAAACAAAAACCTCTTCACGGCTCATAAAATGGTGCTTACTTCAAGGCATAGGCCCCATGTAGCGTTGAATTTTATTACAAATAGCAGTAGCTAGAGCTTTGAATGCTCTAGGTGAGACACTGCTGAGCACTTCACATACAATGTCTTATGACATCCTCATAAACCTGCAGACATCTTTGTAGTAAATAAAGCTAATGTGAGGGCCAGGAGATGCATTACCCACATACCTCTTCACCATAGGAAATCATCAGGTAGTTGTCACTGGCTGGTGTGGGATCAAACCTACAGGTAGATGGCTTTGTAGCCCAAGTAGACACTCCTCAAAGACTAGCTGACTGAACAAGAAGAGTACATTCAATATTCTTCTTGGATATGGGACTCTATGGTGAACAATTATTTCTCCAAAAGTGACTGCTTGTCCAAATATTTTTAATATTTATGAAAATTATAATTTCAATTTTTATTATAAAACACAACCATATAAATTATATCACTTCAATTGATTAATTTGATAGATTGGTTCTGATTGAGGTTGGTAAGACATATTCTTAAGCACCATACTTTGAATATGTTATCAAGCATGATTATTCCCTGGAGAAAGACATCATTCTTAGTGGAGAGCTAGCAAAAAGAGGTTCCTCAATGAAGTGGCATATAGAGGTTGCAGCAATGTTATTTAATTAATATAGCAAAGATTGTGAAAAGAAGGTAGAACCAGACCACATAGCGTTCTGTTACATAATGTAATTATGAGTCAGAAACTAATCAAGAACATGTAATACCACAACAAAGGCAATATTATCTCAATTATTAATTATTGCTTACCACTGATAGAGTATGATAAACATTAGAGATGCACAGACAGGCTATATCAGCTAACAAATTGAAAAGTGAAGTACTTTAAAGCATATTAAGAAGGTAATATTAAAAAGGTAATGAGAGAATACTTAAGAAGATCTGGTGAAGAAATCGACCTGCCTGTATGCAAGATGTAGATCTAAAATAATTAGTAGGAGTAAATAAGTTAATTAACCAGCTAAACTAAGATTATTACTTAGGTTCAGTGTATAGCAATAACTGTGAAACTAAAACCAATTGGAAGAATTAAAGTTCAAAAACATAGCAATATCTATGGAATGCAAGCATTAATTCTAAAAAAAGATTATTTTGAAAGAGTGAAAGAGAAGGTACTTTGGGGGAATATGTACATGTTGATGTATGTTTCTGGACTCTTGGCATTTCTTAAGTATATGTCATGATATGTGGATTATTTATTACTTATGCAACTATAATATTTTTCATACTATAATCTAATTTGTTATACTATACTCTAGTTGGTCTGCTCAGCTAAATAACATTGGGGCATTTCTTGCTTATGAAGTGTTATATTTGTAGACGTAAGAAAATTATACTAAAGGAGAAGAGACTTGGCCTGACCTTTATTAGCTATCCTCAAATTCTACTGTGCTAATTAGAGGTTGGAGAATGACACCATGATTAGTTAAAATTACCATTTAAAAATAAATTACTCTGTTTCTGTGAACAATTCCAGCACGTAGCTTCTGTTCATTCTCTCTGCATCTTTGCTGTCATTCTTGCTTCTTCTTTTCTTCCCACTCTCTCAATATATGATTACCATACTGACAGAATCCTGCTTTTAGAATTGCATATCTTTCAAGTGTGAGTGAAGAAGATTGAAATCTCAACTTTTAGGCGCCATCTCTTCCGTCCCCAGCCCCCTCTTCTCAAACTTATTATTGCTTCTACTGTCTTGGAAGACTACACTGACAGTAGTTTTACGACCCAGGATTTTTCAATTTCTTATCCAAAGCCAACCTCATCTGAAGTTCCAAAATTTATGGGCATAGGAGATGACATATGGGATTAAACTCTTGATAGATTTTGAACAGCGACCTGCATTTGGCACTAGCCAAGACTTTCTGTCAAAAGGAAATGTGGGGAAAACATGCTCTTAGTTTTGCAATTGGATAACTTACTTCCTATTCAAGTTGTTCTCTTTGACCTTTCCTTTCCCTCATCCTTCACCACCCTTCACTCAAACCATCACCAACCCTAGAGCACAGTTTACATTCTGAAGTAGATTTACTCACTTCATTTAAATAGATTGAAGTGTTAGGAGTTAGTAACCTATAAAATATATGACATACTCATACAAGTTTACAGTGACTAAAACAAAATAGTTCAGACTGCTGAACTTCACTAAAAGACCATCTGATTTCCATTTGCTTTTGCTCATTTTATTGTTAGTGTTGTCTGTTTGCTTTCTTGGTTTTTATTCTAGATATCATTTGAAGAATTACCTCTAACAACTTTTGCATTCCATCAAGCAGTCTCTCTAGGCCTGTTTTCCTGCAAAAATTATGTATGACTTTATTTTTATCTTTTGCTTCTCTTTATTTTATTTTGGACATACCAGTGTCTTCTTTACTTTCTGTGGTAAATAATCCACATTTGGTCTATTTCTTAGCATCTGTGCAGCATAATGTCGCTAAACAGATCATTTTCTCTTGCTAGGCCTTGGTCCAGTTCCTGACTGGCTTTCGGACTAATTTATATTTTAGATGATCAGGTTTGAAAATGCATGCAAAAAAAATAACTCAAGAATCTCTCTCACACACACACAAACAACAACAACAACAACCCAAACCAATAGTCTGAAGAAATCCAAAAATAAAGTCATACTATAATATTTGTGAATCATATGTAAAATGTGAAGCATTTAAAGCTATTATTGCAAGTATTGTTTTGAATTGTCAAGTTGGTTCCTACTTCTATGAGTTCTAGAGAATAGAATTGGGCCAGAGTACTTCTTAGACTATAACTTACTGGGATAAGGTGACATGCTCTTTTCTCAAGAAGAAGTGCTTGTGGGCTAAAATCACCAGAAAAGTGGCTCCCCGATAAGTGCTTTATGTATGGAGCGCCCAGATAACTTCTGAACCTGCCTGCTCCCTAGTGGTTATAAGGATTGATATTTCTGAGGGGTGGAGTGACCGGGCGTAAACTCAGAGGTACCTAAAATGTTCACTACCTTCTAAAATTTAGTTTCTATTGTACTGTTACCTATGAAATAATTTTTAATCCAGATTACAGATTCTATTCATTTATTTATTGAAGAAGCACAGTACTAAATAAATGCTAATACTCTGGTAATTTTCTACTTAAACTAGAAGTTATTTCCTTTGCTATTATATGACTTGATTTACCACACATTCATATTTTCTTTTTTATCATTGTTAAGCTAAGATTATTAGAACACCAGAACTAAATTAGTAAAGTTTAAATGTATATGGCTATTCAAAAATCCATATATCTTGTAGGATGGTTACATTCAGTTTGGCTAGGTATATAATTTTTACTTAGTACCCTATTTCTTTAATTCATTTCAAAGAGAGTCTACATACTTTGCTAGGCGAGAAGTTTTTGTTTTCTGTTGAAAGAATGCTTTGTTTTATTTTGGCTGAATTTTTTTTTTGTGGGCATCACTGCCTCTGGTGGTCATGGGCGCTACTCAGTGCTGCTCCTGAGAGCCACTGCAGAATTTGAACCGCCAAGTCCACGGGCCACAGTCCCTCAATCAACCACTTATGCCACCAGGGCTCAGCCGGGCTGAATGTTTACAGAATTGATTTTTGCCCTTGAAATTGAACAATCTCATCTTTACATGTCCAGATAGGTTCTATTTAATTGCCATGGAAACTTATTTGATCTGCAAATTAGGTTCCCTCTTCTGTTTAGCCAATCTTTTCTACCACATAAATATTTATTCAGTTTAACTTTGTATGTTGATAGCAATCTGATGTTTCACCTAACATTTTGAAGATTATTTTATGTTATAGTCATTTCAAGGCAATTGTAATATTTTAAGTATTTGCAAATATTGCTTTTGTTGCTGCTGTGTGCTCTCAATTTCAACTCATGGAACGGCAGCAAAAAACAAGATGATGTCATTATTTCCTTCACTTTCATCGTCTTTGTGTGTATGTGCGTGTGTGTGAGTGTGGCATCACTGCCCTGGTGGGAGCAGGAAGCCGAGCAAGACTCAGTCCCTCGTTGTCTTTTAAGTTATTCCTTGAAGTCTGTGATAGCATTTGGACCTCATCTTAGTATTGGGAAGTTCTTTTTTCAGCTTTGGTAGTTTATAATCTACTAAATTAGTAGTTTAAAATCTGTAGAAAATTTTCTTCAAATTAGAGTCTTACATTTAATAACACAATCACCCTTTGCATTTATGTTCATTTATTGCTGAATAAAAAATTCTGTGTCAAACATTCTTGATCTGTAAATGTTAAAAAGTATTCTGATTATATTATCTTTGGTATGTGTACATATTTTTTAAAAGATTAATGTTTTTTGTTTCCTTTCTACTACACATGTTTGAGTAAGGAAATGTCTACAATGAACTGTGAGGTAATTGGATTATTGGCAGGTTCCTTCACTAATCTTTAGACAGCATTTGTCATTTCCTTTGAAAAACCAAGTGATTGTGTCAGCTGGTACAGGTGCAGAACACAGGTGTAGGCACTCAATAGCAGGGAGGTTGATAGAAAAGCCCAGAGTTTTGACATTGTGAACATTCTTCTTTGTTTACTAACACTACTGAAGGGGTTATCCCTTTATTCAAGCACATGGTATCATGGTTAATAATCTTTTCCCAAGAATGCCATCCTCTGCATTTGAACAATTGACCCTAATTCAGTAGAAGCCCAATACTCGACTCCATCGGTACTCAGCATAATTGGATTTCGGCGCAATATGTTGAGAAATTTTACATCAGAGTTGAAATAAAACATAGGACTCTGCCTCAACACATGTGATTTTTGTTAACAAAAGCAATTTGTGTTCCGGTCATTCAGCATTAGTTGATGTCAGTATGCATTGTTTAAACCATTGTTTAAACCTTTTGTGCCTGTGTTGCAAATGTTTTGCTCTAATTTTCTTAGTTTTTGTGGTTTTGTACTGTGTTTTTTTTTTCATCTACTTTGTGTGGTTTTTAGAATTTTAAAAAATGGGTCCTAAGAAAAAAGGTTTTTTTTTTTAAGAGAATCATCATTACAAGGAACTAGTTAACCGGTGTCATCAATGTTGTTGATGATATCTTAGTAAACTCTTTTAGAAAACAGTGGCGGAAACGCCACCAGCAGACCAGAGTAAACAGAGTTGATTTTGAGAAAAGCACCCAGGTGCTAGTGAAAAAGACAAAGAAAGCAAAAAACACGGTGGAAAAGCAGCTGCCAGCTGATTTTATAAAGGGAGATTCCCCCTCCAAACAATGACTCTCTCTCCGAAGCTTAGCTCCACATCCGAATCTGCAGCTCCAGCTCCTCATCAGTCTCAAGGTATGGGCCAGACTCCAGTTGTTAAAAGAGCATCTTTAATGTTGAGTTTCTCATTTAAATTGTGCTCCTTTGCTTCAATCTTATTTATTTTGAAATTTCTGTGTAATGTTTTGTACAAAAAGGCAAGGTAGGGTAAAAACTTATTGGTCCACCAAAGATTAACCTGCTTCGGGTGGTAGTATTTTTTATGGGAAAAATTGATTGGGAACTCATCTGCCTCGCATCCCAATGCTCCTTCTAGAATAGCTTTGCAATGAGGTTTGGGTTCTACTATATAGAGGTCCTATGGTTGAAACCGAATTTGATGACACCTAACAGCATATTAAGACTAAGTAAAAGTTTTATTTTCCTTATATTGTAATCAATCATGTGCTTACCCAAAGAGACGATGCAATTTAGAAGCATTTCTGTTGCTGTTTGTTAAAGCACACCAATATGGAAATTAGATTAAACTGCTCAGGGTGATAATAAAGTTTCTCCTCTTGCGATAATTATATGATTGGCAATTTAGAATGACTTGGCAATCAAGACTGTGCTAAATTAGTTGAAAAGCTTTATAAAAGGAACAAAAGAGTTTAATAGTCTTCAGGCACAAATACATTATTTTTAGCTTATTTTTCTTCAAATCAAATTAAAAGTATCTACACAGCTCTACTGCCAGATTAAGAGAAAGTCCACTGCCACATGGCGTCAGTAGTGAGGGTTGGTCCTCTCTCAGCCAACCCGCTAGCTGATCCAAGCTGTAGTCAATTTTCCTGGTCTGCTTCCCAAGACCTACCAGCATGGTCCCATATAGAGGCCCGCGTGTTTGCTCTCCCAGATGCCCCCTGCTACATTCCCAATCGCTGACCTTTAGTGCTAATCTCCATTTAATGCTTCTCTCTTCCCCCAGCTATTCTCCTCACAGCCCTAGGCAGGTTTGCTTTGAATGGCTGCCTGCTTTGCACCACAGACATTATCCATCCTTTCCTGTCTGGGAACCCTTACTGGGATACAGCTGGCTGCTTCCCCTTTTCATTGTGAGAAAATTAGAAGGGATCCTTTCATTTACGCCAAGTAATAGAAAATTGCACCTATTACCTTAAAGGAGTAGGGAATATTTTTTCCAACTTAGATAACTTCCCTGTTACTTTTCAACCCCAAATTATAATATCATCCATTGCTGAAAAGGGTTTAATTGCACATAATAAGGGTCATTCCCTGAGAGGGAAAGAGGAAATGGAGAGAGACTGACTCATTTTTTCTTCTCCCCTTTTAACCTCTCAGATTCCTCCTCCTCTTCCTCTGTTTTGAGCTAAAGGGAATAGCTTGCACATCTCAACAATGATTTATTCTCAAATACTATCTAAAGGACACTGCCACACATAGTAGGGGTAGATTTTTTAAAAAGATATTTTGTTGTACACTGATTTATTTGCAATCATGACCCTTTTATGAAAGCAAAGTACAACAGAGGTAATTTGAAAGGTAGATCCACATTCTCATTTCTGACTGACCTAATTGCCCTTGTACCTACTGTGATTATGATTTTGCATTATAAGGTTTCTCTTTAGTAAGACTAGTCATATCACTACTAGAAGAAAAACACTTCATATATTTCCCTTCCTGGATAAATGTCTTGTTGTGTTCAGGTGCCATTAAGTCAGTGATACCTCATCAAGACTGTGGGTAGAGTAAAAGCAACAACAAAGACTCCACCTGGGCTTGCACCACTCTCAACCACACTTAAGTTTATAACCTACGACTGCAATGCTGTCACTCCGTCTCAATAAGGGTTTTCCTCAGATCTCTTCACCTTCTACTGACTTAGCAGGATGCCCTTCTCCAGGGACTAATCCCTCCTGATGACATGCCCAATGTAAATGAGGGAAAATCTCAAAATCTTCACTGTAAAGAGCATTCTGGGATTACTTTTTCAAAGAGAGTTTTTTTGTTGTTCTCCTATGGTCCAGGTCAGTTCAATGTTCATCAGTGACACTTAATTCAAGGACATCAATTCTTCAGTCTTTCTTATTCAGCACATGCATATGAACTGACTCTTTGTCAGGTGCACCTTTATCATCCATGTTAAATATTTTTTGAATTCTTTCAAAATTTCTTTTGAGTGGACTGTGGTGCACGCCGCGGTCAAAAGATCTTTGGTAAACTATCTTCCCTTTGTATAACTGTGTTATATATACTGAGAATTGTTTCCAAGAATGTTGTTTTAGAAGCAATTTTTTAGCAAAGTTCTGAAAAGTTTTCTATTTCCATTTAATTATGTCTGACTCTATTTTAAGTGCCCAGTTTTGTTTTGAGAGTCTTATAACCTAAGGCATTAATTTTTTGAAATTCTCAGATAATAGTCTAATATTATTGATAAGATTTTCAGAGGCTAATTTTTCCGAAGTCAACCATGTCTTTCATCTTTCTGATCTATATTTATCGAGAAACTTGACCGAAACCTCTCTATCTTAGACAGTTCTACTGATTTTTGAAATACCAATGACACGGCTTCCAGTATCATAAAAAATACTCACACAACCACTGTACAGCAAATTAACAGAAGAGTGGACATGTACCAAAAAAAATTTAAATATCTTTAAAGGAGTCAAGTCCTGTGATAGAGGGAGACTTATTTACTACAGTTAAAGTGGTCAAGAAGCAAGATTATTCTCTGGTCTCAACAGTAGCCTGTGGCCAACATGAATGCATAAATCCCTGCCTGGAGCTATCACATTGAAATGCAATTTTATTTAAATATCACTGTTGTCTTATGGGTAATGTCACTACCTTCAAAATATGTATAAATTTTACTACATAAATCACACCTTAACCAACTAATTTCTTATAATCAGTAACTCCCTGCCATCTAGTCCATGCTGACGCATAGTGATCACCTATGGGTTTCTAAGGCTGTACTTGTTTGAGGGAGTAGAAAGTTCAGTATTTCTTCCATGGATCTGGAGTTTTGAACTGCAAACTATGAGGATCGCAGCCCAATGGTGGTTAACCAATATACTACCAGGACGCCTTACTGGTCAGAGTGATCTGCAAAGCCATGCCCTTCATCATATGGTACATGGTTTACAATGAAAATTAGTACATTGAATAATAATGGATAATAACTGAAGGTGTTTATTCCTTTATGGCTTATAAACTATTTCCTCAAATAACATTATGTTTTCCTAGTAATTTTAAGGTATATATTATTATTATTTTATCTCCATTCCACATATAAAAACAAACCATCTGAGAAATGAAGTACAGTAACAAATCTTTTAAATTGTAGACTAAAAGACCAAGGTCCAGTTTGTTTGGTTTTTTTTTGGGTGGTTCCCCTCCAGACTCTGTGTATACACACTTGAAAAGAACTATTCCCAGGTAAGATTTCTTGAAAGACAGAGATGGTGGCGCCATCCGAACTAGAGTTCAGTACCTGGACCTCGGACAACTGGAGGAGAACTATAAAAGGAAATAATTTTGCTTAAAACAGCTCTTGTTCTGTGTAACTAAAATATTGTGTGTTCCTTCCAGGCCTTAAAAACAATGGCAATGCCCTTAACTACAAGTGCTCACTAACTGTTTCCTAGTTTATAGGGCAGGACACTATATCGTTTTTCTTGTTGAAGTCATATAATGTGCTTCATTAACTTAGAGAAGGGTAGCTTTTTCAGTAAGTCCGCCCATCCCTCGGAGCAAATAAAGGAAGGAAATGAGGCATATGCAGTTCTCTATGGTTGGGAAGCATCTGGACAAATGGAATAACATGAGACATAGGGAAATCCAGTTTACCATTTACTGGGATTTGGGAGACATTTAACAAGCTGCCACATTCCCTTCTCAGATATAATACCCAACACACAAAGAAAAAGGGGGGAAATCAACATGTGTAATTTCACAAAGACATTCATTTAGAGGGAAAATGCGTGAGAGCAACAATATTTGTTTCCTCCACAGTGATTGTTATGGCCCAAGAATCATCCTGTGATATTTAGGAAGTGCATGAATTCCCCTGCCTTTTTTGAAAGAAGTAGAAGGAAGTTCTATGATCTTATCATTGGGATATCCAAATCTCTAAGCCTTAAGACTTCTGATTTCTCCCCCCAACCCATCCAATCAGTTCTCCTACAGACAACTCGGGATCTCCACGCTGCCAACTCTAATGAACACTTCTTTTTGCTCCTCTCATGGGCGCTGCACTGTGCCATCTTCCTGGTTCCACTGCATTTCCTCAAAGGATTCTTTCGCAGTTTTCTTTGAACAGTTCTCAGACTCAGTCATCACATCACAATGACTCTTGATGTACTTGTCACCTTTCTGCCTCAGAGTGACTATTCGCGCTCCTGTCCTTTTGGGTGGCAGCCCAGTGTGTAATCACTACACCACCATCCCTCTAGATAGAAAGCATATTAACTTATAATGTAATATCTTATTTCTACTCCCTTTGACTCCTTTTAAAGCTGTTTTCCTTTTGTCAAAAAAAAAAGTGAAGGGGAAATAGATGAGGATTAAGCCTCCAGTCAATCCCCCTGTGTCTGTCCATAGGTAGAACAGAGCTAGAAAATGGCCATGCCATTAGGGAGCGGATTCTTGTAGATTCAGTTAGGTTAAAATTTAACATTTTATCATTTGCACTTCCTTTTGTTCCATTTTAAATTTCTTCTAGTTTTTATAGGTTCTGCTTTCTTTTCCACTGAGGTTTTTCTGAGTTTACATTGTGATTGTTGCTATTGTTGTTTTGGTGTGTTTTAGCTACCTGAACTCCATAAAAGGTATATCTATAGAGAGTATAAAAGGATGAAAGATTTTTGGGGAGTACAGTAGGGGAGGTTGCAGGGAAATGAGAAACTAATGACAATGAGTATAAGAAAGAAGAAAATCAGAGAAGAAAAAAGAGAAAATGTAAAAATTAATTGTGGAAATGATTTTCCCACTCTTCTAGATATGATTGAACTATTGAATCATAATGATATGTGGATTATGTGCCAATAAAGCTATTAAAACTAAATAAATAATATTCTATTTTTCATTTAAAAATAAGTAAGTTGTCTCAAAAAAAGGAAAGGATAAGGACAGATATTCTGTTGCAAAAGAAAAAGAGAAGGAAGATTTTTCCTTTATTCTTTTTAGTGTAATCATATTCCAAAAAAAAAGTGCTTCAAGAGTTTTAGAATTTAATAAAAAGTTTTAAAATATTTATTTTCATGAACAGCAGACCCAATGAAATAACTTAGGTGTCTGCGTTTCAGTTTTTGCAAGAGATATAAAATACTTTGAAAAGGATGAAGGAAAAATCATGTCTCCTCCTAAATGTACCATCTACATATGAGATGATAAATAAAAGACAACATGTGAGATTCGTCTCAGTAAAAGTTAGTCAATGAAATGATACGTGTTGACAAACTTAAAGCTTTGGAAGTGAGGCAGCATATAGGTTAAATTGGGTAGTGTTTAATTTTTTTAAGTGTGAAAGACATTAATGCAGAGCAGTAAGGTAAGTATTTGTTGGTTAGGTGCTAGCGAGCTGGCTGCCACACTGTCCCTGCACATACTAGAAGGAAACACTGCATGATTGTGTACCATCATCACACTTTCCATGTGCCCGGGCCCAGCGATGCAGCCACTGTGTCAATCCATCTCGGGTGGAGAGCCCTCCTCTTTCTCCATGCCCCCTCCACTTTACCACGCCTGGTGCCCTGCCCCCAGGACTGGCCTTTTCTGACATAAGTCCACAGTATGGACGGGGAGATCTTGTCATCCTCACCTCTGTGGAGCATTCTGACTTATTTTCTTCCAATGCAGATTGGTTTTGCTCTTTTCTCAGTCCATGACACTCTCAAAATTCTTCCGCAGCACTACCATTGAAATGCATCAATTCCCCTTTGGTCTTCCTTATTCAATGTCCAACTTTCACAAGCAGGTGAGGGAATGGAGATTTGGATTAGGTGCACCTTAGCCTACAAAGCCACATCTATTTCTCTTCAATTTCAACATTCTAAAGTGGCAATGTGCAGCACAATTACCTAGCACACTACATCTTTTGATCTCTGCCTCTTCCATGAACTTTGATTGGGGATCTTCACAGAACAAAATCCTTGACAACTTCAACCTTTACTCCATTTATCATGGTTTGGTTGGGATGATTTTGGTCTTTTTTACATTGAGCTGTAATCCACATCAAAGAATGCTACCTTCCATGATCTTCATCAGCAAGTTCTTCAAGTCCTCCTCATTTTCAATAAGCAAGATGATGTCACTTGCATATTGTTAATAAGTCTTTCTACAAATCTGATGCTATACTCTTCTTCATCTCACTCAGCTTCTGTAATGATTTGCATAGCAAACAGATTTAACAAGTGTAGTGAGAGGATACAACCCCGGTTCACACCTTAACTGATTTTAAACCAATAATAAATATGAACTCACAATTAAAATTAAATGTTCAGTTTCTCGAATGTGTCACATTGGGAAAAAGTACCACACTTGCTTTAGTTTCTATGCACTCAGTCTTAATTCTTTCCAGAAACATAGTTTCCACAATTTTGCTTTCCTAATATTGAAAATGCCTTTGTGTTACTGATTATAGTAGTGAGATGGATATGTATTTGAATATAGGACCATTGTCTAACAAGCATCAAGAATTGTATTTTCAAAATAATAATTGCATGATTTAGACTTCTGATTTAAAATCTTTCGATGATATAAAGTGTTCATTTCTAAAAATGCAATTGGCCAGGAACTTCTCCAAAAAGCAATGAGTTAATAAGACAGCTCACCTAGTCTCTAGCATTGCGAGAATAAAATTTGCTCTCAGGAAACAGGGTCCTTAGGAGGCAGGATAAAACATATAATAACATGCTACTGGCACATGTTCAAAAGTTGGCAACACAGTTCAGTATCTTATTGTTGCTGGCGTTGCAGAGTTAGTGTACCTGGAAATGATCAGTTCAATGCTAGGAAGTAAACAAAGGATGCAAACTCTCCATAGATGATACAGATCTTTACTGTGCTTGAGACCATTATTGTAACTATTCTGTGACTCCATATTGCCAAGGTTCATCCTCTTTTTAGCTGATCCTCTACTTCCCTGATCAAGATGTCCTAGCCTCTCCTGATAACCTGTCAAAGTCAAAGTCATGACCTTCTTGGCTCTAAGGAGCACTTTGGCTGCCTTTCTTCTAAGATAGATTTTTTATTCTTTAGACGTTCACAGTATCTTTAAAATTCTTCACCAGTCTGTCTCCTTCCCGTGACTCCCCTGTAAATGGGTGACCAATTACCCACCAGTGAACCTTAGGTCCCCACCCTGCTCTTCCCCTGACGCGTAATGAAGTGATGCCTGTTCTTTGATACTCGATAGCTGCTCCCTTTGGCCCTTCTTGATCACACTTGCTGGTGTGCTTCTTCCCTGTGGACTTTGCTGTCTCGGTTATTTTCAAGTCTTTGAAATTCTAAACATTCAATCATTTGGTAGCTGGGCACCATCTTTTCTTCTACTCTGTTTGCCTCTGTATCCATTTGTCTTCAGCGATATCAGGAGTTAATTGGTTCATTGATTTTTATTTTTGTTCTTTGATGCCTGATGCCTGATTGTTTCAGCACCTCATTATCACACAGGCAAGTGAGCTTCTTTTATGGTGGGTTTTGTTGCTCCTGAACTAGATGGCTGCTTGTTTATGATCAAGCCTTTAAGACCCCAGATGCTATACCTTTTGATAGCTGGGCACCATCAGCTTTCTTCACCACTCTTGCTCCCACATGTCCTCAGTGGACACCTTGGGGATGTGTACACACATTGATATGTGTTCCATGCTCCCACACACCCCGTTTGATGTCTATTGCCTAGACCTTTCACCACTGTGTGGCTATGCTGGCTGTTGTGCTTCTTCTGTGTGGGTGTGGTCTCTTCTCAAGTGGATGGTCTATTGTTTATCTTTAGGCTTTTAAGATCCAGATGATATATCCATCGTCTTTATTCACCACATTTGCTTATGCACCCATTTTACTTTAGTGATCATGTTGGGCCAGTGTGCCTCGAGGAGACAGACTAGTCAAGGTGCAGCCAGACAGTGATGATGCATATAAGTTTCCTCTAGTTCCTGAGGTCTCCTTATCCCACAACCATCATGGTCCCAACTCTACCTTGCACATCCGGATGGACTGGAGAAGGTACACTGGTGGAGAAGGAAGCTGGAGTTATAGGGAAATCAGGATGGGTGAGCGCCCTCGGGCCGGTGGTTAGATTGGAACTACTGGATGGGTGGAGAGAAGGTGGGATAGAGAGACTGAACCAACTGCAAGGATCTACATATCACCTCCTGTCTGGAGTATGGGCGTGGGGGAGTGCGTTGAGGGAGGTGTCAGACCGGGTAAGATATGACAGAATAATAATAATTTATAAAGTATTGAGGGTTGATGGGGAAGGAGAGCAGGGAAACAGGGGAAGGGTTGGAGGAACTGACACCAGGAAAGGGCAGATGTTTGGAGAATGATGGTGGCAGCAAACGTGTAAGGGTGCTTGCCACAGTACGTTTATTAATGTATTGAAAAAATGATGTATGAGCCCCTAATAAAATGATTTTTAATTAAAAAAATTCTTCACCAGTACCAATATCAATTCAAATGATCTAATTTTTGGTATCCCTTATTTACTTTTCACCTTTCTCAGTGAAGGGGTAATGGGAAGGACAAATAAAAATCAGCATAAATCAGTGACATATTTGCTTTTTCAATTCACATAGGTTTTTAAAATACTCTTATTGGGGGGGGGTTCTTAAATTTCTTATCATAATCCATACATTCATCCTGTGTGACAAGCACATTTACACATATTCTGCCATCATCATTTTCAAAGCATCTCTTTCCACTTGAACCCTGATATCAGCTCCCCATTTCTTCTCCCCTCCCTCCCCCTCCCATCCTTTCTCACAAGCACTTGATAAGTTATAGACTATTTTTTTCCGTATCTTATATCGTCCTCCATCGGTCCTCACCCCCTTCTCGATTATTTGTCCCCCTGGAAGGGGGTTCTAGTTTGATCCTTGGAATTGATTCCCCCTTTCTCCCAACAGTCTTCCCTAGGCTTCCTGGTATATTATTCTGCTCATTGGCCTTACGTGGTTTATCTATCCTTGATTCCCCATGTTGTGGGATTTTATCTGTAGCAGTGTGCATGCTCTGGTTCAATCCTCTTTGGAAGGTAGAATTTGAGGTGATTATAGTGGGGAGAAGGAAACACCAAAGAATTAGAGGGAAGTTGTGTGTTTCATTGGTGCTATACTGCTTCCCCTGATTTGCTCATATCTTCACTGTGGCCCCTCTGTGAGAGGATGTCCAATAATCTACAGATGGGTCTCTACTCCATGCCACCCCCACCCCCACCATTCACCTTGGGTGTGGTTTTATTTTGGGTCATAGTTGCCTGCTACCTGATCCCATGGACACTTCAAGATCCCACAGACTGGTGTGCTTCTTCCATGTGGGCTTGATTGCTTCTGAGCTAGATGCTGCTTGTTTATCTTAAAGCCCTTTAGACCCCAGACACTATATCTGATAACCAGGGACCATGAGCTTTCCTTACCACATTTGCAAATGTACCCATTTTGTCTTCAGGGACCATGTTGGGAAGGCGAGCATCACAGAATGCTGATTGTTAGAACCAAGTGTTCTTCTGTTAAGAAATTACTTGAGTAGAGGCCCAATGTCCATCTGCCACCTTAATTCTTAACATATAGAGTCCTAAATACAGGCATGTCTGCATAGGTATTATACAGCAGGCTTATACAGTGCAATGTGTTGTTTGATTTCTTGATTGCTTCTTCTATGAGCATGGATTGTGGACCCAGGTAAAATGAAATTCTTGACAAATTCAAATATTTCTGCTTATGTGCCTTATTGGTCCAGTTTTAATGATTTGTGTTTTCTTTATGTTGAGTTGTAATCCATAATGAGGGTTTGGGTGTTTTTCCTTGTCTGGGATTTCCTCAAGTCTTCTTAATTTTTAACAATAAAGTGTGTTATGCACATGACAACTTGCTAATGTGTTTTCCTCCAAATTTGTTCTCTTGTACTTATTCATATCATTCAGCTTTTGGGGGCATTTGCTCAGGATATAGATTGAGAAAGTATGGTATAAGAACATCACACGACATACCTGCTTTCTTTATTCTTTATTTTCTTATTCTGTTCGGTTAACTGACATTTGCTCTGTGCATTAGTTTGATAGATCTGCATGAGCACAAGAAAGTGTAATATTTTGAAATAGTTACTGAACAATGAATGGGCAGATAACTTAATATCCTGTAGCATGGGGAAAATTTCCTTGGAAATAGTTTTCAATTAGTCTATTTTCTATGAAATAATATTTATCATAAATCAATTAACAATAAGCAACACAATATTGAGACAGACTGAGCAGTGACTTCATCATCACTGGTCAGAAATTGTTATTCTTCTATGAGCACAAATGGGTGCTAGTTCTATGCTAGTGCTTTGTCTTCTAACAGTATTCCAATCTTCTTTTCATAATAGTTAATGATGGTCTTAACATAAGCAAAGAAATGTCCACATTGGCCAATTGTTGGGGGAAGTCTATCATTTGCTTTGCAGTGGAGACTGACTCATGGGAATCTCATGTGTTCAGAACCGATCCAGGGAGTTTCCAAGGCTGTGACCTTCCAGAAGAGATGATTTTATCCCTGTTCGATGATGCCTCTGGGTAGATTTGAGTGATCAACATTTTGGAGAGTAGTCAACACTTAACCATTTACACAGCTTAAAGAAATGTGAATACTAAATACACTCAAGTATAAGCCAACCCCGATATCAACTGAGGCACCTAATTTTACTGCAAAAATGCATTAAAATATGATGGAAAAACAGCTTAGATTCAAGTATATATAGTACTATCTAGAACTAACACCAGAGAGTAGATGACAATGTGATAAAACTTGTCTGTAGGAAACCACCCCTACCTTACTCTCCTTCAAACTCATCCCTCTACATACAATCTAAAATGCATATTAATAAGACAAGTGTGACATCAGTCTGTTATTTTCCTTTTCATCCTCAAGTGTAGTAAGAAGATGACTGATTCATGAATCTGGCCACTTGACAAGTGAAGATTAATTGCACACACTACAAAGATGTTTGTTACCAGGCAAACAGACTCCTTCAGAAAACAGCTTTATTTATTTCAAGCCAGAAAGAAAGCTTATTATTTTAAACTTAAAAAAATTAAATAGGCACTAGACAAAGGGTGGGTGAATAATTTACTATTGTTATCATGGGAGAAATTTCCCTAGAAATTGTTTTCTAATGGAATGTAATCTATAGGATACTTTTCTAGGTGATATATTGTTAATAAGCTTCATGACTATTCTATCTTTTTTATTCAGTTGCAAAAAGATCAATTTATTTTTTTAAATATAGATTTCACTGGGGTCTCTTACAGCTCTTACAACATTCAATGCATTGTTCATATTAAGTATACTTGTACACATGTTACCACGTTCATCTACAAACATTTTCTACTTGAACGCCCCCAGCCTGCACTCATTTTTCCCCTAGTTATATTTTTAATTCCAACTCCTCATATTTCCCCTTCCCCCTTGTCCTCCCCTATGAAGTCCTAATAATTTATAAATTGTTATTACCTCTTCATATCGTACACTGTCCAATGTGTCACTTCACTCACCACCACCACCACAACCTGCCCCCGTTGTCTGCACCCCAGAAAGGAGGTCACATGTAAATCCCAGGAATTAGTTCCCCCTTTCTACACCCATGTAGTTTATTGTTAAACTGTTTAGTTCCCTCTTTCTATTCTACTATCCTTCCACCTTCCCAGTGTCACCACTTCCCACTAGTCTCAAGGGATTATCTATCCTAAATTCCTACATTTCTGACTCCAATGTACATGACCTGGTCTAATCGAATTGGTCTTGCAGAATTTGGATAATAATAGTTGGTGGGAGGAAGCATTTGAGAATCAGAGGGAAGTTGCACATTTTATTGCTACTACACTGTAGCTAGACAAGTACCCAAGAGGAACCAAGAGTATTCTATCTTTTATATACCATATATGCTTGTGTAAAGGATATGTTTTTCCAGCACATTTAATGTAGTTTTTCTGGTAAAATTTGGTGCCTTGGCTGCTATTCAGGTCAGTTTATACTCCAGTATCTATGGTATAGAGTAGAACATCACATATATCTCTTCAGTAACAAGATTAGGATATTTAATGAAAGTTCTCTATATGCTCCAATTATAATTACATAACTACATACATTTAGCTACCTATATATCAGATTTTTAAAGGGATAATTGATTTAATAATGATACCATTTAGTTTTCAGTAATAAATCTAACAAAATACATCATTCTCTGAACATGGAAACATGTTTATCTCCATATTCATTTTAATACTTCTTTTCAAGTGAAAGAATTATCCCCTGATCAGTTTAATTACTGTGTTTCGTCTCAGAAACAGATTGCACATTTTTTTCATTAAGATCAGTACTGAAATGTTGAATTTAAATATACACATTAACTAGTTTTCTGATCTTGCAGCATAATAGTCTGCTAAATGCACCACTGAATACATTAGGAAGTACGTTGGCCTTCCAAACTTTTTGCAAGCTAATCCCTTGTGAGAGAAGATACTCCTGATGTAGATAATCTAGGAATATATGATTTGCTTTTGAAATTTCTCAGGATATGAATTATTTATTTGCTCACTGGAGGCACATCAGTTTTCTTTCATTTTATTTGGTCACTTATAAAAGACTACAATAGACCCATCTGAAATTAATTGACCAACATTCTTCAAATTGTCAATGTCATGGGAAATACAAAGAATAAAAAACTGTCATGAATTGTAAGAAAACAAGTGAAAGATGGGCTTCTTCTGGAACATAAAAAACATTAATTTTAACAATTAGTGAAGTTGATATGACTTCTGCATTTAATTTATAAGTTGTAATAATTTGCAATGACTATATAAGATTTTCATATTATAATGACTCTGCGAGTTCTCAAGATTAGAAGAGCAGGATGAGAAAAATACAAAAATATCATGTTGCAAAATAGCTACTCACTACAAACCTAAGATTACTTCAAAAGAAAGAGTAAGGAAAATAAGTATTTGATTAACAAAAAGTACAATCACACTCAAAAGCAAAGGATCTGATCCTTTTCAGAAGGAGCATTTCTAAATCTTCCAATGACATCATATTTAATGAAAAATTTAGGTTGTTACTCTTTAAAACAAAAAAAATCTCTATATAAAATTTCATGTTTTGTTCCATAGCAATCTCTTATTTACTAAATGTATGTAGATATGTGTGTATTCCTTTTGTTTAGAGGAAGTCCATCACTAACATTGTAAAACAAAGTAGATCAATAATGTTATCTGCTTTATCCAAAATATTGAGAAATTGCTACTGACCTTTTTTTCCCATTAAACTATTTTATTCAATAAATTGTTTTAGAAAGTGACAAGAGAAAGTGAGCGATGACTGTCAGGCTTCTAATTGTTTCCTGAATTTTTCTCCGCAGGGTAGAGGGGAATAGTAGTAACTAGTAAGGTGTCTGATTAGCTCAAGAAGGCAATCTCAATCGTATTTCAGGCTGATGGCAACTCTTTCTGGCATTTGGAAGTTAGATAATTTATTCCTTAAGGTATGAGAGTAAATCAATGTGTATTGGAGCAAAATTATAGAAAGTTTTATTAAATGAAAATTGCAAAATATGAAGCTATTTTTTCAATATACTCACCACCTCTATCTATATAATTCTGAAGTCAATATATCTTTCTCTCTAGCTCTCCCCTAAAGTGTTATTGCAGCTATATGATCTCAAATGATCTCCTTTGGACAGTCCTTACCACCATCAAAGAATGAGCTGGTGTATTACCCTAACTGGAGAGGGGGAATGGGAAGGAAGCTTGTACATTTCCTTAACATTTTTCATCAGTTTAATTTACAATTTTCTCAAAACTTCTTCATAATAAAGTTCTCATATAACCCTGTATCCCTCAAGAAAACCTACTAAGAGTACCCCTCTGGGATCTCAAACAGCAGTCATGATAATTACCTCACCTGATCCCTCTGTTTTAAATTTAACACAACCCAAAATCAGATCTTTCAAGAAGCCACTTTCTGATAGAACCCACAGGTGTAGTGAATTATTTAATGTGGCTCTTCGCCTAAAAGTCTCTCACTCATGCCAAACAACCTCTCCCTGCATGAGTTTTGTAAGAAGGTGGAAGGGTTCACCTGTGAGTGATAGTGAACAGAAGACAGTTGGGTATCATCTTGTGGCATATAAAATGAGCCCATCAGGAAGCAAAAGATGGAATGTTGCTGCTAGAAAGAGACGGGGATGTAACACATCCCTGTGCAGCGGCCCTCTGGATCCAAATTACTGCTGTGGTGTCAGCGGAACAGCAGAAAAACCAGAGCCCAAAGCATGCAACAGATTAGTGGACTTCGAAGCCCACAGAACAAACAAAGCTGAGTTTGAGGACAGCAATCTGGCTTGTGGAGTGGTATGGCTCTGGACACATAAATTGGAGGAGCTGGCCTTGCAGATTCACAGAGGTGGAACTGATTCCCTTTGAGTTGAGGCTTATGGAAGAGTGTTATGTCCTTTGCACATTCATTTGTAGCCCTGAAAGAACTTTGTGGTATGTCTTGAATAACTATTCTGAGCATTTCTCAATTGTGTTACCATATATAAACTTTCTTACTAAATCCTTAATCATTAATTTTGTGTATTTAGTTGTTCAGCATAGCAATGAATATGAGACTTTAGTGATAAAATAGAGAATACTACTTAACACTAGATCTTCTTTTCAAAGGCACTCAAATGAATATGTCTGCAGCCATCCAATAAGTGCATACATTTAAACAAGTTATATTTGAAATAAACCTATGCAGGCACGAATTATATCCCGAGCAGCACCATTTTTTTTCTTACCCATGGATAGCAGTATGGATTGTAGTATTTGTTAATCAGTTAACACCTTAGACTCTGGTTCAAGCATCAATGTAGGTGTGTCACTGAGAGAGGGGATCTCTGGCTTCATTGATCCTATGTTATGCTTTTGTTCCCAGCAACTGGAGAAATCCTGGTAGAGGGACTTTTAATGAGTACTGTTTGATCTTGCATTAGCTAAAAAGATTAAGTTGAGGCTGAACCCCGGTAGCAGTAAGTGGTTGAGTGCCGGACTGTGGCCCGTGGCCTTGGCAGTTCAAATCCAGCAGTGGCTCTCAGGAGCAATGCTGGATAGCTCCCACGACCACCAGAGGGCATTGATGCCCCAACCCCCAAAGAAAAAAAAAAGATTAAGTTGACCCTAAGTGGAATACCTTTAATCATTATTACCCTAGCTAATTTCCCCATGTGAATGCCTCCCAGAAAGTATAGGCTGAGTGAATCAGTACTGTATTGTTTGATCACTAACTCTAACTTAGGATAGGGCATTGGCCATAAGAAAAAGGACACAGCTCATTCCTTGAAGGGGTTGAAGGGCATGTGCTCATGTGTCAAAGAAAATGTCATTAGGAAGATGTCTTCTTTAAGAAATCTTGTCCAAAGGGAAAAGGCAGCCATAATCCATCATATATGTCTTCTGACTGTGTGAGATCAAATGTACTGACAACACAAAGGGATATAAAACCCTGACTGTATGAAAAGAGGCCAGGCCATCTTAGAGATGTTTTTTCCACTGTCCTCTCAGAACTATGGACAATGCTAATTATGCTAAATATATGCTAATTCTTAGCCTGCCTCTATGATTGACTTGCAATGAATGGTGTCTGAATTTTCTGTTTATGCTATCATGCATTTGAGACCGTTGTTGAAGGCTTTTACAATAGTTAGATGCTCTTTTACATTTTCAACATTATTTTATAAATATAAAAGACAAAGAATATTACCAGTGTTATAGGCCATAAAGTTTTCTGTTATCCACACAAAAAATCATCTCACTGTAATCTGAAAGCTGATACGGACAATAAGAAAACAAGTAAGCATGGTTAGGTTACAATAAAACTTAATTTATTAAAAAGCAAGTGATCGGTGGTAATTGGTCCATGGGCAGTTTTTGGCTGACCCTTGAGCAACTTTATATTATTTTATGCAAATATCTTTTTGACACAAATATCTATGCACATCCTATAATTTCTGAGCTAACTATAAACCCCACTTACTAAGAGTCATTATAGCCATGGAAGTGCTCTGCCATACTGTGAAAGTACTGCCCAAGCACGTGTTCATTTCATCATGAATATCAGATTTCTTTACTACATCATACACAAGACTAAAGAATAGGTTGGAAAAGGAGTAAAAGGATAGGCTTTTGAAACAGTGCATCGTGGGAACAGTTTCTGAATATCCCTTGCTAGTCAGATAGGTTTTCTTAAATTTTTTGTTTGTATGTGTTAATTTTTTAGCACCTAGCTAATGGCACCTCGTTTGACACACATTAAATTTATATTTGTTTTAATTTCCTCACTTATAAACCAACAATGAAATATATGCAAATATATTCAAGAATGATAGTAAAAAATGTGGCATGTAGTTGAATTAAGTCCATGGATCCTTTTTCTTTTTAGAATTGTAAGGAATTAATAGGAAGATTATATCCAATAAAAGGCCAGACAACAATGTTAGCTTCTATTTGGGCCTCTGAGAACCTTTACGAAAAATCAGTAAACAATATTCAGTCATCCTTCTTAATAATCCTTTTATTTCCTCTAAATTGTTTAATTCTCATAACTGCTTCATAAGTTTCCTTATAATAAACCTCCCAAACACTACTAGATGATCCAGCCATATTCTTGCTTTCCTAATTCTTCATTATAGAATAACTACTTTGTTTTTAAATAAATTTTATCTTTGATCTACATCTATCCTTATGCTATTTTCTATGTTACTGTTGATTGTTGGTTTCTTCTTGTTGAAAAGCCACTGTATTTCAGATGCCTAGAGCAGAGTCTAGCATAGAACAAGCACTTAAAGATATTTTCTGAAATGATGAGTAAATGAATTCTACTTTCCTATTAGGGAAGTCCTTGGTATCTCTACAGGCAAAAACTGATTATCTCTGTAATAGATGGAAAATATAAAAAAGAGAAATATAGAAAATGCAAGTATATTTGTGAAGTGGGAGGTACTAAGAAATCTTACAGGTTAAAGAATTTTATCTCAACATTAATATACTTGATTAATAACAATTGGAAATTTCTTTAAAACTAGTATTTTTGTTTTCATTAAATCCATTATTGGGCTACAAAGTTCTATATTATTTCTGTATAGTTTTCTTAGTAAAACTAAAATTTTGCTAGCATATACCTACTGGATTTTTAAATAAACTGATTTTGTATCTAAACAAACATTAATTATAGTAATCTGATTTACCATCCTGCCTGAAACATCTAGAAAACAAAATGTATGGAAAATTACTTATTTAGGACATTGAATTTTAGGTAATAAGAGATAGTAATTATTCAGGAAAAATATATGTAATGTAAGCCCTCGAATATTTCCATAAAATGATGCAAGAAAGAAAGCCCAGTTGGAATCCAGAGTTTTTTCTAAGTTCAAGATATTATGCTAAGAGTTGGGAAATTGAGGTCTAGAATACAGACTAGAGCAGCAGGAAGGAAAGTTTCCCAGTGACAACTCTGTAAATCTGTTCTTCTCTGAGAACCACATTTATATGAAGAAGATACATGAGAAAGAATGACCAGAACTTATTAGAGGAAATAGATGTCGGTGCTCAAACATGGTGGGGAAAATGACTGTTTCTACCATACATATTAAGGAAACCTAAAACTCATGAGATTTTAGATGTAGTTTTCAGAAAGATTTTGCTATAAGGTTCCTATTAATTATAAATCAATAGATGACAAGGGTGTTATTGTTTTGTTTCATTTTTGTTTTCAGTGTGGTAATATTTGCCCTAGAGTAAACTCTACTCTCTTTCTCTATTAAAACAACAAAAGGCAAGACCAACAAAGATCAAACATATAGAGTAACTGAGTTGCAATGATATATATGCACATGTACATGTACAAAAACACAAAGATATTTATGTGAATATGAAATTTTCTATCACCCAATAAGATTAGTTTTACAGTATCTTTCATACAATTAAAAATATCAGGTATGAAAATATAATGCATAACTAGGAGAAAAATCAATTTATATGAACCTACAGAAGATATAAATAGTAGAATATTATATATTAGTCATTATAATTGTATTCAATTTGCTCAAGATGCTAGATGAAATGGTATTTTAAGAGGAGAAAAGGAATATGGGATACATAAATCAAAGTGACTGTCAATAAATGTCCATCTATATATCTGAGATAATTAAATACATGTAATTGGATCATCTGCAGATTGTTGCTATTATTAGTTGTCCTTGAACCCGTGCCAACCCATGGATGCAGAGTAGGGTTTTTAAGAGTAGGAAATTTCAGAAGTACATTGGGGAACCCAATTTTTCAACTAATAATTGAATCATTAACATTTACATTATAAAAGTTTAGTGAACATAAATATATAAGCAATAAAACATCTAAATTAAATAAATAAAAAATAATTTTGAAATAATGAGTAAATAATAATGTGTGCAATGATTTCAAATATATTATCATAGGTAAAATTGGAACCCATGAAAGAAGAAAGAGATGGATACAGAAAAGATATATATGTAAATAAATAATACTAAGACTCTTCCATTTTAGATGAAAATCATTGTCCTACAGTGTTAAGAAACAAACCAAAAGCACACCATTATTGTAGCCACTCTGTCAATTCATAGTGTTGAGAACCTTCCTATTTTTGCTACCCCTCTATATAATGTCCTCTTCCAGGAACTGCCCAAGAGAAAACATATCCAAAATATGTACTTTACACAAACTAATGACATAGCAAACGAATAAAGCTACATCAATGCATATCAAAATCAAATTACTTAAAACCACAGAGAATCATATCATTGTGAATGAGGGAGAATGCAGAAAGGAGATCCAAAGGCAACTGGACATTCCCTTACAGAAGGGTTGCAGGAAGAAGATCAGTCCGTCAGGGTGCAATATAGCACCGATGAAACACACAACTTTCCCCTAGTTTCTTAATGCATGCCCCCCCCCACTATAATGACCCCAATTCTACCTTACAAATTTGGATAGACCAGAGCATATATATGGGTACACAGAAGATCTGGAAACACAGGAAATCCAGGACAAATAAATCCATCAGAACCAATAATCAGAGAAGCATTGCTAGGAGAGTAAGGGGATGGTATAGGAGAAAGGGGGAGTCAATCTCACTGATTACTGTAACTCCCTCCCAGGGGTGATGAACAACCGAAAAATGGGTGAAGAGAGACATTGGTCAATGTAATAAAGGAAAAAAATATAATTTATAAATTATCAAGGGTTCATGAGGGAGGAAAGATAGGGGAGAGAGCTGATATGAAGAGCTCTCAAGTATAAAGAAAATGTTTAGAAAATGATGATGGCAAGAAATGTACAGATGTGCTTGAGACAGTGGATGGATAGATGGATGGGTGAATTCTGATAAGAGTTGTAGGAGCCCAAAATACAATGATTAAAATTTAAAAAATTACAGAGAATTTTAAAAGTAATCTTGCCTTTAAGTCCCCAGACACTATATCTTTTGGTAGCCGGGCACCATCAGCTTTCTTCACCACATTAGCTTATGCACACACTTGTCCTCAGGGATCATATCAGGAAAGTGAGCATGCAAAGTTGTGCTTTTGAGTTCTTGAAGCCTGATATCTCTTCCCTTTGACACCTCATGATTCCACATGCTAGTGTGCTTCTTCCATGTGGGCTTTGTTGTTTCTGAGCTAGATGGCTGAGCGGCCATTCAGCTCAGAAGCAATAAAGGCCACATGGAAGGAGCACACCAGCCTGTGTGATTATGAGGTGGTGAAGGAATCCAGTGTCAGGCATCGATGAGCTAAAATTATATTATTAGTAATGAGGGGGAGTATAGATTGGGGAACCAAAGCCCATCAATAGGTGAGGTGACATCCTTTTGCAGAGGGGTTACAAGGGGGAGATGAGTCAGTTAAGATACAGGGTAGGAGCTATGAAATATGCAACCTTCCTCTAGTTCCCATGCTACCACCCACCCACTATCATGACCCCAATTCTACCACATAAATCCAGCTAGACCAGGAGATGTACAGTGAATTTGGAAACATGGGAAACTTAGGATAGATAATCAATCAAGACTAGTAATAGGAGTGGTAATACCAGGAGGGTAGAGGGATGGAGGAATAGAAAGGGAGAACCAACTTCAGGGATCTACACATAGCCTCCTCTCTGGGGCACAGACAACAGGGAAGTCAATGTTGGGACACATTTAACAGGGAAGTGAGTGTTGGGACACATTGTACAGTGTACAGGATGAAAAAATATTTTGTAAATTACTAAGGGATCAAGGGGAAGGGAGGAAGGAAGGGTAATATAGGGAGCTGATAATGGGGGCCTGGAGGGAGGGAGAATGTTTTAAGAGTGATGATGGCAATGGGTGTGTAAAAGTGGCCTGCATACAACTGATGTTGTTAGGGATTGTGATGGGGGTTGTATGGGCCCCCCAATAAATTGATTCATTAAAAAAAGGGGGGAGGGCTGAGCCCCAGTGGCATAGTGGTTGTGCACGGGACTGCGGCCTACTGGGATGGAGGTTCAATTCCAGCAGTGGGGCTGGGCCTCCTACTCCCACCACCGGAGAGCAGTGATGCCCCCCACCAAAAAAAAAGGGGGGGGAATGGGAGTTTTTTGTTTTTTTTAAAGAGGAGCTTGTACCAAGGGCTCAAATGGAAAATGTTGGGAAATGTATGTGGAAACATGTGTGCAAATGTGCTTGATACAAATGATGTACTGAATGTTGTAGTAGCCGTAAGAGCCCCCAATAAAATTTAAAAAAAGAAAAAGAAAAAAAAGTAATCTTGACTTTTCCAGACATACAAAAGTTATAAAAAAAAAAAAGCGAAATACCAGAAGACCTACACTGTAAGAAACATTAAAGAAAGTCTCCCAGACTTCCCTGAAGGAAATAATACCAGCTAGAAATTTATGTCTAAACAAAGAAGGGAAAAGCAGTACCACACTAACTACTTGAGGAAAAATTAAGTACTTAAAGATTATAGTTTAATCCTTTTTGAACAATACCTCATGTGTGCCTGTTTGCTGCCTTTTTCCTAACATGTTTTTTTTTATTTTCTTTGCTCCATACCTCTATAATTTTTAATTAGCTTCAATTGAAGTCCAATGAAATTCTCCTCAATCATATCACTCAGATATATCTTGAAAAATACTTCATGGAACAAGATGAATTATTACCTTAGAAAACAACCATCACCATCTAGAATCCCTGAGATAGTTTGGTTATTATTCAGACTGAGAATCTTCCTTCAGATAAACACAATTAGCCCATCCATGTTTGTCTTATTAGATTACTTTTGTTCATGAATTTCTTAGAGCGCTCCTTTGCCTCTACTTGCTTTGTTGATACTGGTTCAGATTGATTATACATCCTGAATTAGAGACACGGTGAAACTAATTAACATTTACTCATTTGCTCTCATGCTGATGATAATTGCGGTGGTCAGACTACACCAGAAAGCAATGCTCACAGTAGAATTTCTTCCTCTGAACCCTACCCCCACACAAAGGCTTTCAACATTGCCTTATATTTCTGCTTCTGCCTTACATCCCTCTGTTTAGCTGAATCAAAATCTAGTTTTTATTTTATTTGTAGTATTGTGATTTGAAAAATCAGAAAAAAATACTCTATGGAAACAATCAACTAAAACATAAATGAGAGCATATCTCTAATGCAATAGCAAGACATATTTGGACTTTCCCTCTCAGAATGATATATATATGCATATATATATATATATTTAAACTTCCTAAGGTCTTGAAACTCTAGAAACTATACAATATGTAAATAAGATCAGTAATCTTAGACAAGATTCATATAAAATATTTTTATTTAAAGTATTTTGCCAGGAGGATTGTATCTCCCAATTTCAGAAACACTAATACTTGCGATTTCTTCTCGACAGTTAAAGAAGAATTGAAATGAATTTTACTCAATCTAATTCAGGAAATAGAAAAGTAAGGAATATTCCTTAATTCACTCTGTGAAAAAAGCACAACCTTTGTACCAAAGTCAGGTAAAGATACCACAAAAAAGAAAATTATAGACAAACGTCTTCTTTGGATATAAATACAAAAAAGATGTCAACAAAAGTCTAGAAAACAGAATACAAAAACATATTTAAAAAAACACATAAGCACTGAGACTCCTTTTAGGAATTCCAGGGTAGTTCAGCATTAACAATCTCCATAACTCACTAAAGATCTCTCTCAGCAGTGTTATGTCATTGTGAGTAAACTTCTTCAAATTGTGTTAAAATTGTCAGTTTTCTGTGTATGAAACCCAGTATTGATGAACCTATAGGGAGAGCAAGTAGATTAAAGCTTTAGAGAGGAAGGTGGTACAGTTGGGGTATGTAAATAGAGACAACATCAAGGAATCCTGGAAAGGAAAAAAAAATTGGGAAATTAATTGTGGTAGCAGTTGTTCAATACTGCTTGACATGATGGAACTACGGAAGGATGTGATGCATTTATCAACTGCCAACTAATAATACATTTAAAAATAAGATGTTTAGAGTCAAAATAAAATTCACACAATATAAATAGTGTAACCAGACAAAATAAAACAGAGGAAAATTATGGCATTATCATTATCTCAATTGACACAGAAAAACAATTTGCAAAATCCAATACTTAACCCTGCTTAAAAAAACAAATAAACAAACAAACAAACCTCTCAACACAGAGAAACAGCAGGGGAATTCTTGAATTTAATTAAGGGTAATCTACAGAATCAACATGCTTCATTATTCTCAAGAAGAAAGTAAAAAGCATTTCCTTTTAGATTGAGAATAAGACAAGAAAGTTATCATTACTCTTTTTCAATATTATACTAGATGTCTTAGCCAGAGCAATAAAGGAAGAAAAGAAGGGAAAATGCATCCAATTGATAAAGAAGAAGCAGAGGTACTTTGGTTGTGACTTATTCCTATACAATGAAAATTTCCCAAATCCCAACAAGGATGTTATTAGAACTAATAACAAAGTGAAGGAAAACAAGATTAACATATAAAAACCAGATCATTAATACTAACAATAACTCTGAAAAGACATCAAGAAAACAGTGGTATCATTAACAATAAATAGCATCCCAAAGGATAAAATACTTAGAAGGAAAAATCTAACAAGGGATGTAAAAGAGTTATACAAGCAAATTGTTAATATAGTAGTGAAAGAAACAGAGAGAACTATGTAAATTGAAACAAAAACCAGTTCATGGATTTGATGATGCAATCTTGTGAAAATGTCAATGCTACCCAAATCAATCTACAGATATAATGCCGTCTAACAAAACCTCAACATCAAAACCCCAACATCATTCTTTAACAAAATGGAAAAAACAATTTTCAATTTTATTGGGGCAGAAAAGTCCCCAATAGGTCAATAAAAAAGGAGCTCAACATGGAAGGATTCATGTCTGCCCATCTCAGGATTTATTATACAGTCTTGTACTAATACAATACAGGCACATTGAGCAATAGATCAGAATTGAGAACCAAAAGGTAAGTACATTCATCAATGGAGTTAAAGTTCACTCAATGGAGAGGATACTCTTTCTATAACAAAAGATGCTGGCAAAACTCAATTTAAAATTTGCCTGTCTTGGAAAGCCTATATATATATAGAGGGTAGTAATGATTCAGAATGAACTTGATATCATTGAGGTTATCCAAGATTGAATCATCCGTAATGGTACAGTGGTAAAGTTGCAGTTGTGAAGCAAAAATTCAGCTACTTGAAACTATCAGCAACTTCACAGGGAAAAGCATGTCAGTTTGCTTCTACAAAGATTTGCTAGAAAATTATTTACTCTGATGGCTCAATTTTTAGACATGCAGTAGAAACCTCTACACTGTGATCAGTAAGAATAGGAAGGCATGCACTTATTAGAATAATCAATAATTTGGCATTAAATAGGCATCATTTTGAAAAAGACACATCAGAAAACACAGGGAAAATAAGGAATAAGTGGTATTACATGGGAGGGCTTAAAATTAATGACACAAAACAAAATTTGGATAGGCTATCGAATAGAAAACTGATTTGCGAGAGAATGTCGCTTCACTTGTTGCAGCGAGGAGATGAGCCAGTCAAGGTGCAGTGTAGTAACAATGAAATATGCAACTTTCCTCTAGTTCTCAAATGCTTTCTCCCACCCACTATCATGATCCCAATTCTACCAGACAAATCCAGCTAGACCAGAGGAGGTACATTGGAGTCAGAAACATGGGGAATTTAAGATAGATGATTCCTCAGGGCTAATGGTGGGGATGGTGACACTGAGAGGGTGGAGGGAGGGTGGAAGAGAAAGGTGGAGCTGATATCAGGGATCTACATATAACGTCCTCTCTGGGGTATGGACAATGGGAAAGTGAATGAAGGGACACATTGGAAAGTGTATAATATGAAAAAGTGATAACAATTCGTAAATTAAGGGTTCATGAGGGAGGGGAAGGGAGGGGGGAAGTGAAATAAGGGGGGTTGGTACTGGGGTCCTAAGTGAAGGGAGGATGTTTTGAGCATGGTGATGGCAGCAAGTGTGCAAATGTGGCCTGCTACAATTGATGTTTCCATTGATGGGAGTTGTATAAACCCCCAATAAAATGATTTATAAAAAAAAGGAGGAGGAAAAGAAGCTTATAACAAAGGCTCAAGTAGAAAATATTTGGAAATGAAGATGGCAACACATGTACAAATATGCTTGATACAAATGATGGATTGAATGTTATAAGAGCTGTTAGAACCCCCAATAAAATTATTGGGGAAAAAAAACATTAAGACGATGAAAAAAGGAGAATCGTGGAACCCACAGGGGTGGTTCTACACACTCCTATAGGGTTGATAAGTGTCAGAAATCCCATTATGACAGTGACTTTGAGTTTTGAGTTTGAGAGAGCCAACTGAAGAACACTAGAGGGTTTAGCCTCCCCATTGTTATACAAATACTCTTAGTAGATAACTGAGTATATTCTATCCTAAATTTATTTTCATATCATATCTCTTAGCAAAATAATAAAAATGTTCTTATACAAAAAAAGTTAACTGATTTTCTCTCTAAATCCTTTACCCAGCTAGAAAAATGTTTTTTAAATTTTAAGAAAAGATTTGAAACCTAGGGAATTCTATGGGAGCAGATCCATTCAGTTCTATATGTATAGAAAATGCTAGAAATGAGGATAATGAACTCCATGACTGTGGGTTTGGTTTGGTATTTATTGTAGTCTTCACGGAAGCAAATAACCAGGCCTTTTCTCAAATAGAATGGCTAGTGTGTTTTATCTGGCAAACTTTGTCTGGCAGCCAAGATATTCACTCTCTTTTTGTTTTACAATAATTGTATTGGGAGCTCTTATACATATGGTAACAGTGCTTAATTAAATTAAGCATACTTGTTCAATTGCTGCCATGATCACTTATAAAACATTTTCTTTCTTCTTGAACTCTTTGATACCAGCTCCTCTTTATCCCCTCTCTCCCCACTCTACTCCCAGGAACCCTTATTTTTATGTTATGTATTATTATTATTATTATATTTTTGCCTTATATTATATCACCCGATGTATCTGTTCACCTAAATTCTGTTACTTGTTCCCCTAGAGTAGGGTTATGCAGAAATCATTGCTCTCATTATCTGTCTTGAATTTCATGCATCAAATGATCTAAATTATACAAATGAACATACTAAGGTCTAACAGGTTAATGAGGTAAAACTAAGACCATAATAATAAGGGAAGGAAATGTTAAAGAACTAGAAGGTAGTTATATGTTTTATCAGTGCTATACTGCACTCTTGATATATTCTTTTTTTTTTTGGGGGGGGGGGGGTGCATCACTGCTCTCGGTGGTGGGAGTAGGAGGCCCAGCTCCACCGCTGGAATTGAACCTCTGTCCCAGTGGGCCGCAGTCCCGCGCACAACCACTACGCCACCGGGGCTCAACCCTTGATACATTCTTTAGACAACACTTTTATATGAAAAAAGGATGACATTTGAGGTTTAATTTTCTAGAGATACCAAGTTTACAAAAATAAGTTATGACTGAATATATCAAATATTCCTAATATATGTCTATCATTCTTAAAATGAATTATTTTCACCTATATGAATTGGAAGATCACTCATGAAAATATATTTGATTTTATAAAAGTACTTTTTGTTTAATCTAAAGTAAGTGTTAGGACTACATGCAAAGAATAAAACAATAATTAAACTCTTCAGTTAACATTTTCAGTGACTGTACTAGGGAGGACTTATAAGGAGGGAAAATATAAATCAGATTCTTTATAAGTAAACAGAAACCAAAGCAAAGTTTTTACTTAGATTTATTTGAAGAATAAGCTCAGTGTAAATGGATTAATAAATAAGGCAAGTTTCGATTGTCTTGACATATGTCAATTGTAGGAAGTGTTTTCTACTTTCATTTAGCTATTTCTGACGTTTGGCATCTCAGAGAAGTTAGGTCATTCTTCCCTGTACTTCCCTTGGAACAAAATAAAATTAAGGAATTAGAAAATAGATTGATCTCTGCCAGTCCAAATAACTTACAGTCAGCGAAGTCAGCACAAGCATTTGCTCATCACGGGTCTTCATCTTTGTGTTTCTAATGGAATCATTTTAGCATCCCTTCCTTTGGGGGGGGGGGACATTAAAAATTGATATTACTTATTACAATTTTCATGAGCAAATACACAGGAGCATACACACCCATTCCTCAATTTCTATGTATGCAATCAATAACATCGATTGCATGCTTCATGTTGTGTCACCAGCTTGGTAGTTGTATACTTATTGTTTCATGATGAACATAGACTGATTCCCCTGACACTTTTCATTGATGTTTTGCAGATAAATTGTTAAAACAGAGAAATGATCAGAAGAATTTAGCTAAAGAGTTGTTTATTTTTAAAATGACTTCAAGAGATAATTTCCATTCATGGTTTGAAGACTGTTTCAGAGCCAAAAGTTCAGAGTTTTCTCATCTCAACTCTTTCAGTCAGTCGAGGTGCTGTGAGAACGTAAAGTTCTGTTACACGTTTTATTTTGGGGAGAATTTTACATTTGCTAATTAATTTGATGGAAACATTCACTAATGTTATCTGGGCATCTTCTAGATCTCTTGGCCTAATGCCTTCTAAGCTCAGCAGTCTCTTGTGGAGGTTTCAGGCTAGTGCCACCTGAGGGACGTTGATTCAACAATGTCTCTTGTCTGGACCGTGCACAGACTATGTTCATTATATGAAAGTTCAAGGAAGGAAATGGTTTTCTATGGAGCTAAAATAGCTCCAGAATTTTTAAATTGATGATTTTATCTCATATAGATAATTTTATTGTGCATGCTTTCTCAATGAGCCAATGTGCTAGAAACTAGATATTCTAAATATCAGTAGATCTCCTCATAGTTTTACAGACTTAATTACTTTATAAGAAAAAGCAGGTTAGCATAAAACTATAATAACCAAAGGCAACTTCCTTCAAAGTAATTCTGGAAGAAGCCCTCTAAGACAGAGTAGAGCTTCCCTAATGGAATTCCCAAACTGGAAGTCTTGAGTGACATAGACTGCCACTTTGTTCTGCTAAGGAGAGGTTGTTGGGTTTGAACTACTGGCCATTAGCTTAGCAGCCTCGCGCTTTAATCACTGCGCCATCATATGTTCTAAAACTATGATATCCAATGCCATTACATTTATTCTGACTGACCAGTACCCTATACAAACTTTCAGTGATCTTTAGTAATGTTTTATTCCCTCAATTGTCTCATTCTATCTGGTGTGAATGAGTGGAGAGAGTCAAAATCTCATTAAATCTGAGAACACGAGGAAAAGGGAAAACATTCCTCAGCAACAATGACACAGAAGTTGATCAGTATATTTACATTTTGATTATCCTAAGTATTTTTCAGAAGCTGTTAGTCTATAGGCTGGTAATGGAAATGACAAATTTCTAGTGAGCCAGACTGAGAGAAGCATTATTTACATTGCCTGGGTCTCCCGCTTTTCCTGATGCTCACATTTTCACTTCTGATTGGAACTATAATACTATTTTTATTATTTTTTATTTTTTTCTGCATCACTGCCCTGGTGGGAGTAGGAAGCCCAGCCTTGCTCCTGGAGAGCTGCTGCTGGATTTGAACCCTCAATCCTATGGACCACAGTCCCACACATAATCACTGCAACACCAGAGCTCAGCAATATTTTTATTTTTAAAAGAATGCATCATAACCCCTTTATAATTCTGTTGGAGCAGTATTTCTTAATATGGTCCTTCTATTAATGTTTCTGTAACTCTCACTAAGTAATTGGTTGGAACTACACAAACGGTATGTGTGAAGCACTAAGCGAACGGGTTGCCACTTTTGTTGTCACTCCCACTGGCTCTTTAAAGCATCAGGCAGAGTGTAATGTCCAGGCCCATCATAACAACATAATCCAGATCTCTGTGCGAAGAGTAGAGACTGAGACCAGAGGCACAAAAGACTGTGGCCTGGAGACTGTGGGACAGGGCAAGAGGAGCAGCACTAGAACTATGGGATGGAGAGGCAGAAACAAGTGGACTTCTTGATCCTGGACAGGAGGAAGAAAGGTCCCTTTCACTTGGAGGAAAGGTAAGGGATTAGAGAGAGACTTGGCTTCTGGCTGGAGAGGCATTGTTGTGGATGAATGCTGATATTCTTTCAGGAGAATGGCGGAGCGTTCTACTCCCACAAATAGTCATAATCTCAGAAACTCACAGGGGCAGTTCTACCCTGGTCTATCTGGTCATGATGAGTCACAATTCACTCAATATCAGGTGGAAAATTTGCTTTTTTGAGTAAATAACTATGTCCTTACTCTTTACAGATCCTGACTTATGGTGTCTCGATAAACTTTCTAACAAACTGCCATAATTACAAATATTGTCTGATTTCTGGGTGGCCACTGGAACATCTTATTGAAGCTAGCATAGAATTAGAATGTCATGGGCACTCTGATTGGACTTAAAATAAGTAAAGAAGAATAGAGCATGAATACGTGTTTGACATCTATCTACAGATATTAAGGAAGCCAAAGGAGATCAGATATGTCCTCCTAGAGTTTATTGCAATAGTTACACAGAATAAATGTTGGCCACCTTAAAAGCTTTGGTATATAATCCAGCAAAAAACTTCTATCTAATTTTCATGAAAACATATGGCATTCCTCTCCATCAGTGCTTCTACTGTTCACACTCTCTGCATTGTTGCAAGTAAATGCACTTTAGGTTCCTAATGCAACCCTGCTTATGAGTATAAAAATACAGCTTTTAAGTAAACACATATCATGAAGTTGCAGAATTATATTTAAACAAAAATCTGCCAAACTCTAAACTTTAATTCTTATTAATTCTTTATATCAACTCCAACACTTTGTTATAAAGTCTCTAGATAATTATTTCCCCAAATGGGAATACCATCCCTTTTTGGGGTGCCGGAACAATCCAAGGAACCTGCCAAAGCAGATACCTGCACTCTATTCTAAATTATTTACTATAGTACAAATGTTTCTAATTCCTAGGCAAGCACTGTTATATACATAATCCTGCATTAATATGTCTACAGTAGATGCTTACAGAGCAGCACATCCAGTATGAACAGATGAGAGATAGTAGGAATATACCTATGAGTATATGTGTATGTCAGAAGAGATTGCACATGTGCATTTAGTTTTGCCTCAAATATATCTATGATGTGGAATATTTCAGAGGCAAAGTTATAATAAAGTCTTGGGCATATGTAAACACTGTGAGGAAATGAGTTGCTGGGTTTCAGGGATCAATGCCATCATTTCAGGCCAGCTGTCATAACATAGTCCACAGAGAGATCATGCTCTACATCTTTTTGTGGAAGGGAGAGACTGGGATTTTAAAGTCTCACCAGCAGTTACCTAGGGTGCAACTAAATGGCCACTTCCTATGGAGAGGAAAGACTTGTGATGAAATTAAAAGGGCACGTGGAAACAAGTAGTCCAATGGATTAATGGACCATGCAAACCTAAGTCTTACAGCCCTTAAAACAGATGCACCACTTGGTTCCCAGCTACCACTAGGCTGAAAGTATAAGACAAAGGATAGAAAGGGGGAAACTGTGGAACAGAAATTGCAATTAAAGAAGAGACTAGTATATTAGTTGGATAGAGTAGTGGGGGAGTTCCCCAAGAATATCAATGGCTCTTAGTCAACCTTCTGATCTGTAGCTGAACTCAATATTGTGTTAGAATAACCAATCATTTCAGATAACAGGAGTCACATTTACTAAAGGACAACACTCAGAGGGTTAGGGAAGAAGGAAGAATTAAATCAGGAAACAGGAGAAAATGGGATAAATGATGCTACATTGAAGAAAATGTAGTGCATGAGGTGAAACAAAACATGTATATCAAGTATTGAATGTAAAAGTAATAGATGATTTTTGTAAATACTCATCTAATTCACAATAAAATGTCAAATATTAAATGCCAGCATTAAATTAATCCATTTTTAATTATTAGTGTATTATATATATATATATATATATATATATATATATATATAAGCTCAGGACAATATGATACTTTTTGGATTTAACATACTACCAATTCCCTAGCAGTTTTGTCGCAATTGGACATTTGAACATATTCTAGATTTCAGTTACAATATATAATGTTGTTCTAAGCATTTTTCCCCACAAATGGTTGTTTCTGTCTTATATTATCCTTTAGGGATAAAGTCTGAAAAAATAGAATTAGTAGGTAAAATATCATGATTTTTATTACTTGTGTCATGAGTTTCACACAAGCTCATCCAAAATATTATACCAATATACAGTGTCATAATTGAACATAAATCTACTTACTTTCCAAAACTGGTTAGTGTGACGTTTCTGTCAAAATAATTTCTTTAATACAAGGGCTATGTAACACAGAATGGCTTTCAGTCACTATAATTTACAAACATGATACCTGCTTATCAATTTCTTAAGTGCAATACTTCTTATATAAACACTGACTACAACATTTTATAAGATATTTGTATGTTGAATTAAATCATTATTAGTCATAACATAGCAGTATTAGTGACTGTGTTAGTCTTGGTAAACTAGAGAACCAAATTCATAAGCATGCATATGTTTATGAAAATTTTATATAAAGTGTCATTGTACATTAAGAAATATCCCAGCCCAGTCCATATCAAGTCCCTAAATTCAATATTAGCCCATATGTCCTACAGCAATCTACAATGTCCTTCAGATTCAGAAAACACATAAAATGATGCCAAATGCAGGAGGATCACAAGTCAGTGAGTAGAAAGTCTTTGGATCCAGTGACGTAGTAAGCATCTCAGCACTGACAGGGGTCTCCATGTGGCTTCTCTAGATCCAGATTTCTTGTTGTAGCAGGGTAGGTCCATGTGGCTTCTCCTCAGGGATGTGTCACAGGAAGCCAGCCTTTTCAGTTGAGATTCTCAGGCAGTGAGCATTGTCAGGAGAAAGTCTCCAAAAAAAGGGACCAGAGAGATATGTGCCTCTGTCTTTAAGGAGGAATTACTACATTTCCCAGAATTCTCAGAAGACCAGGCTCATACAGAGGTCCCATCCATTAGCTATCTCCAGATTGACAGGCTAGACTCCACCTCTACACTCTTGATCCTCAAATTGACACCAGATTAGGTGATTTCCTCAGTGAATGAGTAGAAAACATTCAAAAATATTTCCCTCCCTTTTCTTTAATATGTATTAAATTAGCATGGAATCTTAGTTTATAGGTGTACTGGAGTATGAACAAGCTAAAGAATCATTCTAATTCATTTTTTAATCTTCCTAATGTTCTCCATTCAAAACTGTTGTGATTGTTCAATCACGAGGAAACTTCAAAAAACTCATCCCCGCCCCTTCAGGGTAGCTTATTGACAGTATTGTTCTTAGGTGCCATCGTGTAGGCTTGGGCCCTTACCAACTGAATATGCAGTAGACCAAAATATGTCCAGTCCTGTGCCAACTAATTTCTCCCATGGTTGAGGCCAGTTTTTAGGTTGCATATCAATCCATCTAATTGAGGGTCTAACTCTTTTTCACTGCCCCTCTACTTAACCAAACATGATGTCATTCAGGGACTCATCTCTCCTGATAATATGTGCAAAGTTTTAAAGATCAAGTTTCTCTGTCCCTAACTTAGTTCTCCTGAGACAGATAGGTTTATCCATTGATAGTCCATGGTACTTTCAGTATTCTTTTCCAGCACCACAATTCCAATTCAATTTTTTTTCTTTGGTTTTCCTTATTCAAAGTCCAAATTTCATTTGCTTCTGAGACAATTGAAAAGGCCATGACTGTGTCAGGCACCTTTTTTTTTTTTCTCAAAGCAATCAACATCCTTGCTTTCCATTACTCTACAGAAGCCTCATACAGCATATTTATCTACTGTAATACATCTTTTGATTTCTTGACTGATCTTCCCACAAGCACTGACAGTGTGTACAAACAATACAAACATCATTAACAATGTTGAACTTTTCTCCATCAATCGTGATGTTACCAGTTGGTTCAGTTCTGATGATTCTGACTTTTGTTACATAAAATTATAATCCATACTGAAGACTTGATCAATCCTTGATCTTTATCAGCAAGAGCTTCAAGTCCTCCTCCCTTTCAGCTTGTGTCATCTGCATATCATAGATTGTTAATAAGTCTTCCTATGAGCCTGATGCAAATTTCTTCTTCATATAATTCAGCTTCTCTAATGATTTGCTCAGGTGTACCGATTGAATAAGTATGGTTAGAGGATATAACCTTGTCATGCAATTTTTCTTATTTTAACACCTCAGTATTCCCTTGGTTTGTTTCACAGCTGTTTCATGGAGCCATGTCCAAGGTATGCATAAGCACAGTGAAGTGTTTTGGGATTCTTATTCATCTGGTGATATACACAGCTGAATGGCTCAGCCTAGTAAGTAAGCATTTTTCTGGTATTCTGTACTTTCAACTAGAATCTATCTACAATCATACCTCTTGCTTCACAACCTCTTCTGAAGCCAGAATCAACTCCTCATAGCTCCCTGTTCATGTACCACTCCAATCATTGTTAGACGACAATCAGTCAATTTTTACTTACATGTACTATGGATGATTTTGTTCTATAATTTGAGCGTTCTGTTGGGTCATCTTTCTCTGGAATGGATATGATGGTTGTCTTCCAGTCAGTCAGTAATTAATAACCTGTCTTCCAAATTTCCTGGCATAGACTAGTGTGTGCTTCCATTGCTTCATTAAGTTCTGGAAATATTTCATTTGATACTCCATCAATTCCTGGAGTCTTGTTTGTGATTAATGCTTCCAATGCACTTTACACCTCTTCCTTCAGCAACATTGGTTCTTATTCATATGTTGCCTCCTGAAATGGGAAGCCAATTCACCTTCTGAATCAGTTTCTTCTACTATTTGTGGTAACTGGGTGCTCATTCCAACTCATAGTTATCCTAGAGGTAAGAAGGGACCCTATAGGGTTTCCAAGGCCAGAATTTTTATATAAGCTGACAATTCCAGATTCCTCTCTCAGAGCGGTTGATAAGATTGAACTGAGCTGAGAAATTACTCTACTACTGAGCATCTTATAAATCATAGTTTCTTGTGAAATTTTGCATGACGTTTGTGAAAACAAGTTTTAAAAGTATACACCTTTTGTACTTTTTTGCTCCAAATGCTTTATGGAGCATAAATATAAATATAATATATGTAATTTATTAATATAGAATAGGCTTTTGCTTCTAGTGTTTTCTGGAGCATAGATATAAATATAGTATATATTATAGTTTTGTACCCCTAATGTTTTATGAAGCATTATATATGTATGTATATGTAGACAGTAGCCATATTTTATTTTACAGCAAAATTAAGTAACAGTGTGTCAATCATTTATTATTTTTGTTAATTAGGAATGTGATCAACAATGAGTTGGATAGATACAAATCCCAAATTTAAGGGAAATCTTATGTCCTGTAAATGAAATACAAGTTCCACTTGGTAAAGTATAATTGTAATTGACAACTGTGTATGCAACACTGACTCTACTTCAGTGGAAAGAGGCTTTGAAAGCAACTAGAACCAGTAGGCATTTTCACTCATGATTCACAGTCATGAAAGCACCTGGGCCAAAAAAGTAAAAGAAAAAGACTTTCTGTTTTTTTCACTATGATTCATGAGGCTCAAGGACCCTCAACATTTTTCAAATCTTGCCAGAAAGTAGGGTAATGGTCTTCAAGTGACTGTAGAGTGAAGCAAGAATGAATTCAGTCAAGAAAATACTTCTTACACTGATTGTTTTGGAGAAAGCACTGCTCATAGTGAACACCTGTGCACTTGACAGCACAATAATTTTACGTGTTCCATTGCACCACTTTTTTAGGAGTGGCAAAGTAGAACTATGAGTGCTATGATGTTGAGAACAGCTTCTCGAAAAAGGATATTTTTCATTTTGATTAGTTTACAAATTATTCTCTCTATAAAGACACATATTGTTTCTTCATCTCACATCTCAGAAAAAGTACGGGTTCAACTTTAGATACTATTATTATTTAAAGTAATCTGATTCCGTACATAGTCAGAAGTTTGTCCAATGTCTAATATGTTAAAACATAAATAATCCAATAAAATATTTTTGTTGATGGAGATAAACTTTCTGGATAATGATTCAGTATTCACGTAAGACCTTGCAGGATTCTAACTTTTCAAGAATTACATATGAAAGGAACTTTTTAATCATTTTTTATATTAGATATTCCTGAGAAACCTATTAGTGCTTATAAAAATTAATAAGTAAATTAAATAGACTCTCAGAATAATTTTTTAGAATCTTTCCTGTACTTCTTAAAATGCCTATTGGAGTCTCTTTTATTTGTCCTTTGAGTTCTTATCATAACCCCATCAACCAGATATCATTTGTATATTAATTTTACAATTGAAATTTACAATTTGTATATTAATTTTACAATTTTACAATACATTTTACAAATGAAGTCTTCTAAATTTTAAGTCATTTGCTCAAGCTGTAAAAGCAGAATTCAAACAAGTCGGACTCAAAGTCTAAGGCATTCTATGTTTGACATGTAGAAAGAGAAAAGAGACATAAGCAGCGATACAATCTACCAACTGTGGAGAAGAGAACAGCTAACAGCTGCTGGGAATAGTCCCATTTTCTAACGGTCACTTACTGGTAATTAACTATAATTTCATGTAAGACAGTCAAATTGTTATTCTCAGCTGTCATACTTAGAAGATTATGAACTAGCAATACCTGAAGATATGGAATTCAATTAATCTGAGACTTCCAAGTCATGTAAAATCATTAGTATTTTTTTTTGGGGGGGGCATCACTGCTCTCCGGCGGTGAGAGTAGGCGGCTCAGCCCCACTGCTGGAATTGAACCTCTGTCCCAGTGGGCCGCAGTCCTGCGCACAACCACTATGCCACCGGGGCTCAGGCCTTGTTTTTTTTTTTTTCGGGGGGGTGGCAGAAATCATTAATATTGAATCTTGATGAAAATATGAAAGATGATCCACCATGATTCTAAAAGGCTGGTGATTTCCACTGTGGGAGAATGCCATCAGTTCTGTTTATGCAGTTACATTATTCACTACTAGCAAACTGTTGGTCATTTTAGTTTATTCAGAAACACCTTAGAAGACAGGACCAGTGACCTGCTTGCACAAAACAGCTAATGACATTTAATGTTGACACTACTGATTATGTATTTATATCTTAGTTAATGCTAAATGTCAGGAATGTATGTGGAGCACTGCAAAATAAATATTAAATATGATCATACTTCACATAATGCATAAAACAAATATGAAATAGATCAAAGGCCTAAATGCAAAACCTAAAGCTACACTATTTATGCAAAAGAAACACTTTGCAACCTGAGGCTACACATATTTCTTATAAGATATCTGTATAAGAAAACAAATTATAAATTAGAATCGATCAAAATGAATTACTTCTGCTCTTTGACAAACACTGTTAGGAAAATAAAAAGACAAGGCGTAAACTGAAAAAATTATTTGCAAACCATAAATATGATAAGATGCTTCAGGTTAAATATTTAAAGAACTCTGAAAATTTAATAAAATAAGAAACCTTATAATAAAGATGAAATATTAGTACATTTTCATAAGGAGGATGCATAGATAATAAGCATGAAAGAAGTACTTGATAACTGTAGACAAGTAGACAATATGGAAACTCAAATTTAAAATATTATGAAGGAATACTACATACACATTGAAAATACTGACTGTTAAAAAGACAAAGATATTGACAACTTCAAAATCTCAAGCACTGCTGAGTAAAAACAGGAAAGGATGCTGGTTCTTTCTCATTGTGGCCCCAGTCGGGCAGCAGAGGTCAGCACACTGCAAGAGGGGCAGGGAGAAGAGGCTCTGGACTCTCCCCTTCACCAATAAAGGTGTCCATTGACTCATTAAAAAGAAAAGTACAGAGATTTTGCTAGAGTTTGGTAATTTCTTTAAAATTTAATGTACACTTACCACATTACATATCAGTTATATAATACATAAATTTACATTAAATGTATATTATATGTATATTTCACACATAGAAATAATGTATAAATTAGATATAAATGTATACATGTAAATGTAAGTGTAGTGCATGTAATATATACATAATGTGGTAAGTTATACACTTACAAAATTTTATGTGGTAGAGTTTATATTTATAGAAGACATATTATTTAATTATGTATGATTTTATAATGCATATGTTTACATGTAGCATATTATACATACATATATAAGCACATTTGTGAAGCTGTATGTGTAGAGTGTTTAAATGCTTGGCTGCTAACTGAAAGATCAGTAGTTAAAATGCTGTTTGAATATAACATAGAGAATTGCTATAACTAAGGCTTGGACTGGCCATCATATATATATGTGTATATATATATATGTAATAGATAATGAGGGATCTTCAAAAAGCACCTGAGGACTGGGATTAAAGATAATGAATTTTTTCCACAAAATTTGAAGTCTCCCCCAAATTTGTGTGTGTGCCCCTATGTCAAGTAGGCCATTCCAAACTCATTTGAGTCATTGCCACCTTAGGTAGAGTTTCCAATATTGTGAATATTTGTGGAGGCATACAGGCTCATCTTTCTCCTGTGGCCTCCCTGGTCAGATTAAAGTGCTCTGTGGGGATTGAGGCATTGACCTGTGGCTAGCAGCCCACCATCTACCCCATATACCACTAGGGCATGTGTGTGTGTGTGTGTGTGTGTGTCGCTTCTGGATCTATACATTTCTGAAGGAAGTTTCCATCTCTCTAACTCTCAAAACAATTCTGCCCTCTTCAATTTTACATCAAGGTAAACAGTTCTGTCATCCTTTAGGACTTCAAATCAGGTCCTTTGAAAGATTCTTTGTATTGCGTTAGAGGGGAAAAACTGTCCAAGGGGGAACGATTGTACTTTAGAATGGTTGGATAAGATTTTTCATCAATATTCTCACAGGAAAAAAATACATTGCCTACAGAGAGCAAGTGTGAGATCATGATGGAAATTGTGTGTATATATGTGTGTGTATGTGTGTGTGTTTCATACAAATGTATTGGTACAAATTTTATATCTATATATATATTTGGTCCAAACTTCCTAAGTAGCCCAGAAGATTCCTTCAGGTTGGGCTCCGGGGTCAAAAGGAACTCTCATGGTTACTGAGAAGAAGCTGAGTTCTCTGTGTGGAGTCCACTATGGTGTCATTATTCAGATAAAGTCTGTAAGAGTAGAGATTTGGGGATCTGCATTTGTTGATGAGGCATAACTTGAGGTTAGGAGAAACAAGTACAGAAAAAAACCTGATCATGACCACAACTTAAAATGTGGAAGTATGAATCTAGGAAAATTAGAAATGAGCAGAAATTAAGTTAAATGCAAAAAAAATCTATACTGTAGATATTAGTGAGCTGAAATGGACTAGTTTGGGCCATTTTGAATCAGGGCATCATATGATTTACTATGCTGGGAATAACACAATTAAGATGAATCGCGTGACATCCATTGTCACATAGGATTTTTCTAAATCAATCATGAAATACACTGCTCTCTATAAAACTATCATTTAAATTTAAGCAGTAATCACAAAATCCAGTGAGAAATGGAAGAATTCTACTAACAACTTCAGTTGGCAATTGATCAAACAAGCAATCAATAACATCTTAGCCTATTAATTCAATCATTAAATATATGTATTTAGCATCTACCATATCAATTTCTGTGAAAGCTGCAAATTGAATAAGGGCCACTTGGTTCCTCAAGAAGATGACTATGTAATTAAAGCAGTAAATCAAATAAAGAGACCATTTTACCAAACTTGGGACTGAATATTACATGGCTTGTTAGCATTATACAAGTTTATATCTCTCACCTTCCCCATGAATTTAACAATTTAAATGAGAAAAGAATTAATAAGTTATAAAAGACATCAAAATAAATTTACATCATAGGTAGTTATCAATTGTTCTTTGATATTATCAATCATAAGCATTATGGAAACTCATTAAGATATTCTTTTTAGAAACTCATTAAGATATTTTAACAATAAAGTCTTGTTCAAAGACTGTATATCAAAGAATTTACCCACTCATTTACTAGCAAGCTTATTCTGACTCCTTGTGACCCTCCAGTGATCAAAGAAATAGGTGTCTATAAATTTTAAATGGAACGCAGAAGAGCTTATTCTGCAGATAATTATGGAGTGTGATATATAAATCTTAGTGATCCAGTCCATTTCCTTGCCTTTGAGGCAGCCGTTCCCTTGTGAGTGATGTCTCACAGCCCCTGCCTTTATCGTTTCCTGATTCAGCTGATGGACAGGATCTGAGCCCCCACAGTGATGCAATTGCTCTTTACCTCTAGAAATACATGTGGCTTAACTGGGCTTTACTTATTGATTAGTTGGAATGCACCCAGATTTCTATTGGAGACAATAGAAGGGAACCAATATTCTTGCTTTCAGAAGGGGGAGGGGCTCTAGTTATTTGGTTCTGAAACCCATTTTCCAATGCCAAAAATTGCTGCGGGTGGGCTCTTTGACTCACGTTGAACCAGTTCCATCAAGCCCTATCAAGAAGAGAGCACATGATACTTAACACCAAGCAAAAGCATCCTGCACCTTCTTTGCCACAACTTGAAAGGTGTGTGTTTGGGTAGGGGTGGCGTGGGGTGATGCTTCCGGTGGTAAATTGACTGATAGGTATACATACTGACAAGAGTTCCAACCTCCTATTATTATACAGAATCGTCCTGTTTGATGCAGGATTTCTACCTACCGAACTTCACTTTCTATTACTAGTGGCTGCAGGGCTACTGTGGGCTTCAGGGCAGCACTGTGTCAGAGACGGCAGTGGGTCACTTCACCACAGATACTTTCAAAACAGAAGATGAGCGAAAAGTGAGGATGATTTCACTCATCCCGGGAAATGTCTGTGCGCTCTCTTCAAAGGCGGGGCGGGCTCAGTGTCAACGTGTATTACGGCTGACTCTCCCTCTGGAACTCCCCAGAGAAGGACAGCTCACCAAACAATAACAATCATCATGCAAACAGCTTTAACGTCTACCGTGCGTTCTATTTTTTTTAAGCGCAAAAAACTTTGTGTTACACAGTTCCTCTCCTACACCACTGTGAGAGAAACAGAAGAACGCCGATGTCCCACATCACAAAACTCCAGTCAGTCAGCAACTTGCTCTCAGTTAATCATTGCCAAATATTAAATATAAGTAATGCCTGCCTTATTTAAGGACAGCAGTTGGAAAGGGCTCCCAGCAGCAGGGATTCCTCCTCTCCCAGAGGGTTCAAGTCTTGGAAACTCAAAGGAGCAGCTCGACCTTGCCCTCCAGGGTGGCTGAGTCACCATTGACTCGATGGTAGTGAGTTTTTTTAAATTAATTTTTTTGGTTTCATTTCAAAGTTAGTGTTTCCCTCAAAGCATCACTTTTCTTTTCTTTTTAAATATTGCTCCATGTTAACACACAGCGATGTTAAAGCAGTTATGTCCTGATCACACAGTGGAGAGTGGTAAAAGATCACAACTGCTAATGAAACAATTGTGACTCACAAATTTTTCAAGAGGAAAAGAAGTGGTACTCACTTCCGTGAAGACTGAGAACCTTGGGAATCTGAGGGGCAGTGTAGACACCCGGAGATTCAAGTAATTTCAGTGGCAGCGGGTTCATGTCTTCCAGGTAAGAAGAAATGCATGGGAAAATTTAACTGTTTCTTCAAACATAATACCACAAAGAACATTTGGTTCAGGATTCCTTTTTTAAACCATGGCAGTGGGATTTCAATTTTGTTTTCTGTGCACTTATTTTATTTGAAAAATTGCTCGCACTCATAAAAGGCAAGCATGCAGGTACTTGATGTCAGAAATCCAAAATAATTACTCATAAAATAAACATAGAATTGCCGTGATAAGAAACTTAATCCTCCATTCACTTTTTGCCAATAGAAATGAATGATTGTCATAGATATAGTCAGCTCCCTTCACAAAGGATACACATTTTCCTTCATAATGATTAGCTCATGCATAAACAGGTTTTGATTTGCATAGTACTATGTGAGCTAAAAATACAAACTGATACTGAGAAAATCGACCTTACTAATCAACGTGAAATGTTTTAATTCTTCCCTGTGTTTTAAAAATTAATTCAGAATATTGAAACATCTCTTAAACTGTTATAAATATAATATTGTGTGTTTCCAATATCTGCTGTGACAGTCATGTGCTTGTGTCAATTTCATGATTGAGATGTGGGGTGGAGTCTAGCCTGTTAATCTGGAGCTAGCCATTGAGTCGCCAATGAGGACTCTCTGTGGGCAGGACTTTCTTATGATATTTCCCTCGTGAAGATGAGAAGCTATCTCCCCAGTTGTTGGGAGTTAGTCTCAGAGACAAGGAATCACAGACAAGACAAGATGGCAGTGTCTGAGGAACTGGAGGAGAAGCCACATGACTTTGCCCTGATGGCGCCAGACTTCTAAAGCTGGAGAGGCCACATGGGGACCCCTGCCAGCACTGAGTTGCTTCAGCCACCACTGGATGCTGTTGATGGACCCTGAGCCCTGGAAGCGAGGTGCCATGGGGAGACTCCTGCCAGCACCAGGATTCTGCACCCACTGACCTGTGACTTCATGAGTCGGAAGGAGACTTTATAGACTGATATCGGGCATATGAGTTACTATCGGACTTATGACTTTGTACTGGACTGGATTGGGATGCTTTCTTAAGGTCCTATTTCTCTTATATATAAACCTTTTCTTTTTACCTATAAGTGTGTCTATAAATTTGTTCCTCTATTCTATCTGGACTAACACATCTGCCCTGACTTATAGTGTCACAATGCACAACAGAACAAACTAGTGTTTAGTGTCCTCTGCCCTCACCGTGTTTGCAATGTCTGAGCTCATTGTTGTAACCATTTCATCACCATTACCTTGAGGGTCTTCATTTTCACTGACCCTCTATTTTGCCAAAAATGATCTCCTTCCTTAGGATTTGTCTCTCCTGATAATAAGCTTGAGTGACATAAGACTGTATCTCACCATCTTCAAGTTTCCCCACAGCTGCAAAAATGGCCTCAAGCATAGAAACACTTCTTTAGGATGACGCATGACCAACCAGGTCATGTCTTTCTCCTGTTGTGCATAAGGTTGTTATGAGCTAGAACCAAGATGATGGCACCTAACAACAGCATATCCCCCTATTTCCATGTTCATATTAACTTGTAAGAGGTGATGTGTTGCAATTTTGAGATCTTGGGATAGCTGGGAGTCACTTCAGGTGAGGATTTGTTGATATTGTATGTTACTTGTCTTTGCCATCATTGCTCACCTGGGACAGCCTTCCTTCAGTTACAATCACATTTTACAATTTGTGTTGGTAAATGTACCCTTGTTCAACCCTCGAAAGTCTCGTGCTTGGTGTCAATTTCATTATTGGAAGTCTAGGGGTGGTGTCTAGTTTGTCAATCTGTAGATAGCCAATGAGACCTCTATGTGAGCATGGCTTTCTCCTGAGAATTCTGGGATATCTCATGGTATTTCCCTTGTGGAAAAATGACTTGACTCAGTTTCCAAGATGATGAACCACTGACAAGACAAGATGACAGCACCCAAGGAACTGGAAGAGCCGAGGTGGAACCTCCCTGATGGAACCAGACCTCTGTACCTGGAGCCACGTGGAGACCACTGCCAGCACTGAGATCCTCCCACTGCCAATGGATACTGCTGATGAACCCTGAACCCTGGGAATGAGAAAACATGGGGAGACCCCTGCCAGCACCAGGATGCTTCTACTGCATGTGCTTCATGAGTCAGAAGGGGACTTTATAGACTGGTATCAGACATATGGGCTAATATCGGATTTATGACTTTGGACTGGACTGGATTGGGATGCTATCTCAGAGTTCCATTCCTCTAGTATATAAACCTTTCCCTTATATCCACATGCGTGTCTATGAATTTCTCTAGTTTACTCAGAATAACACAGTTACAATCACATTTTACAATTTGCGTTGGTAAATGTACCCTTGTTCAATTCTTCAGGATGCATATTTAGAGTCTTTCAAGTAGTAGAAATGACAATAACTAGATAATCAGCAGCTGTTTATATAATTCTTATTTATAATCTATGTGACTGTCACCTCCAGTGTCACCACATTTCAACGCTTGGCTACACTTTATTGACTCATCTCGTCAATTTTCTTTTTTATTATCCTTGTTTGTATAACTCCACATGTGTTTGCTATTTGTGGACAAGGGGGCAAGACAACTGCCTGCACTTTCTGTCTGTGTGTGAACTGAATAGCAGATGCACTACAGCAAACTTTTAATATAGAATCTGAACAGTGATGTGATTATCACTGAACATGTGTGTGTTTGTTAATTATATAGTACTTTGTAGACTGGAGAATTAGCAGCAAATTTATATAATAGCTAAACTAAAATTATTATAAATCCTATCTATGATCCATATTACATCTGTATAAAGAAAATGAGATGTAAAATAATTCAAAACGGAGTGACAAAAATAATGCATACATGCATAAAACAACCCTTTCACCAAACAATATATCAAGAGAAGGTGGACTAAAGTTTGGAGAATTCAGTATTCTTCCTGGTAAATATTAAACTACAATTAATTATAAATAGAAAATAGTAATTAAACAAAGTATTCTATTGTGTTATACCCAATGTGTATTCAAAATTTAGGATTCTGGACACTTAATTAATGAGCCATTATGAAGAAGTAGAAAATATCATGCATTACTGGTGGGATTAACCATTAGGATCACTTCTTTGCAAAAAGCCTTGCTCCGAAAAAGATACTGGTAAAATGAGAGGGTACATATATTTATATCATCCCCTGACTGTGAAGAGAGAGAGAGAGAGAGAGAGAGAGACACCTGCCCATGTTTCCACAACCATGTTTCCACAAAGACATAAGGAAATGTCTCCAAATAGAAAAAAAAAGTAAGAAAATATCTCCGTATTTCATTTCCCATCTCCAAGTTAATATCTGACCTCCATAATGAGTGATTTAGCCTCACTTCCCTCTCACTCCTGCCTGGAACACCTTTTTTTTCCTTTTTTAAGATTCCTGTTTATTTGAAAACCTCTTCTTGACTCTAATAGTGCTCTCAAGACTACTAGCTCTTCTGTGACTGACTTATTTCTGCCAGCATAGTAAACCGTGGGTTCATTTATGTGATGATGTGTTTCACAGATTTATATGATTCTTGAAGGTTACCTAATATTTCATTTTGTACATATACCATTATAATCATGATTTGCTAAACTCTTCTTTTCCCCCATTCTTCAAAAAGGCAAGAATATGCATGTAGTGAATGGTCAACACTAAATGTTCTAAAAAACAACTAAATGAAAATGATTTCAGAGTTTATTAATGAAGGAATGAATAAACAAGCCATGACATAGCCCTAAATTTAAATAATGTTATAAGTATCTATGCAGATACTTTCCAAAAACCTAATTTAGATGACCCTGACATTTTGAAAATAAAGATATAGAAATAGACATTTCCACAAACATGATCACTTTTGTCTTAATTAACAAAATGAATTTAAGGTATTGTATTTAAGGATGAAGAAAGAAATGAATTTTATAAAGGGCATCTTTGGGTTTTCACCTAGATAAGTGATGTATGGTTTCTTAAAAATAATTGAATCTGTAAGAAATCTAGTAAATGTGTATTTTTAACAAAATTGAATAGTCTGTTTTTATTCTCTGTTCTGTTGTATATCTGTTGGAACTAAAATCTAATTCAAAAAGGAAAAAGGAAATCTATCCTATGACTATGTTTCTTTTTTTAACAGAGTTAATGGCCTATAATTCACATGCCATGCAATTTAATAGTTCAATTAAATTAATAGGAGTTGGGCAATCATCATGAAAATCAAGTTTGGAACATTTTCTTATCAAACTCAGTGTTGTGAACTCCCTACAAACTCCAGCCTCCTTTGGCAGACCCTTGTTGTTAAGCACCATCAGGTTGGTTCTCACACATAGTGACCTTCAGTACAACAGAGAGAAAGAAAGCTCAGTTGTGTGACGTCTCAAAAATTGTTTCTGTTATTGAACCCATTGTTGCAGGCACGGGATCAGTCCATGTAGTCTCTCCAGAAGATATGTTCAAAGTATGTAAGACAAAGGCTTGCCATTCTAGTCTCTAAGGAGCACTCTGGTCATACTTTTTCTTTTCTTTTTTTTTGTCATACTTCTTTCAAGACAATATTTCTTTGCCCTAATAGGAGGGTGGAGCAATTTACCAGATTGGGGTGGAGCCACGTAGCAAAACAAATAGAACCCAAGGGTGAAAATGCTCAGAACTAAGTTTCTGATTGGAAACTTTTGACCTAGATTCTCCCCACCTTTGGTCACCCTGAATATAGACTACTGCTATAGCCTACTGGAACTTTATACTCTGTCCTTTTCGGGCACCCACCATCCTTTGTAGAGTGCATCAGACCCCACAAAGTGAACTGGGTTTTATTTTAAATTAATCTCAAGCAGATTTAAGGAACCAGCATACTCCCTAGACGTAACCTCCCCAGGCAGAAATTCCTTAGTGTGAAAAGAAACAAATATCTGCTAACCCCAGGTTCTGGGGTTCGTAGTAATTAGACTATAGTTTTAATCCCTTGCTTTGAGGGTACCCAATTAATGATGACCCTGCACTACCATATAGTTACCATTTTAAACCATGCTTTGGGCTGAGCCCTGGTGGCATAAGTGGTTGAGTGCGGGAGTGCGGCCCGCAGCTTGGCAGTTCAATCCAGCAGTGGCTTTCAGGAGCAGCACTAGGTAGCGCCCACGACCACCAGACACAGTGATGCCCACACACACACAAAAAAAATGCTTCTTTAAACTATATATTTTTCAACTCATATGCCAATCTCTATTTTCCTACTGTTAGAGTCTACCATGATTAAGAAGTGTGAGACTAATGCTATAAAGCAAATTTTTCTTCTTTTTCTAGAGGCAATTAAATTTAACACCTGGCTGCCTGTTAATCAAAGCATTGAACACACTTATTCTCCCAACAGATCTTTCCTCTTCCCAGGTTTGCCATTTCACACAGCAGGGAATCAGCTAATTTCCAGGGCATAGCAGTACTATTTTATCAAAAATCCCACATTACTTTCTTTTAAAAATGCTATCAATTTTTGTTTTATATATATATATGAAAACTCATATACTAGAAATATACGACTAGTTTTTAGTTCTAACTTCACAATCTTGATGCATATAAAATACATATGAACATAAATTGTGATAAAATATTACTTTCTTGTTTTGTTTTGTTTTATTTTGTGGGGTGGGGGGGCATCACTGCCCTCAGGTGGTGGGAGTAGGAGGCCCAGCCTTTGCTCCATGGAGCTGGAATCAAACCTCCATCCCAGTGGGCCACAGTCACACGCACAACCACTATGCCACCAGGCCTCAGCCCAAAATATTACTGTCTTAAGGTGAAAATTTGAATCTAGTGTTAAAACTAAATTACACATTTCCATTGTTTTGCATTTCACCTGCTCAGATATAACTATAGAGTTTTTAACTTATTAAATTCAAAAAACTAGCATCAATATATTTTAACTCAACACAGTCTTATAGAAAAGGAAGAAAGAAAGAAGCAAAGAATGATGAAAGTGAGATCGTGTGGAGATAAGTGTGTTTGCTACTGCCCAGAGAGAGAGAGACAGAGAGAGAGAGAGAGAGAGAGAGGGACAGAGAGATACAGAGAGATTTTACCTACTGACAATCCAGTTCAAGTCTCAAAAGGCCTAGTTATTCTCCGTTCCTTGTTCTTAATGCTATAGAACACTATTTAAGAACTAAAGTGTCTATCATTAACTTCTCACTCATTCACTGTGGTCCAGTCAATGCTGACTGACAGAGATGCTGTAGACCAGGATAGAAGCTGCTTCTTTGGGTTCGCTGGGCTTTCAATATTTACAGGGGTGGGAAGCTTATTTCGTCTCCTGCAGAGCAGCTTGTGTTTTCAAATAGCCAAATCCTTCAGCTAGCAGACCTTGTGGTTATTAACCCAATTCATAAACTATGGCACGAAGGCTCATATTATACCTGAGCAAATTTGATTTCGTTCCTTTTCATTTCAACCCAAGTTCCATAATGTAGATTTTTCTCAATTTATAAAAGCTAGTATGAAACCAAAGACAACCCTGCTTGCCTGCCTAATGAATTCCAGGAAGTAGGTGGATGTCCTACTAACCCTCGGCATTTCTAGGATCTATGCCTGTTTGCAGGTGCTGCGGTACTCCAGCCATCATTTTCCCTCTGTGCTGTTATTGAAGGGAGATAAACAGAAAACAAAGAAAAAATAAATTATTCAAGTCGTTATCAGCTTAAGCAATTTCTGGAGAAAATACCTTATCCTGAATCATTTAAATTTTGCTTATTGATATCATTTTCTTGAAAACGAAGTGTGACTGTCCAGTTCAGGTCCTATCTCTTTGTCAGTGCACTTCACACAGCAGCGTTAACTGCCATGAAGTCACGCATTTCGAGGTTGAATCTTCTATGTTAGATAATGGTAATGCCTGATCATTCTTTATGAATACTATGCCAATTAAGCAATTATATCAGTTTCCAAAATGATGCTGACGTGTAGACTCAAATTAATGCATTTCTCCACAGAATTTGAAGAGAATATATATATATATATATATATATATTCTCATGCTAATAGGGAGAAGTGGATCAGTGAAAAGAAAGATGAGGGTACATACTTGTGAATACCATATTAAATAAGAATATATGTGTTTCAATTTGTGCCAGGTAGAGAAGTAGATGTATATGCATTTATGCAAACACGAGTATGCATTCATGCACCCACACACACAAACACACATGCATTGCACACATGATTTCAACTTGTTTTTATAGTTCTTTACAGTGGTTACTTTTAAAGGACCAAACTCCACTTACAACTAAGAGCCTACCAAGCATCCTAGAAGGTATCATCTTGTTTGATTTAAGTATTGGCTTGAGAAAATGTAGTTATTAGTAAGAGTCTCTCCCTGGCATCCTACCAATCAGCTGCCCATGCAAGTCATCCACTGCTTTTCAATCCATGATGGTATTTAAAGACAGTCTCTATCTGGTAGTAGCTTCACACAGGATTTTAGCATATAGACAAGCTATCTTTCCAAAAAATTCAACCTGATAAGCCATATTTCTTCCTACCATGACACAAAGCAACTCTATTTTTTTCATCTTGATCACATCAGTATCAGCAGTATCTGTAAACTATATATAAACAATGTATTTTACTCTGTTTGTAATATTTTCACCCACTTTTTGTGAGGAATAATAGAAAACGGTTTTATATGTGTCAAAAAGTAGAGCAATTTTCTAACAATATCCTATACCAGAACTCAAATTTCACTATGGATAAATGTAACTGTTCTATTACTCTGTGGACTGCTATATCTCCAAAGAACAGAATTTAAACAAAAAATATGTGGTAAATGAACCTGCTTGCATGTTCTGAAGGCCCTTCAAAAGGAGCCTTTATCACATCTTCCTGTCTAGAGGTCATTATGTATAGATTTCCTACTCTCTTGGTAGTCTGAGAAAAGGGGTCTGTGCACAATTATTGTCTATGAAGTTCTTCATTGAAATATCTATAAACTCACCATCACCCCTTCCCCCAGAAGTTAAGTCATATATTAATTTTTCCCATAACATGTTTTCTGCAGGAGGCATGTGTGTAAGTATGTATGTATGTATGCACATATAAATTTCTAAACCCATTCTTTCTTTTCATTTTCCAACTTATATATGCCCCAGGTATCATATAATTTAGTGGAGGTTCCAATAAACATTTTTATAGTGAAATTCACATGAGTGTAAATCAGAAAACTCCTTTGTAAAACTCATTGGCAATGTTTGCTCAAGATAAATGTATGCACACCATCTGACAGAGTAATTCCACTCAAAAGAGTAATAGAAATTATTGTTCTTTTCCATGTAATTACAAGTACTTGAAGGTTTATGAAGCACTAGGAGTGGTGCTGGACTGTTAACCAAAATGTGGTTAGTTCCAGTCTGTTAACTGCTCTGGGGAAGAAAGCTAGACAGTCTGATTTTTAGGGGAAAATGTATAGTATTCTACTCTCCATTATAGTAGAATGGTCAGTCAGAATTGACTAGATACCAGTGGGTTATTGTTTCTTATTCATAATCAAATGCAGCAGCTGGCTAACAGAGAGGTCCCAGTTACATGGACCCCCCCTCCCCAAAAAGAATTCACTTCAGAGGATAGTACTAGAGATATAGCCCAGGGAAAGTGATGGGTCTACTGAGGCCACCTGGGAGCAAGCTAAAAGGGAAAGACAGAGAAAATGCGTGACTGAGTGAGTGAGTGAGTGAGTGAGTGAGTGAGTGAGAAGAGACCTTATCCTAATCCATAAAGCCTTGAAGATGACACCCCTGCTCAAAGTAGCCAATACACAGAAAGGATAGTAGGTCCAGTCCGGCCAGCCAGACCATGAGACAAGAGGTACTCTCCCTGACCCACAGTGCTATAGGGGATAGCATTGGAGACAGAGTGTGGGGATTGTGCTCTGTCTGAACCCACCCACTTTTACTGGGCCAAACACATAGGAAACCTCATAGAGCAACAAGGAGAGCAGAGCAACAAAGCCCCAAGGAAATAGACTTCTGAATTGGGTGTGGGGTGCAGTGGGGGCAGGACTTGGCACCTCACCAGACACAATCAGAAAATATTCATAGGGGTCAGCAAACCAGTCAGGGTCGGTTTATAGGTGGTAGTGGCTTCTTCTTTTTCTTCTTCTTCTTCTTCTTCTTCTTCTTCTTCTTCTTCTTCTTCTTCTTCTCTTCCTTCTCCTTCTTCTCCCCTTTCTATGTCTATCTATAAGTTAGATATGCAGTATAAACAATCACGAGGAAGATACAATGGGATTAAATTTCCTAGGGGACATGAGAAAGAAGGAGGTGTGGGAGGGGAATGGATGGGGAAGCCCATAACTCAAGGACAAAGAAACAATAGGAGATCTATCTCAATGTCAGGGATGGCATAGAATTTCTGGTGGGGTTGAATGAAGTACACTGTAGTCAAGAATGATTACTGAGAGTCGAATGAAGGTCAGACAAGATAGTGGGACAGAGAAAGGTAAAACTGGGTTGAGGAAAGAACCAGAAGGCAAAAGACATATATAGAGGTATAAATATAGGAATATGTATATTTTTCAGACATGTGAGTCTAGCTACATATATTTGTATATTAAGTATCAAGGTAGCCGATGGAGATTGGGCTTCGACTCAAGCCCTCCCTCAAGGCAAGAATAATTTTCTCTAATAACCTGACATTATGTAATCACTGAAAATGGTCAGTTTTGTTTTGTTTTTTGCCGATTTCAATTTTGCCTAGGCAAAAGTGGTGAAGAAAGCTGATGGTGTAGAGCTATTCAAATTATAGCATCTGAGGTCTTAAAAGATTGAAGTTAAACAAGCAGCCATCTATCAGGGAAACAACAAAGAGAAGCACACCAAACTATGTGATATGAGGTATCTACAGGAATAGGTATCAGGCAACAGAATATCCAAAACAATCATATTGATGCAAAAGAAGTGATGTGGAATGGAAAACCAAGACCCATCTGTAGACAATTAGAAATCTCCTCAGAGAAGGGTCAAAAGGAAGGGACAAGTCATCCAGGGAACAGAATAAGAACAATGAAACACACAACATTCTTGTAGTTCTTTAATACCTCCCGCCCACACACATATACTACCATAACCCCAGTTCTACCTTGCACACCCAGCTAGACTGGAGTGTATACATTGGTGTAGATAAGAATTCCCAGTTGACAGAATCCAGGACAGACATATACACTCAGGACAGTAATGGGAATAGCAATACTATCAGAGTAAGGGAAAGGTGAGAGGTGGGAGGTGACACTGATCACAATGATTGGCCTCCCCCCCAACTCCATCCTAAAGGGGATGAACAACAGAACCATGCGTGAAGAGAGAGCAGATGCTGTAAGATATGAAAATAATAATAATTTGTAATTTTTCGAGGGCTCACTAGGGTGCACCATGGGGACAAAGGGAAAAAAGAGGAGTTGACACCAAGGGCTCAAATAGAATGAAAATGCTCAGAAAATGTTGATGGCAACATATGCACAAATGTGATTGATGCGATTTATGTATGGATTGTTATAAGAGCTATAAGAACCCCCAATAAAGTGATTTATAAAAAAATGATCAACACATTCTCCAGAATAGAATGGACAAAAATTGATCCATGTTCACAACATTATGGGGGTACATTTTGCAAGCATAACACTGGACTAAGGAAAGTTGATGAAAATTATCAATTTCATAAATTAGTTTATTAAAATTATCACTCTATGAAAATATATAAAAATAGGTAGAAAATATAGGAAAATATGTAGAAAATTCAATTTAAGGAGTTAGAAGTCAGTGGGGTTATTTCTAACAAGCAGATAGATTTGTTTTGTTCCTTTCTGTTAAAATTCTGTATTGTGAAAATATATCAAGCAACACCCTCTGACTTATGACCTTTTCCCTGTTAACTGTCTATGGTTTTTTCTAATTTAAATAATTATGAGTAATATCTTCAAATGTTTTGCTTGATAGAATGCAACAGTGGGCAAATGGTTAATAGTGAAATAACTAAAACTATTAAAATGCTAAAATAACACATTAGATAATATTGCGCTATACAAAGATGCATTTGTAAGAAAGTAGGAACTAATTTTGGGAAAAGGAAAGAGAGTCATCAGCTACATGAAAAAATTTCTAGATGAGACTGACATTTTGTCAAATTAGATTTTAATATTGATAAATTATCAGCTATCAGGAAAGAAAGAGAACACTGCAGACTAGAATAGCTTGGGCCACTTCTTTTAGACACTCAGCAGAACTGGGCCTGTATCATATATGGAGGACACATTTAAATCTCAGAAATGAAACTAGTGACTTTTGAAAATCCATTCAAGTCTGAATTGTGTGTTTCTTCAGTAGACATTTCCCCTTAGTTCCTTTTTTCTTCTTCCTCCACCTCTCCTGTTAACTTTAAAGAGAAACATAGAGATTGCCCTCCTTAAGTAGAGTCCAAAAGCATAAGTGAATCTTCTGAATGAGATTTCATATGTAAAGTGAATTACGAAACTGAGGAGGACCACGCCTTGGTAGACCATATTGCTCAAAATGTGACTTTGCTGACTCCTGGACATCCCAGTCTGTAGTTTTTATATATTTGAACATAGAAATCTTCTTATATAGCTTCCTAGGTATCTGAATAGAGTAAGAAATTAAATATTTAGAAAATAATGATGGTAACGTGTAAAAATGTGCTGGATACAATTGACATATAGACTATGATAAGAGCTGCAAGGGTCACCAACAAAATGATCTTTGAAAAAAACAGAGGAATTAACAGTTTCAGAAAAATCTACTTTGTACTTGCCTGCCCCTCTATAAAAACAATGCTATAGAAGTAATTCCCACTTTGTGACTCTGTAGTCCAGGCTATTCTAACTCCTGTGGTTTCTGGGGCAGTAGATCTTTAGCAGAACAGAAAGCCTTATCTTTCTCTTTGGGAAAAGTTGGTGAGTTTAAAGTACAAACCTTGGGGTTAAAGGTCTGCTAAGCCACTAGAGGGTTTAATACAACTCAGAGATGTTCTGTTTCTTTTTTTCTTTCTTTCTTTCTTTCTTTCTTTCTTTCTTTCTATTTTATCCCTCCTGATCATGACACATTTCAATCTATAAATTCAGAAATTAGTGGAAGAAACAATGACTTTGAAAAAGGTTTATGAGGTTTATTTTCAAGGAGATTCTGGATGCTGGCAATATTTAGCATGCTTGACTATTAACCAAATGGTTGGTGGTTCAAATTCTCCCAGAGGTGTCTGGGAAGACTGACCAAGTATCTATTTCTAAAGAAATTACCAGTATAAACTCCATGGAAGACATATCCACACTAAAAAAACATGGGATTGTTATGACTAAGAAACATCTTGACAGAAATTGTTTTTTCTTTGTTTTGTTTTTTTACTGATTTCTATTGGAAAAGGGTTTTTCAAAAATCAATTTATTGGGGACCCATACAACTCTTATCACAATCCATATATCTGTCCATCGTGTCAAGCACATTTGTTGCCATCATCATTCTCAAAACATTTGCTTTCCACTTCCACCCTTGGTATAAGCTCCTCATTTTCCCCACCCTCTCTGCTCCTCCCACCCTCACGAACCCCTGAGAATGTATAAATTATTATTATTTTGTCATATCTTGCACTGTCTGACATCTCCCTTCACCCAGTTTTCTGTATTGCACCAATCTGACCTCACCTCATGGAGGCAAAACAGTAAGGGAATGCAGCATAACAGCAAGGGGGCAGAGTAAGGAAGTACTGAGGAAGGTATACCAAAAATAGACTTGGGGCCAGGGCATAGCACCCCATCTGACTCCACCAGAAAACACCCCTAAAGGTCAACAAGCAGACCTTGAATGATTTATAGGCTTTCTTTTTTTTGTCATTCTCATTTTGTTTTCTTTTGCTGCTTTGTTTTGCTGTCTTGTTTTTTTTTTTTTGCATATTATTATCTCTGCAGGTCTGTCTATATAGGATATACTGTATAAACAATCTGGAGGAGAAAACAACGGGGCCAACAGTTCAGGCAGGACATGGGAGAGGGGAAGGTGGGAGAAAGAAAGTGATGTTAACCCACCCAGGGACAAGGAAAAAAAAGTGACCCAAAATTGGTGGCAAGAAGGTAGTGAAAGGCCTGGTAGGGCTTGATCTGAGAGGAAATACTTAAAGCCAAATGAAGGCTGAGCATGATAGTGGAAAAAAGGAAAGTAAAAGCAAATAGAGGAAAGAACTAAGAGGTAAAGGGTATTTATAGAAGCCCAAATACAATTTTGTGCATATGTAAATATATTTGTACATGGTCATGGGAAAATTGAACTATTGCATACATTTATAGGTTTAGTATTAAGGTAGCAGATGGGCATTGAGCCTCCAGTCATGTACTCCTTCAATGCAAGCACACTTTGTTCTATAAAAATGGCACTCCATGATGCTCACCTTTCCGACATGATCACCGAAGACAAATGTGTGCATACAAAAGGGAACTTTTTGTGTGTCTGCACTATACTTAGTACACATCACATTTAATCATCTAAATTATTTTTTTAATATTTGATTAACATGCAAACCATAAGGGCATAATGAATTCATCCGAATCCCACAGAAAATGAAGAACTACGCTTTGATTTTTTGTTCCCCCCAAAAACCAGAATCATTCACATTTTCACCATACTAGACTGCCACCTGAAGGAAGATCCATTGCTGTTCTGAGAGTCCTACTTCCAAGAAAGGAAAATTAAATTAGAACCCATCTAAAACTGCCAGAAGGAGGGCAGCAAATCATATTCTTAGACAAAAGGCACATAAGCCTTCCAATCAAGGAGAAGGATATATCTATGACAGAATATCAATACTCACAAAATATGGACCTATCATTATCTGATTTAGAATTCACTTGAGCATGAGCTGCTGTGTAAATGTGTAGGCAACAGCATTCTTTTAATTAATTGTGTATATCTTGCAGGAGATAAAAGTAGTCTTTCAGGACTATTAAAGGACACATGAATGAATTTCCATCCTATTGTATTTTGGGAAAATAAATGAATATTTTCCTTCAAACCAGATGAACAGAGCTCTCTCAATTCCTTACCTCTTCTTCACCTCTAAGAAGTCATTCCAAGTCACATAAGCCCTGTAGAAAAGCATCTGATTTAGTCAAGCCTAGTTTCCTCCTTGCAACAAAGCTGTCACAGATGCTATATGATTTAGTGAACAGGATATACAGGCATGTTAGTGTCAGAATTATCTAGAATTTTCAAATAACCCTCAAAGGAGTCTTTTAACTTTAAACAATGGGGAAAAGAGTACATAGGTCAGAAATGATGCAAAATCATTTCATTTAAGAAAATTACAATAATTAAATGAGTGTCGTTGGACAGTTTTCTCTCTGATTTGGTTTGCTATTGCTCTGTGTGTGTGTGTGTGTGTGTGTGTGTGTGGAGAGAGAGAGAGAGAGAATCAATCTCTACATGAGTTTATTAATTTTTTGGGAAATAGTGGTTCCAGGTAGAATTCTCACTTTCCAGGTGGGTGACCCAGGCTTGACTCAAAGCTGTTGCACTTCATGTCCATCTACTAGTTGTCAGTAGGGCCTCTATATGCTGAGCAGATTTCACAGCGCTTCCTAAGTATATCCTTCTTGATGTACTCTTTCTGATCAGCCAGCAAATTCTGTGAATCTATGGTTCACCATGAGCTGATAGACTGAGTATCATGGTCATGGTACAGTGCCAAGAAGAATTTCATTCTGGTGAGCATTCAGTCATCACGAACATGAGCCTACTCAAGGTAGTTAGCATCAACACCAGCACCATTCTTACAGAGCATTAACAATTCCCGATTCATGGATGAACATCAAAAGGGCTATTATAGTCAAAGAAACTCAGGCATTGACAGCAAGTAGTACGTGTTTATCATTCCTATTCCATGGTGCTAAGGATTTAAAAATATAGAGAGACATTCTTCTGAGATCTTCTGGAAAGTAAACATTAAATACAAGCTTTATTTTTCCATCTTATAAACTTTATGACCTTGATAAATTCATGGCACTTCTGTAATGCCAGTTCTCATACATACAATGTGCCATAATGATGTGTGATCTTGATTTATAAATATTAAATAGAAGATGCACAAAACCTTAAAATTGCAAATCACAATGTAAGCTTAAGGTTTTACATGGTTTCTGAGCCAAAAGTTAGCATTTATATAGAAATAAGTACCAAAAATATCAATAGGCTAAAAGGTTGTAACTTCAGTAATGATGTAGATGTTAATGTTCCAAGATAAAATTAACTTTGCAGCCAAAGCACTTAATAAAACATGTATATTGTATCATAAATATTTTAGAGTGAAAATAATTCACCATACTATTTTAAGGAGAAAAACAGTGTAACACGTTTAATAGTTTGCAGCTGACATTTTGAAATTATGATTTAAGTTTAGCTAACAGTAATTATGGGAGAAGTAACCAAATTAACTCTGATATATAATTCTATGCTTGAGAACAGTCACAAGGACACTATTTATTTTCCCTCACAGTGACGATTTTTTGGGACCTAAATAAGTATCATACTAACATACACAGGAGCACTCACACATAACTAAATCAGAAAACATTGGGAATTCTATATGTTGTAAATTATATAAAGTCTCAAAGCAGGATTGATGTTCAACAAAAGTACCATGATTTGAACATCTGGGCATGAAGTGGGACTTAACTCAGAAATTGGATGGTTTGACAAAGAAGAGGTTAAGATTATGTGGAAATGTCCATTGTGATATTCAGAAAGTAAGTTGTTGCCAAAAAGTAGTTGGGTAATATATACTGGCTAAGAAACCTGGGTAGGATGTAAACATGTTGCTAGTCCTTTATGAAAATAAAGTGCAACTAAATAATCTGTGAGAAAAGGACTGGTGTCATTTCAAAATAATTGCTCCAAAGAACAGATTGGGAAAGGCTAGAAACTGGTGCAGGCACACATATTAAGAGCTTCAGCTCAAAATTTTGATTCAACTTCTATTTGGAATGAGAAGATTACACAGCCCCACCAAAATGCAGTTATTGTTACATGCTGTTGAGTGCGTTGCAACATGTAGGCACCTTTTATTGAACACAATGCCAGCTGGTCCTGAGCCATCCTTAAAATTGAACCCACTGTTGTAACTACTGTGACAATCTCAATGAAGGCCATCTACATTTTTGTAGATGTACAAAAATGGTCAGATTTTCCATTTGACCAAGTGTGGTGTCCTTTTCCAGGCACAGGTTTCCTTTGATAACATGCCCAATATATGTAAGAAAATGTCTCACCTTCCTTGTTTCCAGGGAACTCCTCCTCTGCTCTCTTGGTCTCAGTACTGTTGTTACTTCTGCTACCTCAACAACTCAGAACAGGATCTCACACATATTCTACTGGCAGTTCTTCTTTCTTAATGGTTACCATATTTTCTCTTCCTGCTTCTGAGATGGTATTCTTATACTCATATTATGTTAATAGAATACAATACTTAAATTGATAGTAAATCCTGCCTCTCTGCTTTTCTTCATAGATATATCTGAGATAAAAAGAAATATCTGAGATAATTTAAAATAATTTTCCATATACCTTAAATTTGATGGGAGTAGATATCAGAAGTTCAAAACCCAGCCATCAAATTGATGTGAAGGAGTATGGACAAAGGGGAGACTAAAAACCTGCTTGTAAGATAATGGGACAGTCCCTCACAAAAGGGTCACAAGGGATAATATATCTAATATAGCACTGATTAAATGCATAACTATCCTGTAGTTCATTAATATGTCCTCCCCTTTTATGGTTTTAGTTTTACTTCATTAATCATATTAGGACTGCATATATTCATTTGTATAATTAACATCATTCACTTCATGAAAACCAAGATGGATATCCCTTCAGAAACAGTAGCAGGAGTAATCATTTCCTGAGGGTACAGGAAGAGAGGGAGAGGGAAGAAAGAGGAGCTGATAGCAATGATGACAGTATAACCACACTCAAGGATAACAAATCTGTAGATGAACAGATAAACTTTGGATGACAGATATTAATAATACTATATAATGTAATAACAAGGGTTCCTGGGGGTAGGGTGTAGGGAAAAGGTAAAGGTGAGTTAATATCAAAGGTGAAGAAAGGAAATGTATTGAAACTATAGTGACAGAAATTGTACAATTATGCTTGATTTAATTGAATTATGTATTGTTGTAATATCTCCTTTGCCCAAAATAATAGGTCCTTTTATTTTTTGACTATTACTTCCCTTGGCCTTCATCATAGATCCAAGTAAACTGAGTTTTTTCAACTTCCATATCTCCTCTATTTATCATTATATTGACCATAATTACAGTTGTGAATCTTTCCTTTCTTTATGTTGGAATGTAATCTATAATAAGGCTATAGCTTTTATTTTAATCAGTATATTCATCAATACTCTAGTTTCAGCAAATACAATTACTTCACCTGCAGTTTTATTAATCTTCACTCTTTACAGCACATTCTTCATATAATCCAGCTTCTCTTATTATTTGCTTAGCATACAGGTAAGGAAGTGAAAGGACACAACCCTGAAGTTTTTTCCTTATGTCAAATCATAGAGTATCCCCCTGTTCTATTCAGACAACTGCCTATTTGTCTATGTAGAGTTTTTGAATAAACAGAATAAATGTTCTAGAATGCCCATTCCTCATTATGTCATCCAAGTTTGTTATTATCTACATACCATAAGAACACAATAAACACAGGTAAACATTTTTCTGGTATTCTCCACTTCTATCCAGATACATCTGACATGAGTAATGACAGCTCTATTTCCATATTTTCTTTTTTAATGTGGATCAAGTTTCTGCCATTTTATTGTGAGTATGCTACTATAACATCTGTACTGTATGGATAGGGGGGCATTGAAATTATTTTGTTGGGCTTTTGTGTCTAGAATCTTTGTAACCCTGTGCATATTTCTGGATATAAGCATGCAAATAAGATGTACAGGATTCTAATTCAACAATTGGTCAGTTTTGCCAGTTGGCATGGGATAAAGGGGACTTATCTCAGACAGAGGAATGGAGAAATCCATGATCCTTAAGAAGAAAGAAGCACCAACTGTGGGCAGGAAAACTCCCTGGCTGAGGTAGATGAGTCACCAGAGGCTTCAGCAATGAGGCACTAAGAACAGAGGAGCAGCGCTGAGACTGAGTAGGGACGTGGTGAGTTTCCTGGTCCACTGAATACATGAAGCTGAGCGCCTGCTGTTAAGGAGACTCATTTGCATTGGTGGGTGTTTTTTAGAACACTGGTCAGCGTTGATGGGGCTTTACAACACTTGCTGGAGCAAGTTAGAGATAAGGGAACTACGTGGCTGTGCGTCCAAGGAGCAGAGGCAAACATGCCTGCCAGTATGTCTGAGAAGATACTTTACAGACGAAAGCACCACCTCCTCAATGTTTTCTCATCTTGATTTGTGATAACTCGTTTAATTCATTAATGACTCTCCACATTTGTGAGTACCATCTGTGAGTAGAGGAGTGTGTCATGGGAAGGATGCGGTTAGTGTCAGAATAGGATGAAGAAGGGAGGAACATGTCTGACTTCTGCCTTAGATCCCTAGTTGGACTCTACTTTCCTCGGTTGAAACCAGACGAAGTCAGCTGTGTCCCTCACAACATTTCCTCAGGGGGTGACTGCTGGTTTGTAAAATACAACTGACGGATCTTGTAGCTTCAGAGTATGGTGCAAACCAACACATAATAGCAAATTGATAAACTAGTGGTGACTTTTTAATTAAACCGTATGTATCATCAGTTTGCAAAAAGCTAATATCTTTATATTCAATCTTTCATTGTATGAGCAACTCCTAATTTTTCCTTTAACTCCTAGTTTTCCTTTAATAGCTCTCAAAAATTTATGCTTCTTTCTTTACAGATGTTGAACATTTTACTCATTTGTACTTAATATCAAAGACTACATCTATTATATGTACTATATATGTATTCTGTGATTTTTTTTGCAGTCTGCCTCAACATTAACAAGTATTGTTATTATTATTGCTTATGTTACTTCTTTCTATTTCTTAGACAATGTGAAGTTCTACATTGTTTGTTTTTTTAACACTTCACGTTGTATGTCTTTTCATTGCTATCTGAAGCTCCCCTTTCTTCTATGAGCTTCATTAAAATATATTTCATGTAAGACTTTGTCTAGGATATTTCAGATTCTTTAAGCTTGAGGTAGTTTATTATTTCCTAGTTTATATCCTTAACTCTCATTTCCTCATGGTGATTTTCAAAGGAAGAGCGGTCTGCATTTTCTTCTCATACACAATGCTCCCCTTTCAATGTAAAAAAAAGTTTCTTAAATCTATTTTCCAATTTATTTTTATTTCTGTAATCTATGTTTTATCTTTAATATTTGGAAGTTTATAATGACTGTGGATTTTATCTCTGATTTTTACATATATATTTAACTCAAGAATTTCATTTTTGCTATTTTTTCAAACATCTTCTCCTTTCCATTAAACTCATTTCCCATCCCAAATGCCATATACCATCTCTCATGTCCTTCTATCAAATAGCATTATGTAGATTTCTAATATTCTTATTTGATAGAGTTTTATTACTTTTTTTGTTTCTTATTGAATGTATTGACATCTTTACTCTTCTAATGTGTCCAAGGTGCTGATCTTAAAACCTTAACCCATGTTATTACAGTTAGGTGTCATCGAGTTATTTCCAACTCACAATAAACTCTATGAACAATAGAATGAACACTGACTCAAAATTGTGATTATGCTTCAACCCACAGACACAGCCACTACATTAATCCACGTTGTACAAGGTCTTCCTCTTTTTTTTTTTTTTTTGACCCCTCTGCTTTACAAAAATGGTCTTCAGGGCCTCCTCTCTCCTGAAAATGTTAAAAGTCTGGGTCTTCTCATCCTGTATCTCAAGAGTATTCAGGATGGACTTCTTCTAAGACAGATTTGTGTTTCATTTTTTAGTGGTCCATTGTGCTTTCAATATTCATGTCAGTACCTTCATTCAAATGAACCAATTCTACTTTGATCTTCATTTTTCAACATCCAATGTTCACAAGAGTATGAGACCATTGAAACTATCATGGTTTGTGTCAGATTTTCTGTAGTCTTTAAAGTAATGTTATTTCACATAAAGAAAGAGGTCTTGTTTACTCAATGAAATGTGCCCTTTGATCTTTTAACTGATGCTTCCATGAGCATTTATGGTGAATCCAAGCAAGAGAAAATATTTGACTTCTTCAACTGTTTCTCCATTTATCGTGATGTTACCTGTTGGTAACATCAAGTTCTGAGGACTTTGGTCTTCTTTGTATCCATACTGAGGACAGTAACCCTTATGTCTGGTACCAAGTGCTTCAAACATGCCACTCTTTCAGCAAGCAAGGTCGTGTCACCTGAATATCACAGGTTTTTTTAATAAGCCTTCTTGTTATCTTGTGCTGCATTCTTCTTCATACAATATACTTTTTCTGATATTTGCTCAGCATACAAAGGGAATAATATGGTGAAAGGATACAAGCGTCACACACCTCTTACCTGACTTAAAACCAAGCAGTATTCCCTTTTTCTGTTCATACAACTTCCTCTTGATCCATACACAAAGTCTGTACTAGAGCAGTGAACTGTTCTGGGATTCCTCTTCTTATCAAGGCTATCGATAGTTTGTTATGATTCACGCAATCAAATATCTTGGCATAATCAAGTAACTACAAGTAAAATCTTCCTGGTTTTGTCTGCTTTAACAAGGTCCATCTGACATCAGCACTGAGATCAGTCAATGCAGGTCTCCCTGTAAGACTTGCCTAAACCCCTGGCAGCTCTCTGTCATCGCACAGCTGCAACTTTTGTTAGACAATCTTCAGCAAAATGTGACATCAATGATATCATTCTATAGTTTGAGAATTCTGTTGGGTAACCTTTCTTTGGAATGGGTAAAACTGTGGACCTCATCCAGTCAATTGGCTAAGAAACTGCCTTCCAAATTTCCTGGTTTAGATGAGTGATTGCTTCCAGTGCTTAATCAGTTTATAGAAACATTGCACTTTATAGTCTATCAATTTCTGGAGCTTTACTCATTTATGTAGTGTTTTCAGTACAGCTCAAACTTTTTTCTTTCAGTACTATTGATTCTTGCTTGTATGCTACTTCTTGAAATGGTTGAATGTCAAGTAAATTTGCTACAGTGACTTAGTGTACTTTTCCTGTCTTATTCTGATGTTTTTTGCATCATTCAATATTTCCCATATAATTTTACAGTATTAAACATGATGATTTAATCTTTTTCTTGAGTTTTTTTTCTATTTCAAACATATTCCCTTTTGGTTTTCTTACTCTGGGTCTTTGCATTATTTCATTATAATATTTTACCTTGTCTCATCAAGCTGCCTTTGAAATTTTCTGTTCCACTCTTTGAATTTCTCATATCTTCCATATGCCTTAACTAGTCTGTGATGCAAAGCACATCTGAAATCCAACTTGATCTTTTCTAATGTTCCATCTTTTTAATACCCCTCTTCTTTCAACTACTGTATTTCTCATGTCCTACCACAATGTTCTATGAGTCAAATCTCTTCTAGAGATGTTTCAGAAATGCAAGTGGGATAGACACAAGGTTGTATTTAGGCCTGGTGGAATTTTTAAAAATGTATTCATCTGTGAGTTTCACTTACATATGAACAATAGATGGTCTGTACCACAGTCAGTGCCTGTCCTGGTTTTAGCTGCTGCTATTGAACTTCTCTGTTGTGTCTTCCCACAGATATAGTCAGCTTGCTTCCTGTGTGTTCTATCTGAAGGAGTAGCTATTTATGACATAAAAAGGTATTTCCAATGAACAAATTGTTAATCTTACAAAATTCTATCATGTGATTTCTTGCTTTCTTTCTATAACCAAACCATGTTTTCCAACTACTTGTCCTTAATCTTTCTTTCCAAAGTTTGTGTTCCAATCATTAAAGTAATCAATGGATCTTGATTGGTCCTTTGATCAATTTCAGATTGTAATCATTGGTACAGTTCTTCAATTTCCTCATCACTGGCTTTTATGGTTGGTTCATTAATCCAAATAATAGTTTTGTTGATTGGATTTCCTTGAAGATAAAATATAATCCTGATGTAATCAGACAGATTAATTAATAGATACAATTCTGTCACAGGCAGCATTCTACTTCAAGATTATAAAACATTCTTTTTTGAAGATGAATGCAATCCTATTGTTCTTAATTTTAGCATTACCAGCATAGAAAAGCAGATTATTTTCTG